>SJXQ01002892.1:116819-195672 GCA_006408695.1 Aepyceros melampus
AACAGTGTGGAGATTCCTTAAAAAATTGCAAATAGAACTGCCTTATGATCCAGCGATCCCACTGCTGGGCATACACACCGAGGAAACCAGAATTGAAAGAGACACGTGTACCCCAATGTTCATCGCGGCACTGTTTGTAATAGCCAGGACATGGAAGCAACCTAGATGTCCATCAGCAGATGAATGGATAAGAAAGCTGTGGTACATATACACAATGGAGTATTACTCAGCTATTAAAAAGAATACATTTGAATCAGTTTTAATGAGGTGGATGACGCTGGAGCCGATTATACAGAGTGAAGTAAGCCAGAAAGAAAAACATCAATACAGTATACTTACACATATATATGGAATTTAGAATGATGGTAATGATAAACCTGTACGCAAGACAGCAAAAGAGACACAGTTGTATAGAATGGCCTTTTGGACTCTGTGGGAGAGGGAGAGGGTGGGATGGGTTGGCAGAGTGGCAATGTAACATGTGTGATATCATAAGCGAAATGAATTGCCAGTCCAGGTTTGATGCAGGATGTAGGATGATAGGGACTGATGCACGGGGATAATCCAGAGAGAGGGTGTGGGGCGGGAGGGTGGAGGAGGGGGTCGGGATTGGGAGTTCATGTACACTCATGGCTAATTCATGTCAATGTGTAACAAAACGAATACAGTATTGTAAAGCAAAACAAACTAAAAAATAAAAATTAATTAAAAAAAAAAAAAGAAACACATAAACAGGTACTGAGATCAATATGAATTACACTCTAAACAGGGTGATCAGAAAAGCCTCTCTGGGAAGGTAGCATTTATGCAGATTTGAGCAGAAATCTGCATGAAACAAAAACGAGAGCTCTGTAAAACATCTGAGCAAGAGTGATCCTGACAGATAAAGAGCTGGCACCAAGGCCCTGGCCTTCGGGAATACGTGTGGTGAAGATCAGGGATTGCCAAGAAGACCACTGTGGCTGGGCCATAGTGTGTGAGGAGAAGAGGCGGGAAGTGAGGGCAAAATTGTGCAGTGGCCCAGTAAACCACAGAAAGAACTTCAGACTTTTTTTCTAGGAGGCCATTGGAGGATTAAGAGAAGAGTTGTGCATGCCATGACTAACGTTTCAAAAGCATCATTCTAGAAGAAAAGAAAATAGAGACCTCCTCTTTTTTTTTTTAATTTATATATTTTAATTGGAGGCTAATTACTTTACAATATTGTATTGGTTTTGCCTACATCAACATGAATCCGCCACAGGTATACACATGTTCCCCATCCTGAACCCCTCTCCCTCCTCCCTCCCTGTACCATCCCTCTGGGTCATCTCCTCTTTTTATAAAAGCTAAAAAAAAAAAATTTATATATTTTAATTGGAGGCTAATTACTTTACAATATTGTATTGGTTTTGCCATACATCAACATGAATCCGCCACAGGTATACACATGTTCCCCATCCTGAACCCCTCTCCCTCCTCCCTCCCTGTACCATCCCTCTGGGTCATCTCCTCTTTTTATAAAAGCTTTTTTTTTTTTCCTAGCAGAACTGAGCTTTTAAGAAGAATCTCTGGAGAAGCTACGCTCAGGTTTTCCCTTGTCACTATTAAATTCTCATTATGAAAGGCAACTGAACATTACACTGAAAGCTTAAAAACATTGCCTCTGAAGATTTTAATAAACCAGAAGGTTCTAGGATGTTTCTATACTTATAGCAATGATTGGTTCTTTCAGAAAGAAAAAAAGAAAAAAATTAGCACTGTGGCTTGATGGAGCTGGTATCCAGTAAGTGCTAGCTTTTCCCCAGAAGTTTCTCTCCAGGACAGAAAATTTCTCAGATATTGGTTCTCTTGGTCATATAAAAAAAGGATACAAAATGACCAGTCTAATTAAGCCAGATGATTCATGGGACACAACATTCCCCAAAAAAATATTTATGTGGCATTTTCAGGGCACTTTCTTTGCCCAAGTCTAGACAAGGGTAAAATGGAATCTGTTTATTCTGTCCACCAATAACCAAAGAGGATTTCGTGTTCTTGACACTAAGGTCCATCCGCTGAAATGCACAAGAGTGGACGGCTTCCACTGAGGCAACAGCAGGTGAGAGAGGCAAAAGTATGGGATGCGTGAGTCTTTCACAACATCCCAGTTTTTCTAGAGCTCTGGTGACTCCCCTGAAAGACTTAGAGTGCTTAGTCAAAAATAGAAAGGATAACAGGGCGCTTTGCATACATAAGAGCAAACAAAAAAATCAAACTGCGGACTTCCTCAGTGGTCCAGTGATTAAGAATCCACCTTGCAACGCAGGGGACGCAGGTTCAATCCCTAGTCGAGGAACTAAGAGCCCCCATGCCTCGAAGCAACTAAGCCCCAGTGCTCTGGAGCCTGCAGCCACAACTAGAGGGTCCATGGGCCGCAATGAATGATCCTGCATTATGCAACTAAGATCCCCTGTGTCACAACTAAGACCTGATCCAACCAAATAAAAACAAAATCACTGGAAGTTCACTTCACATGACGCTGCCTCTTTGAAACTTTCCTTGAATTTACAGAACCAATTCCTTTCTCTTACGCAGTTATTTAACAGATTCTGTCCCACAATTACCTCCCCTTTGGCACCATCTTCTAGTCGCCTGGGAATAAATCTAGCTCCTTGGGGAGAGGCATCGCATCCTAATAATTTTTTACCCCTTACAGCATCTGTAGCACAATGGATGTTCAACATGTGTTTGGTGAAAGAATCTGAACGAAGCGATAACTCTTAACAAGTTTCAATATGATATATTTGTATAATCTTCACCAAAAATGAATTAGCGACTATATGCTGATGTTAAAGATGACAAAATGAAAGTCTAGGGAGGTTATGGAAACTTGAGATGAGACTGTAATCAAGGTCCAAAGTAACCTTCCCATTATACGTAAATTCATGAGTAAGTAGATTTTTAAGGGAAAAGGAACAACATACGTTAAGCACATTGGTGGGATAAGCTTCACTGTCACTTAATAAGTACAGCTAATAACGGTCTGGCAAATAGTACATAGTTAGAGTCAATGATTACTTTTAGTTTTCAAGTTCGGAAATACTTGACACACATAAAACAATGTGACATATATGCAAAGTTTAATGCATGAAGATAAAAACACCCCTGTGTCCACCTCCAGTTTAGTAATTAGAACAGAACTGATACAGAAGCACACTCTGTTCCTACCACACTGTTCTGTCACACTGTCCTCCTACCCCTTGCCAAGAGGTCACCATTACCCTGACTTTTGTGTTTATCATTTGCTTCCCTTCACTTCTAATTTTCCCACATATTTAATTATCCTTACATGATCCAGTCTATACTTCTAGAAGCTGCTTCAGTCATGTCAACTCTTTGCAACCCTATGGACTGTAGCCTGCTAGGCTCCTTGTTCATGGGATTCTTCAGGCTAGAATACTGGAGAATGATATATAGTTGTAATTTTTAAAATTTTTAGATAAATCTTATTAATTCTTGGACAAATTGCCTTTTTTCACTCAAAACTGTATTTTTGAATTTAGCCCATATTGGAGTACATTTATACTGCTGTATCACACACCATTGAAAGAATATGCTATAAATGTTCAAAATTTTTTGAAAAATGATTTCCCATCATGGGGCCAGAGATGGAAATTTGTCTTATATCTATTAGTGTGTTATCACAAAGAAAAGTTTCTATTAGCATAATTTCCCATCTTGCTTACTGGACATGTGTAAGGTAGAACTGGATCAATGATATGGTATGTTCAACTTCACTACACATTTTCAAGTTAATTTCCTTAGGTACTATATAAGCAACTCCTTCACCAGCAGCAGTGTTTAAGAGTTCCTATTGTTCTATGTCCTCATCATCCTTTAGTGACATCAACTTTTATTTTTTGCCACTTATAAGCTTTTCTGCTGGTAAAGAATATGCTAGCAATGCAGGAGACCTGGGTTCAACACCTGGGTTGGGAAGATCCCTGGCAGAGGTCATGGCAACCCACTCCAGTATTCTTGCTGGACAATCCTCAGAGACAGAGGAGACTGGCAGGCTGTTGTTGCAAGGGGTTGCAAAGAGTCGGACATGAGCGAATCAGCCACTAAGTATTATATCAGTTCAGTCGCTCAGTCGTGTCCAATTCTTAGTGATCCCATGAACCACACAGCACACTAGGCCTCCCTGTCCATCACCGACTTCTGGAGTCCACTCAAACCCATGCTCATTCAGTTGGTGATGTCATCCAACCATCTCATCCTCCGTCGGACCCTTCTCCTCCTGCCCTCAATCTTTCCCAGCATCAGGGTCTTTTCAAATGGGTCAGCTCTTTGCATCAGGTGGCCAAACTACTGGAGTTTCAGCTTCAACATCAGTCCTTCCAATAAACACCCAGGACTGATCTCCTTTAGGATGGACAAGTTGGCTCTCCTCGCAGTCCACGGGACTCTCAAGAGTCTTCTCCAATACCACAGTTCAAAAGCATCAATTCTTTGGCGCTCAGCTTTCTTTATAGTCCAATTCTGACATCCATACATGACCACTAGAAAAACCATAGCCTTGACTAGACAGACCTTTGTTGGCAAAGTGATATCTCTGCTTTTTAATATGCTGTCTAGTTGGTCATACCTTTCCTTCCAAGGAGTAAGCATCTTTTAATTTCATGGCTACAATCACATTCTGCAGTGATTTTGGAGCCCAGAAAAATAAAGTCTGACACTGTTTCCACTGTTTCTCCATCTATTTCCCATGAAGTGATGGGACCAGATGCCGTGACCTTCATTTTCTGAATGTTGAGCTCTAAGCCAACTTTTTCACACTCCTCTTTCACTTTCATCAAGAAGCTTTTTTAGTTCCTCTTCACTTTCTGGCATAACGGTGGTGTCATCTGCATATCTGAGGTTATTGATATTTCTCCCAGCAATCTGGATTCCAGCTTGGGCTTCTTCCAGCCCAGCATTTCTCATGATGTACTGTGCATAGAAGTTAAATAAGCAGGGTGACAATATACAGCCTTGACCATACTCCTTTTCCTATTTGGAACCAGCCTGTTGTTCCATGTCCAGTTCTAACTGTTGCTTCCTGACCTGCATACAGGTTTCTCAAGAGGCAGGTCAGATGGTCCGGTAGGCCCACTTGACTTCACATTCCAAGATGTCTGGCTCTAGGTGAATGATCACACCACCGTGATTATCTGGGTTGTGAAGCTCTTTTTTGCCCAGTTCTTCTGTGTATTCTTGCCACCTCTTCTTACTATCGTCTGCTTCTGTTAGGTCCAGACCATTTCTGTCCTTTATCGAGCCCATCTTTGCATGAAATGTTCCCTTGGTATCTCTAATTTTCTTGAAGAGATCTCTAGTCTTTCTGAGGTATGACCTAAAGCAATCCCTTATGATTTTACAGTGGAAATGAGAAGTAGATTTAAGGGACTAGATCTGATAGATAGAGTGCCTGATGAACTATGGATGGAGGTTCGAGACATTTTACAGGAGACAGGGAGCAATACCATCCCCAAGAAAAAGAAATGCAAAAAAGCAAAATAGCTGTCTGAGGAGGTCTTACAAATAGTTGTGAAAAGAAGAGAAGTGAAAAGTAAACAAGAAAAGAAAAGATATAAGCATCTGGATGCAGAGTTCCAAAGAATAGCAAGGAGAGATAAGAAAGCTATCCTCAGCGATCAATGCAAAGAAATAGAAGAAAACAACAGAATGGGAAAAACTAGAGATCTCTTCAAGAAAATTAGAGATACCAAGGGAACATTTCATGCAAAGATGGGCTCGATAAAGGACAGAAATGGTCTGGACCTAACAGAAGCAGACGATAGTAAGAAGAGGTGGCAAGAATACACAGAAGAACTGGGCAAAAAAGAGCTTCACAACCCAGATAATCACGGTGGTGTGATCATTCACCTAGAGCCAGACATCTTGGAATGTGAAGTCAAGTGGGCCTACCGGACCATCTGACCTGCCTCTTGAGAAACCTGTATGCAGGTCAGGAAGCAACAGTTAGAACTGGACATGGAACAACAGGCTGGTTCCAAATAGGAAAAGGAGTATGGTCAAGGCTGTATATTGTCACCCTGCTTATTTAACTTCTATGCACAGTACATCATGAGAAATGCTGGGCTGGAAGAAGCCCAAGCTGGAATCCAGATTGCTGGGAGAAATATCAATAACCTCAGATATGCAGATGACACCACCGTTATGCCAGAAAGTGAAGAGGAACTAAAAAAGCTTCTTGATGAAAGTGAAAGAAGAGAGTGAAAAAGTTGGCTTAGAGCTCAACATTCAGAAAATGAAGGTCACGGCATCTGGTCCCATCACTTCATGGGAAATAGATGGAGAAACAGTGGAAACAGTGTCAGACTTTATTTTTCTGGGCTCCAAAATCACTGCAGAATGTGATTGTAGCCATGAAATTAAAAGATGCTTACTCCTTGGAAGGAAAGGTATGACCAACCTAGACAGCATATTAAAAAGCAGAGATATCACTTTGCCAACAAAGATCCATCTAGTCAAGGCTATGGTTTTTCCAGTAGTCATGTATGGATGTGAGAGTTGGACTGTGAAGAAAGCTGAGCACCGAAGAATTGATGCTTTTGAACTGTGGTGTTGGAGAAGACTCTTGAGAGTCCCGTGGACTGCAAGGAGAGCCAACCTGTCCATCCTAAAGGAGATGAGTCCTGGGTGTTCCTTGGAAGGACTGATGCTAAAGCTGAAACTCCAATACTTTGGCCACCTCATGCGAAGAGTTGAATCATTGGAAAAGACCCTGATGGCGGGGGGGGCTTGGGGGCAGGAGGAGAAGGGGATGACAGGATGAGATGCCTGGGTGGCATCACCAACTTGATGGACATGAGTTTGAGTGAACTCCGGGAGTTGGTGATGGACAGGGATGCCTGGCGTGCTGTAATTCATGGGGTTGCAAAGTGTCGGACACGACTGAGTGACTGAACTGAACTGAACTGAATAGTCTAGTGGTTTGTAAACTGTATTATTATTGTGATTTTAATTTGTACCGCTGCCCCACTAGTAATTAATTTGAGCTAAAACATTTGTTCTGATATCAGAGAGAGTTCCCCTCTCCCATGTCTCATCTGCCCTCAGAAATCTCTTGGCTGTTCTTGGCCCTTGGTCAGTCTGTGTAAACTCTAGAAGCAGCTTTTGCCAACTTCAGGGAAAGCTCTCCTGGAATTCCACTGGAAGTGGATCAATAGCTTTTGGAAGCTATTGATATCTTTTGAATGTTGACTCCTCCTATTTTTAAACTTAGTACATCTTTCTGAGTGAATAAAGGTAATGCTGCTGCTGCTGCTGCTAAGTCGCTTCAGTTGTTTCCAACTGTGCGCGACCCCATAGACGGCTGCCCACCAGTCTTCCCCGTGCCTGGGATTCTCCAAGCAAGAATACTGGAGTGCGTTGCCATTTCCTTCTCCAATAGCCACAGCAACAAACTTCAAGGAAGTATAAACCCTTAAACTCTACATTAATTTCCTTCTTCCTCACATAATGGATTTTCCTGAGCAGTAGTAAATCTCCAAGTAGTAGCTCAGGGACACAGACTCCTTTCATCTGAGGGCTCTGCCAACCTCCAGCTGGCTGTATTCATTGGCCCCAAGCCAGAAAGACTGAATAGAAGTCAGCTGCACTGCACACCATCAGCCCAGGTCTGACGGTAGTGCCCAGCAGGTCAGCTCACATCTCATGAGACAGAACTATGAAACACCATCACAATGAGCCATACAAAAGGCAGGGGATATGGGAGGATGCTCTAGCTCTGTGCCCCAAAGAAGAGAGAATGAATCTATTATTTTAGGTCTTTTAGTATCTTTCTATAACTTTGTATAAGCTTCTCAATAAATCTTCTACACATTCTGCCAGATTCATTTCTAGATACATAGTTTATTTATATGATATGTATGCTTTTTGTAAATGGCATTTGTATTCCTATTTATCAACTATGCTTCTGGTATTTAAAAATACACTGAGTTCTTGCTTTATTAATCTCACATTTATCAACCATGTTGAACTTTCTGCTAAATTCTGATAATTTTCTGTTATATGCTGGATTTCTACAGTTAAACATGTCACATGGGAAAATAGGTTTTGTTGCTTATGTTCCGATCTGTCTTTAAATTTTATCTATATCTGACTGCATTAGATAGAACCTCTGGTAAAATACTGAATAGAAGTCTTATACCACAACTTTTAAAAGCATAACTTCAAACGTTTCATCATTATGGTTACTCTAAATTTTTGTTAGGTATCTTTCAATGGATTAATAAAATTTATTTATATTCCTAGTTGCTAAGAGAATTTTTCATGACTGAATGTAGAAACATCAAAATTGCCTCTGTAGCTATTGAAGTCATTATTATATGTAATTATTTTTATTTTTTAATCTATTAAGTGGTGACTTGGTTAGATAAAATTTTTAATGTTAAAAGCAATGCCTGTTTTCCTGAGATACAGCCAGCCTTAGTTATGGTTTGTATTAACTGTAGCATGCAGTTTGCTAATATTTTGCTTATAAGTTTTACACTAAATTCACGAGTGAGGTTGGACATTAATTTGTCTTCCTTAGGCATTTTGTTTCAAGAGTCAAGTTTACACTAGCTTTACAGAATAAGATGGAAATTATCTTTTACTGTTTTCTGAAGAATCTGCACAAGATTCATATTGAAAATTCTTGAAGTAAATTTTCTAGATCTCATGTGTTATAGACCGAATGTTTGTGTCTCTCTAAAATTCCTCTTGAAACTCTAGTCCTCACTGTGATGATCTCTGGAGGAGGGATCTTTAGGAGTAATCAGGTCATAAGGGTGAGGCCCTCATGAATGGGATTTGTGCCCTTGGGGCCGGGGGGGAAACAAGATGAGAAAGATGACCAATCTCTGTCTCTCTCTCTCTGCCATGTGAGGACGCAGAGAAGATGGCTGTCTGCAAACCAGGAGAGAACTCTCACAGGCCCCAACCATTTATATATACTGTATACTATATTAGGGTTTCCCACATGGCACTAGTGGTAAAGAACTCCCCTGCCAATGCAGAAGACAAAAGAGATGCTGGTTCGATCCCTGGGTTGAGAAGATCCCCTGGAGAAGGGCATGGCATCCCACTCCAGCATTCATACCTGGAGAATCCCATGGACAAACGAGCCTGGCAGGTACACAGTCCATGTGGTCACAAAGAGTCAGACACGACTGAAGTAACAAGCACACACATACACACACTTATAGTGTATTATATAAGCAACAGAGTTGCTTAAATAATTTCAAATCCATGTAAATCTCTGCTATAACTATAGTCACGTTCACTCATAACAGCATTTATCTGTAATACTTCTCTGTTTCTTTTGTCCAGTATTTTCACAGTTTGTTAGTTTTATTAGTCTTTCCAGAACATCCTGGTTCTGTATCCTTTTATTTTATGTTTAATTATTCATGTTCTTTATTTTTTCCTTCTCTTTTCTTTTTCCTCCTTTTCCATCTTAAGTTGAATGCATATTTAGTTCATTATTAGGCTTCTTTATTTCCTACTTGAAACATGAAAAGTTATAAACATTATTCCCACTATCATTTAGTTGCAACACATATGTATTGATATGTAGTATTCTCTATTGTGCAACTCGGTTCTATAAACTTGTTAAAATCTCTCCTTCACTGATCCTTGAATGATTTTGAAATATCCTTAAAATTCCAACAAGATGAATCTTTTTAGCGGTTTCTTCCTGATTTTTAAATTTTGTTATTGACTTTTATCTTACATACTTTGATGTCACTGAACAAAATCTTTATGTTCTTATTTTGGAAGTGGGGAGCAAACTGTCCAATGGGCCTTTCATTCATTCTTCTATGCTAAGCAGTGTGCTAAGTCGAGCAGTAAATACTGCAGCACAGTCTGATATTATGAGGCAATCAGGGTAGAGGGGCAGAAAGATCATAAAGAAATAGGTAATAATATCAACATTAAATGTGTTTTCTTATACCATACTCAATAGAAATAAGATTAAGGTATTCTGTGTTCACATGAGGTGTATTATTCAAATGAGTTAAATAGCATAATCATACAGAACATTTATTGATGAAAGACAACTGAAATTTATTGTATTACAACAAAGTTTTTCCTGTAGAAGGCTAGCTACTATATACAAGTTGTTTTCCTGCAGAAGGCTAGCTACTGAATAAATTCTGCTTGGGTTGAGAACAAGGTCATTTTTTAATTCTTTAAATACTGTCTACATCTTAGTATCATCTCTGATTCATTCATGATAACCAGAAGGAGGACTCGATCATGATTGCCTTCAACAGCTCTCCTTCAGCCTTGAAAGAAAAATTTAGGAAAATATTGGATGGGCAGATAAGAGTTAGTGATGTGAGAATCTCCTTGGTCCATTAGTAGTATCTGCTAATCCTTAATCTCCAACCTAGTATTTTTCCCGATGGAGACAGCTTGGACCACATGGGTCCTTGTAGGACTGAACCAGTGTGGCATTCTCAATCATGAATCAGGGAAGAAGAGTAGAGTTATGTCTTCATCCCTCATACAAACACATTCTCTGTAAGTAAAACCAAAGAGCAAGCCTCTGTAGTCTCTAAGGAGACACTTTGAAAATCTAGACTTTCTTCCTACTTGTCTTTTCTCCAGGCTTTAGCTGGTTAGTCTTTGCTGGGGTGGAGGGGAAGCCTTTCTTTACTATAGTCCTTAGATATCTGACCTCTCACTATTATTGCTAAGAAATGATAAAGGGAGATGAAAATGCCACTTATTAAAATTTGAAGAATAAGGCCAAGGTCATCCTGTAAGGAGTCGTTCATCCTCAAGTTCATTAATGTCTGAGTCTGGGCTGCCCAGTGTCCACCCAGATGTGCATTCCCGACATGCTGGGCAGTAGACCACTAGACTGCACTGCCCTCATCTCTACTGCGAGCCCCTCAGGAACCTTCTAGCAGAAGAAGCGCTGCTAGACTGCCAGCCCAATTTCTATTTTTTTTTTTTTAATTTGCTGAAACTTGCTGGATGATCGAGTATATGATCAAATGTGGTAAATGGCATCCTGTAAATATAAGGAACAATATTCTACAAATCAGTTATATCAAGTTGATTAATCGTGTTGTAATTATCTTCTAAAGTTTTAGTGATTTTCAGTCTGAATGTTCTTTCAATTTCTGTGATAGGTACAGTCATATTTTCCTACAGTTGTTCATTTCTCCACGATTTCTGTCAAATTCAGCTTTTTACTTTTGAAGCATTTTCATAGTAATTGAAAGATCAGGATTTTTACATCATCATGGTAAAATGAACCCTTTATCATCATATGGTAACCCTCTCTAGCTCTAGAAATACTTCTTCCCTGATATCAACATAATGAAACCTGCTTTTCCATTTGTTGATTCTTTCCCAGACACATTCTCTTCTATCCTTTTCATTTCAGCCTGTCTGCACCCTCATGTTCTGGTCTGTCTCTTGTAAACCTCATGTAGCTGATTTTTATTTTTGGAATCTGTTTGGCAGTGTTCGGTTTTTATCTGAACAGTGAAGTCTATTTACATACATTAGATTTCTTTCTCCTTTCAGATTGTGTTTTCTCTTTGATTTTTTTTTCTAGGCTTCCTGTTCTCCTTTGTTGCCTTCTTTTAAAATGATTGACATCTTCCTCCACTTCGATTCCAATTACACCTATTCTCAGCTTACACGCTGCTGTTTTTCAGTTATTTAGCATTTTCTCACTTTAAATACTACACAGTAGTGATAATTATTTGGAGAAGGCAATGGCACCCCACTCTAGTACTCTTGCCTGGGAAGTCCCATGGATGGAGGAGCCTGGTGGGCTGCAGTCCATGGGGTTGCTAAGAGTCAGACACGACTGAGCGACTTCACTTTCACTTTTCACTTTCATGCATTGGAGAAGGAAATGGAAACCCACTCCAGTGTTCTTGCCTGGAGAATCCCAGGGATGGGAGAGCCTGGTGGGCTGCTGTCTATGGGGTCACACAGAGTCGAACACAACTGACGCGACTTAGCAGCAGCAGCAGTGATAATTATTACATTATAGCATAATTTGGGAAAATCTAACCACATATTTACCATTTTTCTATAGTCACCCCTCCCTGCTACATCTCAAACCTTTCATCAGAGATTTTCCATCTCCCTTAAGCACATGCTTTGGATGTAGGTGGTTAACTCTTTGTCTTTGTTGGAAAATGCCTTTATTTCACCCCCCTTGAAAGATAATTTCTCTAGATTTGTAAATCAAGTTTGTTGGTTATTTTCTCTCACAATTTAAGATATTATTCCATTGCATCCTGGTTGCTATGGTTGCTGTTGAGATGTCAACTGAAAGTATAATTTTTACTCCTTTATGTGCAAACTGTTATTTCTCTTTGACAGCTTTTAAAACTTTCTCTTAGTTTTGGTTTTGCACCATATTATAATAGCCAACATCCAAGATAGCCTCAATGATCCCCTTCTCCTGGCATTCAGAGGTGACCTCTCTCAGTGAATCAGGCTGGCCCCATGTGGCCAATGGAAGACACAGGGAAGTGCCAGTGTGACTCTGAGTCTTGGAAGGCAGTGTAGCTATTCCAAGGTCTCTCAAGTGACTCATCCTGGGTAAAGCCAGCCACCATGCCTTGAAGACCTTCAATCCAGAAAGAGAAAGGTTCATGTGGAAAAGAACTAAGGTCCCCAACTAACAGCCAACACTAGTTTCCCAGCCAGAGGAGTGAGTCACCTTGAATGCGGATCCTCTAGCCTGAGTCAAGCCTCCAGGTGACTGTGGACCCAGCCAACACTTGACAGAAACTTCCTGAGAGACCCTAAGTCAGAACTAGCCAGATGAACCACTCCCAAACTCCTGATCTGCAGAAACCGTGAGAGTTCAACCAGGATTCTTGCTGTTTTGAGTCATTAAATTTTGGAGTGATCTGTTATGCAAAAGCAGAATCTACAATAAACACAATTTGTCTCAGTTGGGATTTGCTGGACTCCCTTTACCTGAATGGCATTTTTTATTTTAAATGTTTTCTGGAAAATTCTCAACCATTATTTCTTTAAGTATTTTTATCTCATTTTCTATGCTTTTACCTTGGACTCCAACTGAACATTTTAAGAACTTCTCGCTCTCTTCTCCAAGTCTCTTCATTTCTCTTATTTTCAATCTTTTTTGAGCCTCCATGCTTTATTCTGAAATTTTATCTTTCAATTCCCTGATTTTTCTCTTTACTTGTGAATCATCTACTATTTAACCTTTCCATTTTTCAAATTAATGTATAATTTATAAGCAATAAAATGCACAGATTTGGGAGTACAATTCATTGAATTTTGATGCAGATTGTAGTATTGTAACAACCACCATATGGTTGAGAGACAGACATTCCCATTATCTCAGAAAGTTCCCTCCTGCCCTCTGCAGTCAAATGATCCTCCCAGAGGCTACCATTATATTAATTTCTACTATCTAGTCTACAACTTCAATAAATGTAATCATAAAGAGGCTAGTAGAGGCTAGTCTTCTGTACTGTCTTCTTTTTGCTCAACATGTTTCTTAAAATTTATTCATGTTGTTACCTATATTAATTCATTGTTGAAAAGTTGAAAGTGAAAGTCACTCAGTTGTGTCCGGCTCTTTGCCACCTCATGGACTAGGCAGTCCATGGAATTCTTCAGGCGAGAATATGGAGTGGGTAGCCTTTCCCTTCTCCAGGCTATCTTCCCAATCCAGGGATCAAACCCAGGTCTCCTGCATTGAAGGTGGATTCTTTACCAGCTGAGCCATAAGGGAAGTCCATACTAATTCATTGCTTTATACTATTAAGAAGAGTTTGGTTAATGAATGCACTGCTATACATTTATACCTTCAATTGGTAATGATTATTTTGGCTCTTTCTGATTTGGGACTTTCAGGAAAAAGCTGTTATGAAGATTCTTGTCCAAAATTTTTGAAACATTATTGCAATTTTGGGGGATAAATACCAAGGAGTGAAATTTCTTCCAAGGAATAGAATTTCTTGTCATAGAATATAGAGTAGGTGATGGCACCCTACTCCAGTACTCTTGCCTGGAAACTCCCACGGATGGAGGAGCCTGGATGGCTACAGTCCATGGGGTCCTGAGGAGTTGGACATGACTGAGTGACTTCACTTTCACTTTTCACTTTCATGCATTGGAGAAGGAAATGGCAACCCACTCCAGTGTTCTTGCCTGGAGAATCACAGGGATGGGGGAGCCTGGTGGGCTGCTGTCTATGGGGTTGCACAGAGTCGGACATGACTGAAGTGACATAGAATAGGTGTATGTTTGACTCAATGAGAAACTGACAAACTATCTTCAAACAGTTTTCTAATTTTGTTTTCCTACTAGAAATTTAGGAAAATTTCCTCACCAACACTTAGTATTGTCAATCTTTAAACTTATAGTCGTTCCAGTGGGTGTCAAATGGCACATCCTTATAGTTTTAATTTGCTTTTCCTAACGACTATTGATTCTAGTGTTCTTGCCTGGAGAATCCCAGGGACGGGGGAGCCTGGTGGGCTACTGTTTATGGGGTTGCATAGAGTTGGACACGACTGAAGCGACTTAGCAGTAGCAGCAGCAATGACTATTGATATTACTTATTGACCATTCTTATGTTTTCCCTTGTAATTTTTCAAGATCTTTGACCATTTTTTACAAATTGGATTGTCGTTTATTATCAAGTTTTTTATATATTTCTGGATACAAGTTCTTTGTCATATAATGATACATTGCAAGTATTTTCTACCAGCTGTGGCATGACTATTCATTTTCTTTACAATGTATTTTGATTTTGACAATGTTTTAATTTTGATGAAGCTTAATTATTAAGGACTACATGATTGTGCCCCTCTCCCCAAATTTGTATGTTGAAACCCTAATCCTCAGTGTGATAGTATCTGAGGGTAAAGCCCTTGGGAGCTAATTAAGTCATGAGGTAAAACCTTCATGAAGAAATTAGTAGCTCTGTAAGAAGAGAGAGAAGAAAGCACTCTCTCTCTTTTCCATGCAAAGAAGACAGAGGACAGTTGTCTATAAGCCAGGAAGTTGGCCTTGACCACACATCAGATCAGCCAACACCTTGACCTTGAACTTTGCAGCCTCCAGAACTAAATAAATTGTTGTTTAAGCCACCCACTCTATGGTATTTTTGTTGTAGTAACCTGAACTTTTTATGCTTACTACTATTTGTGTTCTAAGAAATCTCTATCCAATGTTGTAAAGATATCATCTTATGTTTACATTTACTTCTGGATGCTTCATGGGTCCATGATCCAGCTTGATTTAATTTTTTTATATAACGTAAAGTGCAAATCAGTTTCCTTTTCTGTTGCATGTATATACAATTGTTTCCACAATACTTGTTGAGAAAACTAGCCTTTCATCCTTTTCCAAAAATCATTTAACTATATATGTCTATTTGGACATATGTTTATTTGGACTTTATTCTGTTAGATTAAGCCATTTATCATACGGTCTTGATTACTACAGCTTTATAGTGAGCTTTATAATATCATCGGTTATTATAAATTCCTTTTTTATTCTTCTTTTTTCAAAGTGGTTATTGACTTTCCTAACTGCATTTCTTTTTAAATTTTAGAATAAATATCTCTGTTTCTAAAAATGGCTTTTCCACCTTTTATTGCAATGGCCTTAAATATGTAAGTCAATTGGAGGAGACTGAACATCTTATCAACTATGGAGTTACACAATTTATGATCATAGTATATTTTACCATTAGCTAGTTTTCTGTCAACAAAATTTTGTATTTTTCAATGTAGGGGTCTTACATATTAATTTTATTCATAATTATTTTATAATTTTTGATATTACAAATGGCATTTTAATTTCATTCTTGAATATTTACTGCTAGCACATATTATTTAATAAATTTTTATTTGTATATTGAGTTTGTACCTGTAATTCTGCTTAATTTGTTTTTCCTTTCCAGAATGTGTTGGTAGATTATTCATGCTTTTCTAAATAAACAATTGTGTTGTCTTCAAATAAAGACAGGTAGCCTCTTCCTTTCTAATTTTTGGCCTTTCACTTCTTTTTTGTGTTTCATTTATTTTGCTAAGATCTCTGTTACAATGCTGAAAAAACTGGTGAAAGAAAATAATCTTGTTTTGTTCACAATCTAAATAGTAAATATTCAATATTTCACTGTTAGATACAATGTTAACTAAAAGTTTATCCTCCATATCTTAATCAACAAGGAGTGCTTTGAAATGCACAGCTGTATTAATGTGGATTTCACCCAGTGTTGTTCCTTTTTTTCAAAGTTTGAACGTCTATTTCTTGTTGCTCTCTAATGTTTTCACACACTTTTATACATGTATCATAATTAACCTCACAAGATTAGTCCAATGCAAGCTATTCCACCATTAATGAAAATTCCATTTAATATTTAATTTCAATTATGATATTCTGAATTTCTTAATAGAAATTTTATTTGTGATTTTTTTTCTAAACAGGTTAGATCTATTTTGAAAAGTTCTGTTCCTTACTCATTTGTTAGTGGGTTAAAGTGTCTGCCTCCAATGCGAGAGACCCGGGTTCGATCCCTGGGTTGGGAAGATCCCTTGGAGAAGGAAATGGCAATCCACTCCAGTATTCTTGCCTGGAGAATCCCATGGACTGAGAAGCCTAGGAGGTTACAGTCCACGGGGTCGCAGAGTCGGACACAACTGAGCGACTTCACCTCACCCCTTACTTTTAAAAGACTTAGACACATTTGTTTTACATTTTGTATCTGATTACTCTAATTTATGAGACTCTTGCATTCCTGCCAAATAATGCTCCTGGCACCTTATTGCCTCACACATACTTTTATTTTCTTTTATTGGCATGAGTTTATATTCCCTGGAAGTTCATCTCTGGGAATTCTCTGTATCTTGAATTGAGAGAACATTCTTCCAGAGAAAATATACTTTGATTCCTGGAAACTTGGTCATGCTACCAACGTGGCGCCCTTTTCATTTAAATTTTGCTTGGGCATTTCCATCCTGAAAGACTGGGCAACCCCAGGAAAGCCGGCCTACGGCCAAGGGTTCTTAGAGGAGACTCTGGTTCCTCTACCAAGAGCCCAATAATGAGAAAAGTATGACTTCTAGCATGCACTCTGCCTTTAGAAATTTGATCCCCTTCTCCCCCGACCCCCGCCGTTTTCTGTTTCTCTGAGAGCACAATCTGCATGATCCCTGGCTCTGGACAATGTTCTCTGATTCAACTTCCCACACTGCCCAGGTCCAAAACTTGGTCTCCTGTTCCCGGAGGGTACAGCAACTAAAATAAAACCTCTCTAGGCCACCTAGGATAGCTGGGTGACCGCAAGACAGGAGAGTCAGTGTTTGAATTCCACCCTTCACTACTGCCAAGCTTGGTTCTCAGCCTCACGGGAATCCAAATGTCTTATAAACTCAGCCATGCATATAATACTGCTTTTCATGTTTCTTCCAGTACTTGAGACTTTTTGTAGTAAGAGAAAATCAGCATATTATATCTAGCTTGATATATAGGTAGAAATGGAAATATTCAACACCTTTTAATCTCTAAAAGCTTTAGTTATTACTCTTCATTTGGCTGGTTAGCAAATGAGTTAGCTGGATGGATTACAATGGCTACAGAAGAGATGCTCGTAGACCTCTATACCTACAAAGGCAGAATATGATACGCGATTTCTTTGAAACAGCTATTTAAAAAGAATGAATTTAATGGATAATCTGCATCCCTCATGATGATTTACTTCTAGAATATTCCAAAAGGCTTCTCTAAAGAGTTGTAAGAGGCATAGCCAATGAAGGAATTGTGAAGAAGACAAGTGATCGAGGCCTTGAGTTAGTACTTCACCAGTTCTCAAAGCTGTCTTTCACAGATAAAGTAAACCTTGAATGGATCAAAACATTTCTTGGAAGTTAGCCAGATTTCACAGGAAAGAACTTACTTTACTCCTTTCCTATGGAGAGAAATCACTTAGCAAATAATAAATTTAATTCCTAAGGCTAAACTGCACACTATAACATGTGGATAATAAAACCTATCTCGTCAATTGTTAAACATATTAACTGCAAAATGTTCAGCACAGTAGCTTTATACATTAAGTGGTAGCTATTATTAATGTTCTGATATGAGAAACTTTTAATATCTTTATAATATCTTTGTAAATGTTAAGTTCAGGCACGGTTTAACGTCCTTGAGCTCCTGATAAGATGGACTCAGTTAAAATCAGCCTGGATTCCCCCTCCTAATGGGGTTCCCTCCTCAGGTCCAAAATGCCTGGTTTCTTCTCAATTATGACCACCCAGTTCTCTTATCTGGAAGAGGAAATGTTTACTCACTCCAGTATTCTTGCCAAACAATTCCCATGGACAGAAGAACCTGGTGGGCTACAGTTCCTGGGTTGCAAAGAGCCACACATGACTAAGCAATTGAGCATGCAGTTCTCTTATAGTTTTGTACCTAAAGCAGTTTACATGAATGGTAGCATTTTTTTTCTGTCTTGTGACATGCAAGGGGCTTCATGTTAGGCATTGTATCCATTACAAATATGCATGACAAGGAAAGTCTCTCTACCTAAGGGACCTATAAAATCAGACCTTGTGTTCTGATTCTCAACTCTGCTTGACCTTCAGTTCAGTTCAGTCGCTCAGTCGTGTCCAACTCTTTGCGACCCCATGAATCGCAGCACACCAGGCCTCCCTGTCCATCACCAACTCCCGGAGTTCACTCAGACTTACGTCCATCGAGTCAGTGATGCCATCCAGCCATCTCATCCTCGGTCGTCCCCTTCTCCTCCTGCCCCCAATCCCTCCCAGCATCAGGGTCTTTTCCAATGAGTCAACTCTTTGCATGAGGTGGCCTTAGAATCATTTAAAAATATATATTTTTTAAATTACCAATATTCATATGTGCATCTTTTCTCCTTCTTCAGACAGTAGCTATCTTGAGACAGAAGCCATACTATCTTCTTTTCTTATTCCTCACAGCCAATCCCTCTACGTAGCAGAAATTCATTAAAACCTATTTAAAATCATTATATAAAAATGCTAATGACATACAGATGGCCAAATGGCACATGAAAAGATGTGCAACACCACTAATCATTAGAGAAATGCAAATCACACTATAATGAAGTATCATCTCACACTGGTCAGAATGGTCATCGTCAAAAAAATCTACAAACAATAAATGCTGGGGAGGGTGTGGAGAAAAAGGAACCCTCTTACACTATCCGTGGGAGTGTATATTGGTACAGCCACTGTGGAGAACAGTATGAAGATTCCTTAGAAACTAAAACAGACCTATTATATGATCAAACAATCCCAATCCTGGGCATATATCCGAAGAAAACCATAATTCAAAAAGATACGTGCACCCCAATGTTCATTGCAGCAGTACTGACAGTATTCAGGACATGGAACAACCTAAATGGCCATCAACAGAGGAATGAATAAAGAAGGTATGGTACATATATACAATGGAATATAACTTAGCCATATAAAAGAACAAAATGATGCCATTGGCAGAGATATGGATGGACATACTGATTGTCATGCTGAGTGAAGTAAGTCAGAGAAAGACAAATATCATATTACATCGCTTGTTTGTCGACTCTAAAGAAACAGTACAAATAAACATATTTACAAAACAGAAGCTTAGTCAAAGATGTAGAAAACAAACATGATTACCAGGGCAGGAAGCAGGGGAGGGAGAAAATGGGAGACTGGGATTGACAGATGAAAAAAAAAAAGTGAAAGCTTTAGTCGGTCAGTCATGTTTGCCCATGGAATTCTCCAGGCAAGAATACCAGAGTGGGTAGCCATTCCCTTCTCCAAGGGATCTTCCTGACCCAGGGATCAAACTCAGGTCTCCTACATTGCAGGCAGATTCTTTACTGTCTGAGCTACCAGGGAAACCCATACAAACTACTATATGTGGAATAGGTAACTAATAAGAACCTACTGAATAGCAAGCACAGGGAATTTATTCAATACTCTGTAATGACTTATATGGGAACAGAATCTAAAAAGAGTAGATATATGTGTGTGTATAACTGACTCACAGCAGAAATTAATACAACAGTAAATCGACTATATTCCAATAAAAAATTAAGAATGCTAACAAACCTTAAAATGGTAACATTTTATACTAACGTTAATATGCTAACAAAATCCAATTTTAAAGCAATTCTATTATCTGGATCCTAGTTGCGGTGGGGGGATGGGTTGAAACATTCAATTCTTAGGCTAGAAAGAATGTACTTGTAACATCATTCCCTGTGTTAAGTATGCTGATTTAAAAGGCCATATCTCCCAAAGTAAAAATAACATGTGAACCAAAATTAAAAGATAATTGCTTTGTAAAAATGGTACTGATGTACCTATTTGCAATGCAGGAATAGAGAACCAACTGATGGACACAGTGGGGGAAGAAAAGGGTGAGCAAACTTTGAAACTAGCATTTGAAACATACACATTACCATGTGCCAAACAGAGAGCTAGTGGGAAGTTGCTGTATAATATAGGTAGCTCAGCTTGATGCAGTGTCAACTTAGAGGAGTGGGAACAGCTGGGGGTGCGGGGGTGGAGTGGGAGAGTGACTCCAGAGGGAGGGGATATATGTATACTTATGACTGATTCACATTGTTGTATGGCAGAAACCAACAAAACATTGTAAACAATTACTCACCAATTAAACATAAACATTTTTTTAATTTAAAATAAAGGTTTAAAAAAAAAGAGAGAATTGCAACTACAGCACAACTTTATGTTTAGAAATATCTCACAGGATAAGAATTTGTCTTACCAATTTAAGATAGCCCTCAGCATCTAGAATTAAGTTTTCTGGTTTCAGGTCTCTGTAGATAATACCTAGTCGATGCAGGTAATCAAACGCTTCTGTCACACAAGCAACACAGAACTTGGAGGTGGGTTCATCAAAGCTGCCTCTGCAATGAAACCATTTTCCTTCTTAATACTCTAGACATCCTTGTTGCAGATTCTAGGTGTCAATTATCATATTATATATTTATGTAATATAAATGTTTTATAAGGCATTAGCACTAAAAAGTACTTCATAGCACCAGTGAATCAGATCATAAAGAAATTTAGGTGAATGCTTGATACCAATAAGAACCACTTTACTAAAATTTACTAAAATTAAAATGTCTGCATTCAAACAATTGTTTCTGGTAATCACATCCAAACATACAAAATGGAAAGGATAAGAAAACAAGACTTTTTAAAGACATCTCTGGAAAACTCGAGAAAATGCAACTATTTCAATGGAGAGGTTGAACCAGACTATTGCACTTGATTGCTTGACTAAAATGACTCCAGTGTTCATTTCCATTTCCTGTTTGTATACTTTGTAATAGAACCCATGTAGAAACAGGGTCATAACTCATTCCTCTTTGGTGCGCCTTGATGATACCAGAGTTGCCCTGTGCCAGCACTGTGTGTAGGTTACATGCTAAAGTATTAAAATTTGGTGGTGATTTGCTGCATGGTCTAATAGAAAGCTATGACACTTTGGTTTCCCTCGTGGCTCAGATGGTAAAGAATCTGCCTGCAATGTGGGAAACATGGGTTCGATCCCTGGGTTGGGAAGATCCCCTGGAGGAGGCCATGGAAAACCACTCCAGTATTCTTGCCTGGAGAATCCCCATGGACAGAGGAGCCTGGCGGGCTACAGTCCACGGGGTTGCAAAGAGTCGGACATGACTGAAGCGACTAAGTACAGCACACAATAGAAAGCTATGGCTTTGGAATGAGAGAAAGCTTCCAGTCCTGCTTCTTCTCCTTACTGAATCCTCAGGCAAGTTGTTCGGCTGTCAGATACCTGTTTTAAAATGGGTTTACTACTGACTTAACGAGGCTGTTTTATGGATACGGCAAAGTACCTAACGGGTACTAAGAACAGCCACCACTAAATAGATATTCTAAAAAGATTTGCTTGTTAAAACAATGGTGGGAGACGCAGATGCTTCTGTAGGTATCATGAAAGTCTCCTTAACCCTTCCAGAATTACCTCATTCTAATCCATCCATCCGTATGTTCCCAGTACAACAGATAAATCTCTGTTTGGATGCTCAAAAGTCTGTTATTAGGTATGTGATTTTCAACCGTGAACACACATTAGAATTGCCTGAAAGGCAGCTAAAAATCATTTTCTGGCCCTGTTGCAGATGAACCAAATAAAAGTCTGGCATCAGGGCACAGCATTTTTACTTTGCTAAAGCTCCCATGAGATTGTGAGTGAAGCCAGGGTTGAGAACCACTGGCCCAGGGAATGCTGCCTAAATGTCTGACCTGGCATTAACCTCCACAACCTAATGCAAAGCTATCTGTTCTGTTGCTGTTTTCTATTCAAACTCTGCTCTCACTCAGCAAGTAAAAGACCTAATCCTACTCCAACTTTCCTGATTCTTAAATCAGTTCTCTTCCTTACTGTCTTTCCATATTTTATCTTCAGAGTTTAGCTCAAGCCTTTCATGACCATCATATTTTTCTCTCTTTTCTCTATTCTGAGCTCAGTGCCCACAACACTTACTGGACATTTACTTACGAATTGCCAACTTCTTCATCATATTTACTTTTCATGTTAAATAATGAAATGTTTTAAAATTGTATATTACATTATCTCCTAAAATATAATCCAAACTCACTGGAGGAAAACGTTATATGGTTTGGGGTTAGAAAAGTGTACATTGTTTAGAAAACCCCCAGACCATCAACTCAGAAGCCTTGTATGTAGGTGGAGCTCAGTGAACACCTATGATTTTGATTGTGTGGAAATCACTCCTTTTGTGAAGCTGAATCTTTGCAGACATGTCACTCCACTTTTCAGGCCCACTCTCCACCCCTTTCGTCATCTCCCTTCTCAAGATTCAGAGTCAGTAACATCTGGATTTATACTCTGCCTCATATTAACCATGTGATATGGATGGTTGACACTCTAAGCCTGGGCTTCTTTCATCTCTAATACGAGAATGACAGTGACTACTGGTACAGGGGGCCTATTACGTGATTACCATGTTAGCTCATAAAATATCACTATTACTACTTGTTTATCAATTTGTTCTTAGATTCATTTCTCTTTTTTGAGCCATTTTTAAAGCTTCTTTACACAGACCATTTTTTAAAATTGAATCTGTTACAATATTGCTCTGTTTCACGCTTTGGTTTTTTTGGCCATGAGGCATCTGGGATCTTAGTTTTACAACCAGGGATTGAACCTGTGCCTCCTGCATTGGAAGGCAAAGTCTTAACCACTGGAGAGCCAAGGAAGTCCCTTAGACTCATTTCTTACTGACTTTCTTCATGTTTCTTTAAATGGTCATAAATACAGCATCCTTTAGGCCAGGCAGGAATAGACAAAACTTAGTGCATATAATTCTTTTCATTACCTGTCTCTTAATATACTCCACAGCTCTCCACCTAAGCAGGCTTCCAGAAGCATGTATACATACTTATTGTCCTTGAAGGTGCGATATAATCTGTGAAAATAAAGAAAAACACGATTATTATTAGAAATCCTGTTTTAAAACGTCTTCGTTTGCTTAAAAGCATCATCAATAACTTTTTGAAGGATGGTCCTCATCTCCTTCCAAACATCTTACAACACTGGATGTTCGCTGAACACTCTGATCCTTCCTGCTTCCCTGGTTTTTCATCTCCTGATCCCTTTACATAGACTCCCCTTCATGCTACCCACAGACTTTCTTAATATCAGTTCCATGGTAATAAAAGTGCTATCCACCCCTCAAGATCAAGCTCTGGGGCCACCTTCCTGATCAGCTCATTAACCCCCCTACTAAATACAGCCTTCCCTTCCTCCCCAGATCCTGAGATCTCTGCATGGTCTCCTTTAAGATCTGCCTTGCATACCAGGGCTTCCCTGATGGCTCAGTTGGTAAAGAATCAGCCTGCAATGCAGGAGACCCTGGTTCAATTCCTGGGTCAGGAAGATTCACTGGAGAAGGGATAGGCTACCCACTCCAGTATTCTTGGGCTTCCCTTGTGGCTCAGTGGGTAAAGAATCCGCCTGCAATGCAGGAGACCTGGGTTCGATCTCTGGGTTGGAAAGATTCCCTGGAGAAGGGAAAGGCTACCCACTCCAGTGTTCTGACCTGAGGAATTCCATGGAATATGCAGTCCATAGGGTTGCAAAGAGTCGGACGCGACTGAGCGACTTTCACTTTCACTTTGCATAACACTTACTCATGCCTGTTTTATGTCTTCCAGCTGGTATTAGGAAACAGATTCTAAGACAGAAACTTGTAAGCAGTCAGTTTAATGGGGAATCCTCTTGGGGCCAACACTCATGAGGGAGGAAGGAAGCAGACTTGGGCAGAGGGAGAGCTGGCCTGTAATTTTACAAAAGCCTCAGCTTCAAGGACCTGTACCATCACTGGATGCAGGATGTACCTGGAGAAAGAGTATGGGGCCAGGTGGTTCTCTTCACCTTAGAGCAATGGCTGGAGAGAGAATTAGTCAGAGTCCCCAGCTGGCAAGACTCCCAGAAGCTGGGGAATGACAGTCTCAATCCAAATGTGTGATGTGGGCAAGGTACCATATTACAATGCTGGGGGAAAGCAGTTTCTGGGTCTTACTTGAGAGATGCCCATGTCTCCCTAGCACCAGGCTAATGCAGACAGCAGGACAGCCATACCACGTACAGACAGCAGAAGTAATCTAATAAGTGTTTCTGTATGGGCTCTGGATCCAAGCTGCCTAGGCTTGAGTCCCTGACTGGCCATTCGTTAGATAAGTGACATCAGCTTTCTCACTGCTCTTGTTAAACAAGGAAAATCATACCATTTATCTGTTTTATTTTGAGGATCATAACAATATATATATTCATTTGATTACATATTGATTATATCTAATTATATTATTTATTTTATATAAACAATATAATTCAATTACAAGATACATATAAATTATATAATATAATATAAATATGGCCTTCCTTGGTAGCTCAGCTGATAAAGAATCTGCCAGCAATGTAGGAGACGTGGGTTCAATCTCTGGGTTGGGAAAAATCCCTGGAGAAGGGAATGGCTACCTACTCCAGTATTTTTTGCCCAAGGAACTCCATGGACAGAGGAGCCTGGTGGGCTACAGTCCATGGGATCACAGAGTCGGACATGACTGAGTAACGTTCATGTTTACCTTCAATATAAATATAATAATAATATAATATACACTTTAAATATATTATATAAGATATATATCTTAAAATTTTGCTTAGAAGACTGCCTGGCACACGTTACTTTCTCAACAATAAATGTTGTCATTAACATGTATTCTTAATATGATTATTGCCCTACTCTATGCCAGCTACTTTGCAAATGGCAGGAAATGAAAAAAATGAACAAAATCTAATCCATGCCCTGAAGCTGTTCATGATAGTTTTTAATGAATTATTGATTAAAAGAGGGGAGGGACACATAGTTTATATAAAAATAATTGGATGGTTTATTGCCAGTATTGCCTGGGTTCAGACTATTTTTAATCTTTAAAAAATATAGGTCTGAGAATATGGATAGCAGGAAGACTCTCTCAAGGCATTTGATCAAAAAGCATAAATTCTCCTCATTACAGAGGCACTTTACCTCACCCAGAAATCTCTAAAGCGACACTCTATGGGGCATGAAAATAGGTGTGAAAATGTGTGCCTTAACTGGCTTACACCACCAACCCATGAATTCACAAGACAGTCATGGCTTAGAATATGTTTCTGTTCCAAACTCTGGTGATAGCTACAGAAAGAACAGTAACTGTAGGGAAGTTTTCTTTCGGTATCTGGCATTGCAAGGACCAGGCTTCCTCATTGGCTCAGACAGTAAAGAATCTGCCTTCAAGGCAGGAGACCCAGGTTTGATCCCTGGGTCAGGAAGGTCCCCTGGAGAAGCAAATAGGAACCCACTCCAGTATTCTTGCCTGGAGAATTCCATGGACAGAGGAGCCTGGCAGGCTACAGTCCATGGGCTCGCAAAGAGTCAGACACCACTAAGCAGCTAACAACTGCAGGGACCAAGCTCCCTGGCAGGCTAAATGTGTTCAAATGCCACTTAAAATCCAAGTCAGCACGTCCCCTGAGGGGTTCTAAATGAATCCTTGCTTCCCCAGTTCTGCATTAGGTCTGAATTAAATAAGCAATTCAATTTATTAAAACAATAATTTTATATTCACACACATACATACCCACATACACTTTCCTGAGGTTTACTCAAGAACAAAAAAATCTGGATTCTGACTTCAGTTCTCAAACTTCCAATATTTTAGGTATCGCCACTGTGACTAGGCTGGAGAATTCAGAGAAGGGTCTCCTCTTCCTCCTCTGTCCGCTTGCATAGAAGCACTCCAAAGAAGAACCTAAGATGCTAAAATTCTGGAAGCGAAACACTCACTTACTTCACAATGAAGGGTGAGCACAGCTCTTCCAGGATCTTCTTTTCTGAGTAGACGTGCTCCTGCTGCTTTGTGTCAACAATGTGCTTCTTCCTTATACACTTCATAGCAAAAGCAACGTTCTCATTTTTCACCTTAACCTAGGGGAGAAGAGAACAGCCCTCAAAATGAACTTACTAGGAAAAATCTGCAATATCTATGTAAAACACGTGAACCAGCAGGAATTCAAATTCTTTCACAGCTAAATAGCATAGAAGCTTTTCACCACTTTATCCCTCCAGGAGCTGAATTTTATCCAGGTGTACACACTTTCTTTTCATTGTAATTTCCAAAAGAATTCACATAGATGGAACATGGTTCTAGAATGTTTGTATTGAAACAAGAAAAATATTCTAGTTAGAAGTTTGAGTGTATAGAAATCTCTTTGGTTTTGAGTATATGACATGAAAAGCTTGGTCCAGAATTGCCAAAAACTGTTCTTTTGTAATAGTCACTTTTTTTGAGTTTCAAATAAAACCTATTTAATCTAAGATTCATATCTGTATGATCCAATCTGCTAGCCACTAGTCACAAAAAGCTACTTAATTTTAAATTGATTAAAATTAAAAATTCATTTCCTTCATTTGCACTGTCCATATTTCAAAAGCTCTCTAGTCACATCTAACCAGCAGCTCTGCTATTGGACACGATATAGAACACTGCCATCAGCGCAGAAAGTTCTATTGGAGACCATGCTTTAGATGGACAAACAGGATTTTCCTTTAAAAGGAAATTTAAGAAATTTAATACATATTTATTCAGATAGGCTTAAAATTCCATAAGCAGACTATCTTCGACAAATAATTAAATTGTGCAGAGTTGGTTGCTCCCTCAATTTTGCTCAGAGTTTGCCACTAGTTGATACCCAGACTCTCAAATCAATGGTGGGATTATTGTTTCAATTATTGTAATCTAACCATATCAAAACAAACCTCAGCATTGTTAATTCAATTGTTTGCCATGATTTTGATGAAAAATACAGCACATGGCTCTCTTATCCTACCATATGGCATAAGAAACACTACAAACTCTCCGGCCTATTAAGAAATCATTTCTGCCCCGCTTTGACCAAAAGAGATGAAGTATTGACTTAGTGTAGAGTGTACTATTCAGTCTCCTGGCAGCATTTCAGATCTGCTCCAGCCAGGCCACCCAGCAGATGGAGGTGTCATCATAGTTCCCAAGGTTGATGGACAGTGAATGGTTACAGATCTGCTGGGCAAGGAAGGGCTCAGTAGTCACCAAGGGTTCAGCATCATCTCTACCCAGTAAAGTCACAGGTCACCATTCCACAGTCTCCTCAGAGCACCTGACTGCATGGCTCTGCTACTCTTTGGAAGCTGATGATAAAGCTCAGAAGGGTGTGATATGGAAGATGCAGCTGAAATCAGACTATAAATTCCCAGCTGTCTTGATCAGCACTACAAAGGCTGCTCTTCAAACATCTCCTTGCATTCAACTTCTTTTTTTTTTTTTTAATTTGGATAGAAAATTTTGAGCAACCCAAAAATAGGATCATGAAAGCCAAATACAGACATGGCAGAGGAATTATTTAAGAAATGAAACTACGGTATTAAAGATTTCATCTCTGTGACCCTTTCACTGGACACATTTTTGTTTGCTTTATATAGAGTTAATGCATCTTGAGTATATGTATACATAAATGCTGCTAAGAAATACACATTTTATGTTTTATAGCCTATGGGAAAAGTTAGTGGGTACATTCTCTAATAGCTGCCCTCAAGAAAAAAAATCACAAAAGGATGTGGCATAAGTAGACTGAAATAGCAGCTATATTATTACAAGTTATTTAGCAGCACACACTCACTATTATAAAATAGAGTGAAAACTGTACTCTCAATTTTAGTTCAAAGTAACGTTTGGATAGCAATAACAATGCATATATTCCTCCAAGATACACTGGAATACAAAACAAAACAAAAGTCAAAAGGCTTCTCTCAGATGCTTGAAACGTAAACCCCTTACAAGCTCAACTCTTCCGAACCCACCAACGCCCAGTGTTGCGATAATCTCAAGGTTCTGGAAGGGGGATGATGAGGAAAATCTGGCCACTTTCTCCTTCAGTTGAATCATCTCCAAAGAGAGTGCTTTGGACAGCTTCCAGCTAGACATGGATCTCCTGTATGAGAAAAGAGAAACTTACATATGCTCCCTCAGGCAAAGCAGGGGTCAAGGCACACATAAATCCCACCCTTACAACAGTCTAATTTCTGCCAGTAATTACTGCCCATAGTTGCCATAGAGCTTATCTCAACTTTTATAGGATCAGATTCAGTATCATCTGGGGAGAAAATCAACAGAAAATACAAATAAAAAACAGATACACTCACACAATAAAAAAGACAAATGTCAGACTGAGTCAGTGTGTGGTAAAAGTACGTGAATCGTGTGGTATTTGAGATACATCTCAATAAAGCCATTTCAAAAACAAAGAGTCAATGAAAGAAAAGAAAACCAGAAAAGAGAGCCATCTCCATTGCTGCACCTACAGGACGATACTGCGCTGAGAATCTTTGCCATATTTTGCTATTTTTGTTAGATTTTGAAGATTTCTCTGGCTGAACCAGAATAACTGCTTTGTGAAACATGAAAAACACATTTTTTACTTTACGCTTAAGTATTGTTATTTGGAAATACTCATTTTCCCCTCTTAATTAAAGTTTACTACTCTGGGTTATATATTCATGAACCATTCTTACTACAAAAGACACTGCAAACATATTCCCTGCAACAAAAAAGAAAAAAATGCAGTCTGCCTGAATGCTCTAATTTAACTCAAAATATCAGTCTTCCAGAACTTTTGACACTTCCACTTTAATGGTACTGTCTGGTGAATACATGCTAAAGTATTCATTCTGCAAAATGTTTTAGCAAAGGATTTTCAAATAATTTTAATTCTATAAAGATTTTTTTCCCTATGAACCAAAAAGCAATTTCATCAGTATTACTACATTTAGAACCCAACACAAAACCACTTGAGTAATAGCTCCCTTAATTTTTTAAAAATATTTTCTTTGATGTGGACCATTTTTAAAGTCTTTATTGAATTTGTTAGAATATTGTTTCTGTCTTATGTTTTGGTTTTCCGGCTGCAAGGCATATGGGATCCTAGCTCCCTGGCCAGGGATTGAACCTGCACCCCTTGCATCAGAAGGTGAAGTCTAACCACTGGACCACCAGGGAAGTCCCACTCCCTTATATTTTGAAATAAGCCAGGCGCTGAATGGGCGATGCTATTCCTTGGAATTCCTGTTTGATTTCCACAGGCAAGAGAGACTTCCTTTCTGAATTAATATTCTTTTGAACCAAGTCACCAGTCAATGTAAAGAACTCTTTCCCAAGGCCTCCTATCAGGAAAGTTCTCCCAAACATTACTCCTAATCACCAAAAATAAGGAAATACTTATAGACTAAAATAATCTACACTAGAGGTAATTGGTATCCTTTTGTGGAAAAATAATTTAAAACAACTCCCTCAAATTTTCTAGTGACAACACGCTAAAAGTTACCAATCACACCCTTCAATCCCCTTCTTCATCAACTGCCAGAAGTCACATCCAGCTTAGAAAAATATCTCCACTTACTTCGCATGTCTTTTTTCATCATCCCGGTTCAGGTTTGCCACATACCCTTCAAGATATTTTTGGAGTTCTTCAAAAGTCCCCACTGTTTGGTTGAATGTTCTAAATGAATAGAACAAAATAAAAGCTCAGGGCTGAGAGTTAACCACTGCAACTTGCCATTCTTCTTAAGCTCATGAAAGCCCATTTATATGGTTATTCAAAACTTTGCAAACTATTTTTCAATAACTTATTTACATTCAAGTTGCCATCACATGTAGATAGAATAGTTATTGGAAGTTACATAATTGATACCATGAGTTTCTGAAAGCTATCAGTGAGAAGAGACAACATTTCTGTAATTTTCTGCCTTGTGGTTCAGGTTTATCAATATTGTTCTTTGTTTTTAAGAAGATTGTGGAAAGGAAATAGGCCACATGATTTGTTTACTGGGAGGTGAGTTTGGGGGAGAATGGATACATGTATATATATTTGGCTGAGTCCCTTAGCTATCTATCTGAAACTATCACAACATTGTTAATAGGCTATACTCCAATACAAAATAAAAAGTTAAAAACAAACAAAAAAACCCCAAAAACAATCATTGACTTGTTACTGTAAACTAAACAGAATATCATGAGCTAATGAATTAATAAACATTTAAAAAATACTTTCTAAAAAAGAGGTTGGAAAGGAAATAGGCTACATGATTTGATTACTGCATCAATAGGTTACATGCATTACAGATTTTTATAATTTGCTTAATCAAATTAAGCTATTTATTTTTAAAATTAAGCTATTTACTTTAAAAAGAAGATTTACATCTTCTTTGGCCCTAGATAATGCTACTTATTTTACATTCCTAAATGATTAAGTCCAAATATTTTACCTTAATGGTTCTCCAAGGCTCAGCCAACATCTTTCCCTTGACTTCCCTCCCCTCAGGGATCACAGCTTGTTACTGGTCCCATCTAATCGCCCTGTCTCCAGTTCCTCGTCTCTGGGAATTCTTACATAGGGAACTGCCCATGAGAAAAAAAATAAGCCCCTTCCTCACCTAACAAATTTATCCTCTGGATTATCTTTCCAGTGCGTCCTGTACTCCACACAGTCTACCTTGATTCATCATTGCCAGGGTGGTGCTCTTCCCCAGGAGAAACAGTGTCCTTCTAAAAACCATGCTTTACGCACCCCAGTAAATCTTAAGCTCTTGGACATAACAAAGTGAAAGGAATGAAAATTACCTTAAACTACCTAAAACTAATAAACCGTCTTATTAATGTACCGGTGCCACATACTGACTGCCTAGCCCTGAAGATCTCTATCCACATTTAACTCATCACCAACCTATACTTATATTTTTTTTTTTTTTTCAGATTTTTTGATGGGAGTCATTTTTAAAGTTTTTATTGAATTTGTTACAATACTGTTTCTGTTTTATGTTTTGGATTTGTGGCCGTGAGGCACAGGGGCTCTTAGTTCCCCAGTCAGGGATCAAACTCATACCTCCAGTAATGGAAAGTGAAGTCAGTCTAAATCACTGAACCACTCTGGAAGCCTGGATATTTTTCATTCCCCATTTAAATCTACTCTCTTCTCTATCCTGCTCTGTGAACTATCCTTTGCTGACTAGAGAAGTGAGACACAAACAATATTATTTCAAATTTCCAAGGGTTGAAATTTTCAAGTAAAAGTAAATACTTCTTGTATATGTTACCAATACCTTGCTATGAAACTAACTGAAGTATTGTTGTAAACAAATTTTATTTTTTAACCGTAAGCGACATCGGTGTCAGAGTTCTCTAGAAAATCTCTGCAAACTGAAGCCAAGTTTAAACAGCTACCACATTCCAGTTGTAACTTTCAAATATGTATTTTTATAAGAGAGGAATTAGAAAAGAAGAAATAAAGAGCCATAGGCTTTCAGCCACTATACTGCATTGCAAGGATGGTGCCCTTTATTCAGACAACATCTGGATCACTTCCTGTATGCCAAGGACTCTGTCAAATGCTGGCACGGCAACAGCAGTGAACAAAGTAAATGCTTCTGTTCTCATGAAGGAGCTGAAGTGTGGGAAGACAGATGCTAAACAAAGCCATCACATCAAGTGGGAACCATGGTGTGAGGGCACTATGGGAAACTTATCGTGGGATCTTAATCTAGCCTTATAAGTGATAGCTACAATGATCATACAATTTATCATCCCAAATGAATGCTTTTCAGAGTGAATGGGATGGCCAAAATTAGAATAACCAGAACTGTCCCAGGAAATTCAGGATGTAGGTCAACTCAGTCATACCTGACGTCCAGTTTCTCTCACACACAGAATAAATTCATGTAACTTTTAATGTCTCATTGTGTCTAACAGGTCAGTACCTTGTATGTTATAAGAATCTCAACTATGCATATGTAAATTATGCATTTGAAAAGTATAAGTTTCCAAATAATTTATAAAATCTATAAAAACCACCCAGTCCTTTATACGGATTATGAATACCTGAGATATTGCACAAACATTTGGTTAAGTGATTACAATAAATTTTTAATCCTAGCATTTCAGAGCAATTCATAAGATCTTACCACATACACACAGCTAAAGTTCTTTAGCACATGCATGTATTTTTAAGGAACTCATACAGAAAACAATGCAATACTATATCAATATATTTAGAGCTGCCAGCAAAGATTACCTTCATCTGAACATATTTGCACTTTCTAACCCCATGCCTTTTTATTTTTTAAGTTTTGCTTTGCCTGGAAAGACTTCTACATTTCCTCTTTGCCTAGAATTTTAAGCCCCAATTCCACACTTAAAAAATAAAGTAAAACTTTTCCCATTTCATTACACTATGACTGTTTCTCTTTCTGAACACATGCTGTGGGAACCTAATGACATGGTGGAAAGACTGTTAAAAGGAACTAGAAGACCTGGGTAGGAGCCTTTGCTCCATTTCAGATGACACTGTTGGGGAAGTTCTTGAACTGACTTGAACTCACTTTTCTTATCTATAAGGGAAAGATTAAAGAAACTCAAAGTGATACTAAGAATTGTTATTCTATGTGTAAAGATGGATGTTAACTAGACTTACCGTAGTGATCATTTTGCAATATATACATATATTGAATGATTATGTTGTACCCCTGAAACTAGTATAATGTTATATGTCAATTATACCTCAATTAAAATATAATTAAATAAATAAAATTTGTTAATTTTTTAGGCATGTTATGTTATTGTGGTCATGTATTATAAATAACCCTTAGCTTTTAGAGATGCTACTAAAATTCATAGATGAAATAATTTTATGCTTCTGATTTGCTTGAAAATAGTATGGAGAAGATAGGAAGGACATGGCAAAGTGGTACAGGTAAGGTTTTAAATGATAATTGCTGTACTTGCATGACACAATATCATCCTGTCTATTTTTTAATATGTTTGAAACTTTTCATAATAAAAAGATTTTATAAAATAATCCAAAGTTCTTTCCAACTCTAAATCTCTATGATGTTATGTTCAATAAAGATTTTATTTAATTAGCAATCAATTACATACTCCTGTGACACTTGTCATTATACTATTTCATATCAGCATTTCATAACAATATGCCCTGTTTCTTTGACTACACATGGCCTAGCTCTGGTATACTTGAATTTCCTTTTTCATATCTAGATAGTCAACAAACATTCAACTATTAATGACAGATTGAAGGAGTCAAATTCAAATATGATTTGAAGTGAGTTAAGGACACAAAACTGAGATATTCTAAAAAATAACCTCAGATACTTAGAGATTAATGTTGACACACATCTCTTCCAAATTACTACAAATGTTAAATTAAAATACATCTAGCTAATAAGCATTTTATATTTTGAGAGAGAGAGGTTTTGTTAAATTTTTGACTGCTTAGAGCATTTTACAAATAAATTATGAAACTCTTCAGTGTGTGGTGTGTGGAAAAATCCATGAGTCCTAACAAGCTTGTTTCTCTGGAAGATGCAGAATTTAAATCAGTCTATTGCTGATATTTATGTACAAACTCTGCTCACAAAATATTTAGCCCGTCAGCATCTGCCACTGCCACAGACAGATTCAGATCAGAAGGCCTGGTTCCTTCCCATGAATTTTAATAGAATGTCCTCGCAGCTGAGGATTGGCCAGCGTTTCCAAATGGTGATGAATGGGAAGACAGATGGGCCTTTGGAGTAACGGAAGGCCGAGTCTTCAAAGGTGGCAATTGCCGGCATTCTCCAACAACATCAATATACTCACTCTCGATCTATAACCAGGCACGCAACATCATTTTCTTCGGCAATAATGTTAGCTGATCTGACATCTTCACTGCAGACAAAAACAGGAAAAGTCAATTTTCTAGTGAGAAATTAGACATCTATTTTTATTAGGGTATCTGCGACTGATATGAAACGCCATCACTTAAACCTTCCAAAGATGATGTGATTCTGTAACATCATAATTTACACTCCACCCCTCCCCCCCGAAAAAAAAGGATTTGAAATGTGTCCTGAAAATACCATGTGCACGAGGAATCCAGAGGAGAATAAGATAAATGCACTGGGAACGTCAAGGAGTCAGTGAGTGCAACCGTGTATGGAATTTCATTCTGTGTTCCATCCCAGTGCTACTAAAATAGCTCTCCTCTGATCAAACAGAAACTGCTGATTAACAAGCAGCCAAAATTGAAATGAACTGACCAAGAAATTTATAAGAAAAACCTTAAGTGAGTAACTCATAATGAACCAAACAAGAAAACCCAAAAAAAGTGCCATATCACCCAATGAATTAAAGAAATATTAAAACCTTTCATTTTATAGTCTAAGCTGTAGCATTTCCATGAAAACCCCTGAAATCAAAACATGTCTTACAATTGACAGTGAGTCACAGTGTAATTAATAGCACTGTCTTTCTTTCTCAGGGGTGCACAATATATCAGTTGTTCCCTTAAATACAATGAGTTATGGCATATGATCTAATGATGGTAAATTTAATTACCTAATGAATACCAAGGGTCAAGCATCAGAGAAAGTATTTCTGTAGGTACCTTTATTTATACTATTTTTCTTTCTCTATTAGTCACAAACTAGAGACTCCGAGGAAAGGTACATCCATATGATACCCAGTGCTCTGAAAGTTACTGCATTTAAGGTAGCCTATAGCAGCAAGCATATTAAGACTGCTTTTAACAACTTCACCAAAACTGGCATCACACAAAGTAGAGTTCCCTCATCTTCCATTAGTGACAGGACAGGGAAAACTTTGACAGCCTATCTCTCATTCCAGAGAAGTCCTCTATCCACATCACTGGCTTCAGACATAACCCGCAGCCCCTCCCAAGTTTACAGGGTCCTAGCTAGAAAACATTGGTGAAAACATTTCAGCTTAATGTGCTTTTGAGTTGGGAGCTAGGTAGTTTATTCTCGACTTGTATGTAATATCTATATAGATATGTATGTAGGTATATATACAGATATGATCCTGGATATGGGTCAATTATTTGATTTGTAAGTTCAAAAAAAAAAAAAAGAGGCATGGCATCCTTTTCACTTGTCAGTGTCATGATTTTGACCAGGAATATCCTCTACAAAAATTTATAAGTATTAGATGTTTACAAATACATACATGTTTCTTTCATAATAACTGTGTGTCATAGATTTATTTTTGCACATAAAATGCTGAAGGAACTCCTGAGGCTATTTAACATCAAATCATGGAAATACACAGAATATAAGGAATACTGAATCAGTCAGTGGCCCTAAAGAGTGACAGCATAAAAAAAAAAAAAAAAGAGGCATGGCATCCTTTTCACTTGTCAGTGTCATGATTTTGACCAGGAATATCCTCTACAAAAATTTATAAGTATTAGATGTTTACAAATACACGCATGTTTCTTTCATAATAACTGTGTGTCATAGATTTATTTTTGCACATAAAATGCTGAAGGAACTCCTGAGGCTATTTAAAATCAAATCATGGAAATACACAGAATATAAGGAATACTGAATCAGTCAGTGGCCCTAAAGAGTGACAGCATAAACATACACAAAAATGAAAAAAATATATATATCCAACTCTGCTTCTCATTGATTCTAGCTTTACATTTTAAATGCTTTGGGGAGCAGAGTGTCTTTATTAAATATAAATTCCCATGTTTCTCATGGGAAAATACTATAATTGGCTGGCTGCAACAGACAGCATAAATTATTTCAGATCCAGCATAACCAGACAGCATTTTTCCTTTCAAAGAGTTATTTTGAGTCTATGGTGTATTTATAAAGTTCTCTGCACTTTTAGTAATTTAGACTTTAGTAATTTTGCTTGGAGGTATGAGAAAAGTTATGTGCTAATGTTAAGAACAAATACATTGAAGTCTAAAATAATGATATTACATGATTGTATTACATGAGTGTATTCATATTCTGTCAAAAAAGCAAACAAGAAAAGGATTATCTCCCTGTTATTGAAACAAGTTCATTACCAGCTGGAAAACGGAAAGCAAAAATTCAACTTGTCTTTAAATTCAATTTTTAAATTGTTTACAAAATAACCATAACTTAGCTTACTAAGTTTTTAAGTAGTTTAATTTTCTTTAAAAACTAAGAGCTTTATGATTTTTAAAGAACCAAATTTGTTTTCAGGTAATTTACGTAGAGTTTTTCATTGCTCTGTACTTAATGTAATCCTAACATGTCAATCAGCAGAACTTGTAGGCTTCACAGGCAAAAATTAAAAAGGAAGAAATATGAGCAGAAACGCTACTCATTTTTATAAGTATAAAGATGAAATAAAAAGTATTTAGTAATAACATAAATTTTAAGTGTTTTCTTAACTAATTTCAAGCATTCATTTAAAAACATGTAATTAAAATGTGCTGTTCAAATTCTAACTTGATCTTTTATAAAGTTATCTTATTTAAGAAATATTTTTTTTAGACTTGAGGTTGTTTTCTGAATTCCAGGAAGCACATAATGCCTCCTGAGACATTTGATTAATCTTTACAAATGTTTTTCCATAAGTTAGGTCAACAGTAAATAAACTCATATCTCAAAAGGCCAAAGGTTCAGGTAGAAATGTCAAATACACTATTTTGAGCTGTTTTTAAAACTTACAAAATGAGCCTATAAAAATCCTTAAGAAAATATTACTTTTGACATAATGATTTAAAATCACAAAAATATGGGAAGTCATTATTTGATCATTTTTAAAGGGTAAAATAGGAATATATAAAAACATATTCTTACAGGAAAATTAAAATTTTCAATTTCTTTCTCTCTTTTAAACTAAAAATCCTCATAGAACACCAATTTTATTTTCACTAGCAAACTTAGAAGACTTCATGAATTTCTTCCTCTGGAAAATTAGTACATTTATTTCCTGCTTAACAGTGAAATTTTAAGAAGTCAGTAAAATTGCCATTTATTTCCTGGATAATTGGTAGCTCTATTTGACAACTCTACGTGGATAAGAAGTACACATGTGAAACAACCAAAGAATTATTTAAGTGTGGTATACAAATTCATGAGCTCACCTGATAAGAGCTTTTTCTCCAAAATATTCTCCTTTCTGCAGTGTTTTTATTAGCTGCGGTTGATCATGGCCTTCAGTACTTTGGGTGACTTTTACCTAAATTATGTCAAACAATATAAGAAAAGAGAGAGAGAAGAAGGAAAAAAAAGGAGAATCTGAACACATACTCATTCAACCAGACTCTCCAGATCTATATAAACTTGACTCAACAAGGAAAAAAGATAAGCCTTTGCTTTATTCTTGCAGTAGTTACAATCATCTAACTATAGTCATTTCATCTGAGTGGACTGAAAAATCCTGTGATTCAACACGATCAAAGGACAACACCTTTTGTAAAAGGAAGCTTTCATTCAAATCTCACTGCTCAAAGTATTTACATGAATCCAGTTATTTCTTCCTTGGGATGCTCAATGAAAATAATAATGGCCTTAATGGGAAATTTGTTTTTTCAAAAAACCAAATGGGGTTGACAAATCAATCAAGAATAAGACTGAATATAAGGATTTCTGAATCTCATGTTCCTGACTAACTTGTTGATTTCTGTGTACCCTCTAAAACTGAAAGAAAAATGTGTATATGGAGGAAAGTCCACAACTTTCATGAGAGTCTCAGTGTGATGCACAGTCCAGGAAGCCAGAGTCAAACAAAAACGTCAATATTCCTTTTTGTGGCTAGAATTATTCCAGTGCAACATGCTAAGAAGTTTTGCTTTGTGCTGGTTTGAAGTTCTGATGAACATTTATTAATTTCAAAAAGTGTAAATGATAAATGCAATTTGTTTATTAACCAGAATTCTTTCAAACCATGAGGTCCAGGTTGGGGAGAAATGATGAAAAGTGGTGCAGAGTGTTCAAAAGTTGCTCAAACTACTTTGTCAATTTTTTTCCATTGCTGGGGTCTCTGTCCAAAGTTCAACCACAAAGCAGTTTACAAAGGGCAGTGTCTAACACTCTGATGATAAACTTCCGGGGAAGAAAGTGTCAGTAAAAAGCCGACACTTCAGAGACATAGATGCTTAAAATTTTATCCTTTTCTTCAGTATTTCACCAATGCTTTTTGTCTCTGAGGAACACTGCAAAGAGTCAACCTAAGAACAACTGGCAACATGTTATGCACTCAATATTTAGGTAAAGGAATATATTGCATATATTAGTGTAAATGTGTGGCATATATTCGTGCAAATTTTTCATCAGCATCTAAATCAACTTGAGCTCCTGTGTATGAATTCAAGTTCTCAATCATATTGTTCTACCGCATGATGCCTGATTGTTCTGTCAGTTATCCAGTTCATTTTCTACCTGTTGTTGGTCTACCTGTGGGATGGGAAAATATTACAGCCCATGATCTAGAACCCTTGGGCTGAGAATCACACAATCGTAACTAGAAGGGACCTTTGAAATAATCCAGTCATTTTGCACACAATGAAATGAGGTCGAAAGAAAGTCAAGTGACCTGACTAAGGTCACTAAGAAATTACTATTGCAGCAGGAACCCATGATAAGTCTCCTGTGGCCCCAAACCCAGTGCTCAGACCACCTCCCCTTCCCCCTGCTCCAACCCTCACTTCCCCAGGTGTCTTCTGAGCAGAAGCTCCATCACCTGCTTAATGCAGGCAGATGACTTAGGCTGCAATGCACAACACTGCTGCTTTTATGGCAAACAGATTTGAAATGCTTCTTTATATTTACTTTAAGCAAGCTTTCATTAATATTTACCTTTCCTTTTGCTAAAATGAAAAACGTACTTCCTTCCTCGCCCTCTCTAATAATGTAATCTCCTTTGTCATAGTATTCCTGTTGGGATGAAAGAAAAAGAAAAGGTTAGATGCAGCAGAGATATACAGATGAACATAAATGAGATAGAACTTGTGTTTCTGAAACGAACATTCCACACCCATTTCTGCTATTTTTTGCTTACTGTAACTGTGATCTTCTTAAATATTGTAGTCAAAAGCCGTGGAAAAGTAAGAAGACTTTTGCTTGTTTACCTGAATGTATGTTTATCTTTCACATACACACAAAAAATATTCACCTGGAATACTGTCAGGCATGGACACAGAAGACATGAAGAGAAATGAGAGCAAGGTAATTATCAGAGATACGCAAGTGAGCTTCACCCAAATAATCTAAATATAAACTGTTTAGGGAGTTGCAACAATCTAACACTTGGTCTAGAGTTTAGAAAAAGGGCAAACATTATCTTATAAATTGAAAATACTATCCCCAGTGGGTATGGAGGAATATCAGTCTCAATTCTTATTCCTTGCAGAGCAATGGTTGGAAACATTATACACAATCTATATGAAAGGAGCTCTTTCATATGGATTCTCTCCAAAGAGTTATATCATGAAAGGTTGACGTTAGAATTTTTTACATGTAAATTCTGTTCTTCAACAAAGTTTAAACTCGCGAAATCTCAATTATCACTTATTTATTTGTTTCCCTCATATAAGTGTGTATAATCAGAGAATATTTTGGCAGGGAAAAGTAATTCATCCACCTGTCAGACCAAAAGAGTAATTCAGTCTCTTAGAAAATACAAGATGGATTAATCTGTCCATCTCTACTTTCCTTTAATTTGATATTGCCTTAGAGTCATAGAACTAAGATGGATATCTTAATTTATACAAGCAAAAATGGGCTTATTTAATTTTTGTAAAAGGCATAAAGGACAACATAATAGCTCTCTTATTTTTCTTTTAGAGCTGAAAACAAAATCCAAACAACACTGCTTTTGTGTCTGCTATATTTCAGCACCTTTTTTGGTTATTTACATTTAAAACAGATTTACACTTATAGAATAAGTATTACTCCTGATACTAATAAACATGCCTTTTATTTATTACATAGCACAGTGTACATTTTGCAAGACATTTCAATGTCTTGTAGAAGGAAGCACAGTATCTTTGGGGAAAAAGTACTTTCAAGCCATAGAAACATAGATTCAAATCTCAGTTCTGCTTTGAATTTCACTTTCATCAGTCCATAAAATTCAAATAACATTTACTTCCAAAGACTGAGAGAATTTAAGTAAATTATTTTTCTATTGCATCTGTAAGAAAGTAACCACGCATACTTAGTGGCTTGGAACAGCCTCCATTTATTATCTCAGTTTCTGTGGGTCAGAGAGTCAAGGCATGGTGTGGCTCAACAGAATTTCTGAGTTTTGGGTCTCTTAAGATTGAACTCAACATGTGTCACTAGGGCTGTGTTCCTTTCTGGAGGCTCCAGGAAAAAACTTGCTCTCAAGTTTAATCATATTGTCGGCAGAATGTAGTTCATGGAGGTTGTAGAACATGGTTCCATTTCCCTGTAGGCTGTGAGCTGGGGGCTGCCTCTTAGCACCCAGAGACTTCTTTCCTGTCCTTTCATGGAGGCTGCTATGTTTCAGAGCCAACAGTTGCACATGGCATTTTTCATACACCTGGAATCTCTCTCTGCTTCCACTTCTGCATCTCTCTGACTCCAGCCAGAGGAAATTCTCTGCTCATAAGGGCTCGTGTAATAATATCTGACCCACCTAGACAGTCGAAGGTAATCTCCCTATTTTAAGGTCCTACACCTTAAGTGGGCTTTCCAGGTGGCGCTAGTGGTAAAGAACCTGCCTGCCAATGCAGGAGCCGTTAAGAGATGCAGGTTCAGTCCCTGGGTTGGGAAGATCCCCTGGAGGAGGGCATGGTAACCCACTCCAGTATTCTTGGTAGTACTCAGGGCTTCCCTGATAGCTCAGTTGGTAAAGAATCCGCCTGCAAGGCAGGAGACCCCAGTTCAGTTCCTGAGTTGGGAATATCCACTGAAGAAGGGAAAAAGCTACCCACTCCAGTATTCTGGCCTGGAGAACTCGATGGACTGTATAGTCCATAGGGTCATAAAGGGTCGGACAGGACTGAGCGACTTTCACTTTCACTGGGCTTCCCTTGTATCTCAGTCAGTAAAGAGTCTGCCTGCAATGCAGGAGACTTGGGTTCGATCCCTGGATCAAGAAGATCCCTGGAGAGGGAAATGGCAACCCACTCCAGTATTCTTGCCTGGAGAATTCCATGAACAGAGGAGCCTGGCAGGCTACAGTCCATGGGGTCACAAAGAGTCAGACGTAACTGAGTGACCTTCACTTCACTTCACTTCACTAGAAACCCTAATTACATATTTAAAGTTGCTTATGCCATGGAACATAACACATTCATGTTCCAGGATTCAGGGTCTAGACACTTACTTTGGAGGGAGTCCATTTTTGCCTACCACCAGGAGTCAATTAAAGAATAATTTTTGATGAATTAAAAGCACCTGAAATGTAGCAAATGATTAATGATCGCTATGTTAAGGAGAGGGATGAGAATGGTTTGCTTAGCTGGTACTTAAATCCGACCTCAGTTTCCTATTCTGTAGAATTGAGATGGTATGCTCTACCACTCCTAACAATGTGTGAGGACTAGGTGAGACAGTCAAGCTGGTGACTGTTCATCCTGTGAAAGAGGCTGTGAGTTGGTCATCAGTGTTTTCCACAGTTAAACCGCATTCCCCAGCCTCCCTGCTATTAGCTGTGGCCACGAGATTAACTTCTAGCTCTAAGAGTCTGAATAGAAGTGACTCTTCTATTCAGACTCAAATAATATTTTGAGTTTTTACATATTTTGAGTTTTTTACATCACAGGCTGCTTACTCAACTTTCTTTTTTTAGCTCTATCACAAATGTTCACTCTATTCACGCACGATTTTACTGTTGAGATGACTGTGATCCAGGAAGGCTGAGGGACCATGATCTGTCAGTCCAGGCATCTTCATGATAGAGCTAAGGTTCAGTTCCCGTTACTGAAACTGCTGGTTTTAGGAGGGACACGTGACACACTCCTGTTTCAATCAGTCTGCTCTCAGTCGCTCCTGTTCCCTTCTCAATCCCAGCCCCTATTACCCACAAGGAACTGAAGGAATCTGGAGAGTTTCTGAATTGCTAATAGGCTGTTCCTTCCGTTACTATATAGCCTCTGGTCTGCGTGGATGTGCACCTTTAATTTCTATCTGTTAGATAAGCTAAGAGGGAGAAGCTGGAAAGGGAACACTGAGAAAGAGCTTTGTTGTTTCCTAAGCGGCAAGATTCCTAACAGTATTTTTCCTAGTGATGGGTCTTTGTCACCCAAAACCATGGAAGGAAGATAAATAGTACCTCCCAGCGTGTTGACAGTAACTTCATAGATCAGAAAAGGCTGGGGATGTAGGTCAGACCAAAAATACATAGTGGTAAGTACGGGCTATGATGCCAGACTGGCCAGTGTTTGTCAACTGGGGAGTGTAGCCAGTCTAGCCAGGGTGGTCACCAAGACCAAAAGGAGAACTGCAAACTGTGTGGTTTATTGTCCTGCGGTTACACTGCAAAGGGGTCCCTTAGAGGAGCAAGAAGCCATAGACCCTTCCCTGTGAAGCAATGGTTTTCAGACATTTTTCACTCCGGCCTACAGTAATTAAATACATTTTACGTGTATGCCCACAACACACATGTGAGCATGGACACACATATTTGTATAAAGCAAACATATTTGAACAATACCTATGCTTACGACTCTGATTTTTTTAAATTGTTCCTCTAAATTGATTTGATGACCTACTAATGAGTTGTGCCCCACAGTCTAAAAAAGATGTTTTAAAGGAAGATGTCTAAAAACCTGAGAGTAGTTATTTAGTATAATGGTAAGACAGGAAAAAAAAAAGGAAATCAATTCCAGGGCAAACTGAGAGGCAGAGGTCAGAAGAAAACCATAAACAGCAACAGTTAAAGATGAAAGAGTTTTTTATGTAAAGAAAATGCTCATTCTGTGATAGCAAACTGCTAGAGCCTGAGTGTCTGTAAATAGAAAATATGAAACTAGAATTAAAACCCAAGTTGATAGAAGGCAAAGACAAAGAAGAAAGCCTATGACTGCCTTAGCTTCTTCAGTGTGTGGCTAGAAATCTTCATTACAAATATGCATTGATGATACACAGAGGTATGATCACACACACACACACCCACCCACCCTGCATCATGTGACCGCGTACCTAAGTTGATTGTTTAAAAAACTGTATACAGAATAGCAAAACCCATCACACTATTGTAAAGTAATTATCCTCCAATTAAAATAGATAAAATACACACATTGTATTCAGTTATTTGGCTTTGTTACCAGCTGTTTTTCACTTGTCCAAGTTATTTATCTCAGAAATTTTAAATCAAACGTATCTGGATCAGGTGAACCCTGTCAACCATGCACGCACAATTTAGTATCTGATGCCTTATCAGAGCCTACAAAATGAAAACCAACAGAAATTCCTCCATTTGAGTGAACCCACAGTATGGAATTTTGTAACTGAAACTCTGAGAAAGCCCTTAGAGATGTGGCCTACCACGCCTTTATTTGATAGATGAGGAGACCTTGATCCCCACCACAATCGACGTATGCAATGGACAGGCACTTGACCACAAACCCTAACCTCCAGACTTTGGACTAGTTAACTTTCTCACCGAGCAGCCCAGATTTAACTAACAGGTCCATAAACTGGCAAAATCCACAATTATCTCAACTTTCTTATGGTTCTGGGTGTAATCATTAAATTGAGAAAAAACTCACTGGCTTATGCAAGTGTTAGCAGGAAATATAAGAAAGGAAGATTAGACTTTCCAAAAATGATAAAAAATGGAAATCTTGTGAATGAAGAGGCAGACTGTGGCAAACCCAAAATACATGCATTCTTTTCATTATGTTAAACTTTAATAAGCCTAAAAATTGTATGACTAAAGTGTGGATATCTGAGTCCTTACCCCAGAGTTTCTGATTCAGTAAGTGTTGAGGAAGTATGTGGGAACCTGCTTTTTTTTTATAGGAGGATAATTGCTTTACAATGTTGAGTTAGTTGCTGCTGTACAAGAGCGTGAATCAGCTACATGTGTACATATATTCCCTCCCTCTTGAGCCTCCCTCTCACCTCCTTCTTCCCAATCCCACATCTCTGGATCATCACAGAGCACCAAGTTGAGGTCTCTTTGTAATACAGCAGGTTCCCACTAGCTATGGTGGGAACATACATGGTAGTGTATATTTCAACGCTCCTCTCTCAGTTCGTCCCATCCTCTCCTTCCTCTGCTGTGTCCACAAGTCTATTCTTTTTGTGTCCCCATTCCTGCTCTGCAAATAGGTTCATCCATACCATATTTCTAGAGGGAATCTGCCTTTGAAGCAGCACCACTGGTGATCTGATTAAGGTCAAGGACATTCCTGCTACCCCCACCCCACTCTTACTATACCTCGTGTCATGAAAGAGGCATGTCAGAATCGCAGGGCCAGGGCCACTGGGTCAAATTACCACCTCCATAACAAAAAGTTAGGTGACTTTTCCATCCACTGCACACTCAAACCCCACACTTCCTGGATCGATTGCCACCAGAGGAAACAGAAACTGTTCCCTCTCCTGGCTTTTACACTACACAGCTGCCAGGTGCAGAAGTCACATTGCCATTTTCATCATCACTAACAGTTACACTGCATTCAGAATCTGTGGCCATTTTAGGATGTACATCAGTTAACTCTTAAAACACACCGGTGAATATGTCGCTACTCTTTCCACCCTGCTTTTCTCATTAGAACACGAGAAGAGGTTTAAAGGTGATGTCTGCCTCTAGAATTGAATGCTCTGGATGATTTATGCTAAAACAAGAAATGCTTTTGGAATACCACACATTCAGCCCATTTGGTCCAGGAGTTCAACAGACAAAGTCTTAACAAACTCATCAGATCGACTGGTTCAGAATGGGAAATTCCGATGCTCCCCCTGCAACCTCTGCACAAAAACTTGAAACCACCCAAATCAACTCCTAAATAGTACACCAGATTCAGCCTGCTTTTCTCAAAGATTATGGAGCCAGTTTGTGGGACAGCTGGCCCTGGAGTTCAGCGAGGGCTCTGTCATAACTCCAATGCATTAGTGATTGGCTGCTGTCAGGACCCTGCTGATGGGTTATTAGTCCAAGCTCTGCTGGTAAATTATGTACTTTTCTTAGCACTAAATAGATCCCATGACTCCCTTGTTAATCACTTTCGAATTTGAGAATTTTCACACATTACAGAGACACATTTGTTTGCCAGGTATGAATAAAGAGCCCTTTATGAACTGTGCTGCTGTCTGCAAAGGCAAATATATAATAAAGCCTTTCTAGGGTGTTTTAAATGATGAGACTTTCAAACTCGAACTGTGTGTTAATTAATACTAGGTTGGAGCCCCGCCCCCCCCCCGCCCCCTACATATTCTGCAGCTATTGCCTGTGGCTGCTATAAATATGTCTAATTTACCATTTATTTTTAATGATACTAAATTTTAATATTTGCTGTCAGCATGGAATTCCCCTCTGGTGAATCTACTCTATTAGTATTATATTAAAAACAGATTTCCTCGGTTCACAAAAAAATACATGGCCTCTCCAGCTTAAAAAAAAAAAAACACTCAGAAATTAGGATGAATTATTAATTTGTAACATCTGTGATTGGGTTATGTTACACTGAGAAAATCCCATGAGATGCAGGCAAGAGTCCTCTTGAAAATGACTTCATATCTGAGCGCTCTGGGGACACGAGGCCAGGCACTGTGTTACCATGGCCTGTCCTTGATAAATGGCTGGATGGGTTCCATGAATTGTAAATGGAAACATGACTGGTGTCACTTACACTTAAGGATGAAATGGTTGGTGTTCCCTTCTCAACAGATATTAGTTTACGTTGTATATTGTGATTGACAGAGGCATGAATCTGTCAACAATCAGTCTGGAGGGTTTTTTTTTTTTTCTGTCTCCCACTGAGAACAGCTTTATAAAAGCTTAAAGTGGACATGTGATTCCTTTCCTATTCCATACTACCTTTAAATTCCCTAAAAGCGATTTGGGTTTCAATGAAATTAACTGCCCCCCCCCACCAAAAAAATGTTAGAAGTTATTTACTTTGAATATTAATCTCTGAAGAGGTTTTTATATAATGCATATTATTAGAATCCAAGGTACATGTCAGTGAAGCATTATTCACGAAAAGACTTGACTAGGCTTGGACTAGAACCAACCATCTGTGTGATCCCTAATATGAGTTTTTGAACATGTTCCAATATGCCTCTTTTCCCTAGATGTTAAAATAAGTAAAGTGCTTCTTAAGTGCAGGGTTTGATTGGTTTTTTTCCCAAATGTCTTTTCATAGCCTAGAGTTTTCAAGTATGGAGTATTTCATAGCTTGATTCAGAAGCTTGTCAGGAAAGTTCCAATAATATCCTTTCTCTACTCCATTACCTACTTATGCATCACTGACTCCTTCATACTAGGAATACTCTGTAAAGGACTGTGATGTTAATTGGTGAAAATAAAATGCCTCTTGAGTAAGGCAGATTAGTTTTATAAAATATACTAAAGAAGATTAAAATATGTAAATCTTTACACATGCAAATCCAATTTTCTTTTATATATTTCAGAAAAGTCCCTGAATCCCAATCCAGGCCCTTAATTCAGTGTGAGTTAGCCCAAAGTTTTCCTACTGTGAAAATGTTTCCTGGTTTCTGTAGATTAGTGATCACATCTTTTCCTTTTTATTCATTTACAAGGCTAATGATGACGAGATTATACAGTCTTTTAATGAAATATATATTTTTAATTTAAAATTTCTTACCACTTCCAAGCAGTCAATGATCTTGGTTAGTTTATCTTCAGGTAAATTCTTCAGCAAGGATACACTTCAAAATTAAAAAGAAACCTTTATTTAATTATCTTCCTGAATTAAACTACAAATACACACCTCTATATAGATTTAAACATGCATTTAAACAAATACTTTAATTTTTCCAAAGTAAACCTCCATATATATCATACATAAATAACTGAATTTCAAAAACATATTTCAAATACACTGAAATTATATGATTACATAAAAGAGCAGACATTTATCCTAGGCAAATAAATAAAAATTATAAGATGCCATGAAAGGAAAATGACCAAATTTTGTCTGGAGAAAAAAAAAATGTTTACATTTATTGTTGGCTTTCAAAATGAATCACATCCAGAAATGTGTTCCACATCTCAATATCTCTTTTATTAGCATGAATGAGGTCCTCCATTTCCAGAGGAGGATCAGATTTTCATCTAAATCCTGTAATTAAGACTGAATCCAGGGGGAACATAGGAATTAGCATGGAAATGATCTTTGATTATTAGTCATATTGTACAATCTTTTAAAATTAATGGTAGCTAGAGGCATGTAATAACATTTTTACAGATAATAATAATAAACAGAAGGAAAAGAACATTGAAATTATTTGAAAAAACAAAAACAAAAATTCCACTCACTCTTATTAACTAATCATTTTGCTTAAACTGTACTTTTAAAGAAATTTCTACTTTACCCATTTTCACTCAGGACTGTTGATAGAATTTCTGTAAAGTAAATACTTTTTTCTTACCATCTAAAATTTGACACCACTAAGGAAAAAAATGATGTTCCTCCATAAATACACGATTGGGTCTGATTTTCAAAAAGAGAGCTCTAAACTGATTCTTGCACAGTGCTTCAGGAGGCATGTAGCCAGGAGCTATGTCTAAGAATTTTGCATCTGAATTATTTGTAATTGCGAAACACTGGAACACCCCCAATTGTAGAGCAGTAAATGCACTGTGGTTGAGTCAGATGACAGAGCTCTATAACAGAAGAAATGACTGCACTAACCAAGTATATGAACCTTAATAAAAGAAACTGAGTAAAAAAATTGACTTGCAAAAGTAATGCCAATTTTGTAAAATTCAAAACTAGGCTAAACCAAGCTACAGGCAAAATAATAAGAAATACCAAGTAGATGAACCTTAATAAAAGGTATTGAGTAAAAAAACTGACTTGCAAAAATAATACCAATTTTGTAAAATTCAAAAGTAGGCTAAACCAAGCTACAGGCAAAATAATAAGAAATACCAAGGTTATGATTATCAAACTTCAGAATATAGACTAATCCAAGGAGAGGAGATACTTCAAGGAAGGATAGAAAATGACCATAGGAGAGCATATGAGAATCCCAACAGCACTGCTAACTTCCTACTTATACTGGGCAGTAGCTTGATGGCACTCATTCTGTTATTATATCTTATAACTTACATATGTACTGTACATCATTTGATATATGTCAAATATTTCATAACATGCTCAGTCACTCAGTGGGGTCTGACTCTTTGCAATCTATGGACTGTAGCTCGCCAGGCTCCTTCAGTCCATAGGATTTTTCAGGCAAGATCATTGGAGTGGGTTGCCATTTCCTTCTCTGGGCAATCTTCCCAACCCAGGGATCGAACCCACATATCCTATACTGCAGGTGGATTCTTCATCACTGAGCCATCGGCAAAGAAGATGTAAATGGAAAAAGAGCTTGTTGTATATTATGAAGCAAACACAAATGTATTTCTCTACTATGTCTTCTTACAGATGAAAAGGTAAAAGGGTTAACCAGAACTTTTTATTCTGTACAGTGGCATTTACTGCAAGAGAATACTTTTTGTTCCTTTGGTTTAATTGATTAACACATGCCAATCATGAAAGTTCTAATTCTGGTTCAAAGTGGGATCTATAATATTAGTGAAAATGTAGGAAAGATCCCCTGGAGAAGGGAATGGCAACCGACTCCAATATTCTTGCTTGGAGAATTCCATGGACAGAAGAGCCTGGTGGGCTACAGTCCATGGGGTGGCAAAAAGTCGGACACAACTGAGCAACTAACACAAACACTCAGGTAGACCCCACAGCCTGATGGATAAGGCGTTGATTAGCATATAGGTAAGGCACCTGCTTGTCATTACTGCAGCTCTCTGCCAGGAGTCATTATTGTGTCTGGGAAAGAACATCAAAGAGAGTCCATATGAAAAACCTCAGTGCCTGCAATGTTCTACTGATTAACAATGCCTCTGTTCAGTATTCACTGAGTCCTCACTATGGGCTAGGCACTGCACATTCCTAAAATCATTGACTCTGCAAGATAGTTATGCAAGATAAACTTAATTATACTTAAAAAGAACTCAGAATTTATTTTTGGAAACTGCAAGATATTTTATTGCTATTATCACTTATCATAGGTTACATTTCGTTACAGTACACATTGCAGCTTCAGAGACTGTCAAATCTCCCCCAAAACACACAGAAAGATTTTAAATACGAAACTTATATACTTTTGTAGGAAAGATCCCCTGGAGAAGGGAATGGCAACCGACTCCAATATTCTTGCTTGGAGAATTCCATGGACAGAAGAGCCCGGTGGGCTCCAGTCCATGGAGTGGCAAAGAGTCGGACACAACTGAGCAACTAACACAAACACTCAGGTAGACCCCACAACCTGATGGATAAGGCGTTGATTAGCATATAGGTAAGGCACCTGCTTATCATTACTGCAGCTCTCTGCCAGGAGTCATTATTGTGTCTGGGAAAGAACATCAAAGAGAGTCCATATGAAAAACCTCAGTGCCTGCAATGTTCTACTGATTAACAATGCCTCCGTTCAGTATTCACTGAGTCCTCACTATGGGCTAGGCACTGCACATTCCTAAAATCATTGACTCTGCAAGATAGTTATGCAAGATAAACTTAATTATACTTAAAAAGAACTCAGAATTTATTTTTGGAAACTGCAAGATATTTTATTGCTATTATCACTTATCATAGGTTACATTTCGTTACACTACACATTGCAGCTTCAGAGACTGTCAAATCTCCCCCAAAACACACAGAAAGATTTTAAATACGAAACTTATACTTTCCAAAAAATGTTTTTAATGTGTTGCTAACTTTTTTTTAGCTAAATAGGTACTTGTTTGTCTATAATTCAATGTGTCCAAGTAGTTGGGTGTCGGGAGCCAGAGTGAGGAATCCCACCTGTGACAGGGTCACGTGGCAAACTCAGATGGCAGGGCAATCTGAGTCATCGGATTTCTCCCTGGTTTTTCCTGAACATGTGCCCCCCAAAATAAAAATTTGTCTGTTTTCCCATTATTTTCTGATTTTCTCTGGAAAAAGTTAATTTAGGGCTTTGGCCTTCTGCATTTGAAAGGAGTGTTTCAGCCCAACCCCCCTTAGATAATCCTCTAGCCTGCCTAACAAGTTCCCCTGACCTTCTACAAGCTTGTAAATTACTCACAACTTCCCAATTGTGAGGGGCACAAAAGCCTAAAGTTTCAGAGCCTTTTCAAATTCATATTGGTACAGGATTTCATGATTGACTCAATGATTGCTGCCAGACCTTCTTATTTTTTATCAATCAGGCACCCGGGAAGATGTAATCTATGTAAATGGGATATGGAAAAGGATATATAGTAGTTTTGATGTTAACAATACTAGACTTTTGCTATAAATCACTGTACTTCCTTTTATTACAAATTGCTGTATTTTTATTTAGTGTTTTCTGAGAGTGGCATTCAGATTTTGGAAAGGTTAACACAAATGAGTTTTCTGGTTAACAAAACCTCATCAGAAGAGAGCCATAGAAATGTTAACAGGCCTCTTGGCCAGAAGATAATGCAAACCGCCTGAGACCTTTTGTAACGGGAGAATATGAAAAAAAGAAAGCCTTGTCTCAATGAGGGTCAGGACTACTGCCCCTGTATAACTCTGCATATTCCATTATGTACAACTTGGGGTATATAAGCTGAGTTTGAAAAATAAACGGCTCCCCTTTTTTTCCCTTTCCTCTTTTCCCTCTTGGAGCCTTACACCGATGCTGGGTTTCCCCATGTCGTTCTTTCCCCTTTTCCCCTTCCCTTCCCTCTCGGAGAGTCTTGCACCGTTGCTGGGCTTCCCCCGTGTCTCCTATTTTCTCTCATTTCTGGCTGAATTCCCATCTGGGGCGCGGAGGCTCGCCATGTCTACTTACCTGTCCCGGCTGCTAAGATCCGTAGGAGAGAGAGCCCAGGGCGGGGCACTCTCCGATATTCAAACGGACGCCGGTGGCCTAACGTAGATGGTGGAAACGTCTTGTCTCAAGGTTTTATTGGCTTTCCACGTAAACCAAGTTATTCAGCCTTCTTTTCTCCATCTTAATTTTCCTACTATCCTATTTCTTCCTAATCTATTCTTATATTTCTTAATAAATAAGTTTTCCTCGCCGACGCCGTCCCCCCTTCGAATCCTGGATCCACCGGGGCTGGACCCCAGCAGTTGGGGGTTCAGAACACTTTACAAAATGCATATTTCAAGGCTCCATGTCATGATGGAAAGCATAATAATATTTTGGCAAGTTAATTTGCTACAAAAAAAATAGTAATTTGGAAGATAGTATGGCTATGCCAATGAGAAAATGTCTCAGGGAAAGCAAATAAGGACAGTAAAATAATATTATTTTAAGCAAAGCATTATTACCTTTTGTTATCGACTTTCAAATTATAGGATATGTTTAAAAGTCAACTGAGCAATCCAAATGAATATTTTAGGAATTTTTTGGACATTATACTATGTGAAAGGGCAAAATTAGCAAGAGAAATAAATCAATGAAAAGGTTAATGGGAACGAAACACAAATTTTCATATATAGTGGCATTTACTGCAAAAAAAATACTTGTGTTCCTTTGGCTTAATCTTGTGGAAAATGCTTAAATAAGAAAAGTTATAGTAAAATAATTACTCTGATAAAACCAACATACACCCACAGTATGGCTAGACTACCTTCTCTTTCTGCCATCAATGCGTTGCTCTTACCTTCTGAGGAAGTTTCTGTACTGTTCATCTCTGGCTTGAGCTGTCCTTCTCATTATATTCTGGAATACCTCTCGATCAAGTGCCCATGTTTTAACATTGGTAATAGCTTTAGAAAAATCAAGAAAATAATCAAACCTTGTTGAGCTCTTACATTAAGAAAACATTCCAAAATGTTAATCAATAAATTTTTCATGTACTGTCATAAAATTATCTTTCTTGGAAAACACATTATTTAAACATGCAAAATGGAAGGAAGTAGTGATGTAAAGAGTAGGTAATTTTATAAAATCATTTTTGGCTTTGAAATGAACCATGATTTGGAAGTGAGCAGCAAAAGATTTCCATTCTAATTATGTTTTGCTTAGGATGATATTAAAATTAGTTTGCAATTCTTAATTACACACAGCATCATCAGGATGTATTTTAGATTTGGGCTGTGATACAAAAGAAAGCCAGCCAGCCTGCATCTATTCCAAAAAGTGAAGAATTCACAAGCAGATAATTGAAAGTTAAAGGTCTCTGCTTGTGAGTCTGTTTTTATGTCTTTTTATGTTGTTAGACACCGTTGCTAACGAGAGCCAATATATTTTAAGAATCTCTATGGTTACTTTTACATAAAATATATAAAATCACTTTCAAAGAGATTATGCAAGACAGTTTTTGAGACAGCCTTTTCATAGGAAAGACATTAAAAGCAAGAATATAATCTAAAAAGGAAGAGAAGCAGAAGTAGTCACTCCAAAAGATCTATAGGAAATTATGATAGTGAGTTTTTTTTATAGCAGTGTTGAGAGCCTACAGAATAAACCAAAATCAAAATCTCTGGTTTACTAAACTTCAGAGTGAATTAGAATTAGTTTGACATTCTTGTTAAAAATAAAGATCCCTGAGCCCCATTGCCAGAGATTGTTTGGAGTGGAGCCCTAGAATCTGCATTTTTATCAAATACTGCAACAATGCTCACACAGATAACCTAACAAACACTGAGAAACACTAGATCTAAGTTAATTCAGAAGAAAACATGATACGACCATGAATACGACCATGAATAAAGTGAATAAAACAAGAACCCTAAGGAGAAGCAATTGAACTAATCTCAAAAATCACTCAGGAAAACTCTCATTAATTAATTCACATCCTTTTTGATATTTACACATTTTATTGGTATAATTACTTTTTCTGATTTATAATATGGTCATCACCTCATGGAGAATAGAAAGCAAACGTTCTGGATGAGCCAAAGACAAATATCTACATAGTGAAAAGTTGACATTGGCAACTAAAGCAAACACTAGAATCAATTATGTTTTAAGCCATACTCATATTTTAAATACAGGTATCCAATGGAAAGGTTTCTTTAAGCTTGAATCATTCAGACAAGTGCTTCAATATAAATCCTTTTACGAGCATTATCTTTCTATTAATAAGAGCATAAGGGCCATAGCAGAAGACAAAAAGACTCAGGATGCAGCAGTGACTTAGATTGTCTTTAACATTGTGTAGCAAATGAAAACTAAAGCATTTCTTCTTCTGTTACCTTTCACAGATGCAGTTCTTGTACAGTTGTATAAAATGGCTGCTCCCCAAACGTGGTCCACATAGGGATGGATGACAGCAGTTTCTCCCCTTGGAACACCTCTAGTCGACCCTCTATCAAGTAGAAGGTAAGAACACACAAATAATCAAAATCCACTGAGATTCCATAAATTAAAATAAAACAAGCAGAAGGTACACAAAGCACCTAGGTAAGATATCTTACGATTCTCTTTGTAATAAAGTGGTTAGGGATGCAGACTGAAGCCCGCTCTCTATTAGCTGATTAGCATTAAGAGGTACCCACTCTGCATGGGTTCCTTGTCAGTAACAGAGATAAAATTAATCACATTTACTTCACATGGTGGTGATAAGTAAACAAGTTACTATAAGTAGGATCACAGAACCACAGATGGCACACAAGTGCCACTTAAGTGTTAGCTCTTAGGAATTTCCTGGTGGTCCAGTGGTGAGGACTCTGCGTTTCCACCACAGGGCGCATGGGTTTGATCCCTGGCTGGGGAACTAAGATCCTGCAAACTGTGCCGAGCAGCCAAAATATATATATATTGTCAGTGTTATTATCGTTACAAAGCTCTTTCCCTGAAGCAGCAGATGGCAAGTGTTTCATTTAAATTCATTCTATTCCCCAAAAATGCAGCGCATGAAACTACTTCTTTTGTGCAAGAAATACAACAATCACTGCATGTCTTGAAAACACAACAAAGGTGTTTACACACTGGTGGAAAGACTAACTTGTCACAACTGAGAAGTGTGCTGGCCCTGGAGTCAGCCTGCCTGGCTCTGGCTAGTCACTGGCTATGTGACCTTGGGTGAGTTACCTCATCATGCCTTGTTCATTGTTTAAGCCCTCATTCATTGAAGTGAATTAATAAGAAGAGTGCTTGAGAAAAATAATAGCAAGAGAATTAAAAGACAAGCCACAGACTGAGAGAAAATATCTTTTTTGCAAAAGATACATCTGATAAAGAACTGGTTTACAAAATACTTTAATGCAAAGAACTTTTAAAGTTCTTCAATAAGAAAACAGCCCAGTTAAAACACAGCCAAAGACTTTAACAGACACTCACCAAAGAAGACATATAGATGGAAAATAAGCTTTATGAAAAGGTGCTCCACATCACATTTCAAGCCCGGGTCTCCCACATTGGAGGCAGAAGCTTTAACCTCTGAGCCACCAGGCTGGGTCTACCCCTAATTGAATGGCTAAAATTGAGAACACTGACACCACCACATGTTGGAAAGGATGTGGAGCAATGGGAACTATCATATGTTGCTGGTGGGAATGCTAAATGGTACACCCAATTTGGAACAGTTTGGTGGTTTCTTACAAAATTAAACACACTCTCACCATACAATCCAGCAACTGTGCGCCTTAGTATTTATTCAAAGGAGCTGAAAACTTAGGTCTACACAAAAACCTACACACAGATGTTTACAACAGCTTTATTCATAATGGTCAAAACCTGGAAATGACCAAGATGTCCTTCAATAGGTAAATGGATAAATAAACTGTGGTGTGTGTGTGTGAGTGTGTGTGTGTTAGTCACTTAGTCATGTCCAGCTCTTTGGGACACCATGGACTGTAGCCCACCAGGTGGGACCCCATGGATTGTATGGACTGTAGAAATGGACTGGAACCCGCTGGGCCCCAGACTCCTTTGTTCATGGAATTCTCCAGGCAAGAATATTGGAGTGGGTTGCCATTTTCCTCTCCAAGGGATCCACCTGACTCAAGGACCGAACCCAGCTCTCCTGAATTGTGGGCAGATTCTTTACCATCTGAACCACCAGGGAAGCCCAAAACTGTGATACATCCAGACACTGAAATACTATTCAGCGCTAAAAAGAGATGAGATACTAACCCATGAAAAGACAAGGAGGAACATTAAACACATATTACTAAGTTAAAGAAGTCAAAAGTAATGCATGATCTCAACTATATAACATTCGAGAAAAGGGAAAATGATGGAGAAAATTAAAAGATTAGTGGTTGCCAACAGTTAGGGGAAAGATGAATAGGCAGAGCACAGAGGATTTACAGGACAGTGAAAATACTCTGCATGATTTATAATGATGGCTATTATCATTATACATTTGTCCCAGCCTATAGACTGCACAACACCAAGGATGGACTTCGAATGATTATAATGTGTCAAAGTAGGTTCATCTTTGGTTATTAAAAAACACATCTTTCTAGTGAGTGATGTTAATAACAGGAGAGGCTATGGATATGGGTAGAGGGTATATGGGAAATCTCTGTTCTTTCCTATCAATTATTCTGTAAACCTAAAACTGTTCTAAAATTAAAGTCATAAAAAGAAAGAGCACTTGACAACAATCTCCAGCTAAGCAGAGGCTGGGGGGAAGGAAAGGTAACTTCCTCACAGTTCTTCTGCCTGGGTAATTCTCTCCTTTCCCTTCAAACAAATGCAAATAAAACCATAGCTAATCAAGTGTTAGTCGCTGGGGCCTGTCCAGCTCTTTGTGACACCATGGACTGTATCCCACCAGGCTCCTCTGTCCATGGAATTCTCCAGGCAAGAATACTGGAATGGGTAGTCATTCCCTTCTCCAGCAGATCTTCCTGACCTAGGGATTGAACCCTGGTCTCCTGCATTGCAGGCAGATTCTTTACTGTCTAAGCCACCAGGGAAGCTGATTAGCTAATTAAAACCATATGTAATAAGACCTATATTCTTAGAGAAAGAAAATGGTGGGGTTATTTCTCTTTCCCTTGAAGAAGTGGTCTTTCCTTCTCCTAATTCACAGCTAAGTACAACACGTCTGGGTCAGTTCTGTCTACCCAGTCATTCAATGCACCTGATCTGAATACCTATGTTGTGCCAGGAGCTAGTCCGGATGCCAGACAGACAGGACAGGCAAAACAGAGAAGATATTTATTTACTCTGTTAGAACTTACACTCTAGTAAGAAATAAACTCCATTTTGGCTCCAAATCTTATAAGTTAGATATGCAATTTAATAATTTCTCATTATAACCAAATGCTATTCCATCAAAACCACTTAGCTGTACTGCTGAGTTGCTATCATGGATCTTTATGCATTTCAAGTGTTTTCCTAATTGGTTTGGCTCATGGGACTTGAACCACACCAAACATGATAGGGAATACCAAAAGTTTAAGCTAAGTATGCTTTTACTAGTTGCCATTCTTGCTATATTTTATAAAGGGGAGATTTTAAATTAATGAACTAATTTGCTGAATCAGTTCAATCACACAATCCAACTCTTAGATAACACTGTAATTAATTCAAATATGAAATCACCCAATTTTCATTTCCATGTGCTCTATAGCCCTGACTTCAGTAACTATACTGATACTCACATCTATCTTTTCAACCGCTTCTCTCCCCAAACCTTTCATCAGAGTCACTAGCAAGGAACAAGACAAGCTGACATGAGTTTCTAATCCTTCCTGGCAGGTTTCATAAATATTGGTTGACTTAAGCACCTATCTACTCTTGCCTGAGTGTTCTTGTGTTGCTAAAGCAGAAGTGAAATATCCAAGGGAAAAGCTGAAAGAGGGGGAAATTGCTGAGGGTCACCTATTCCTAAAACTTGAAGGCTGGCTAAATTAAGAATACAATTCACTTCTTGGGTAGAATAATTACTTGGGGATGACTATAATTTTAAGGGTGCCTACAAACCTGTATGTGGAAAATAATACACTAATAACTATGAAACTGTCAAGTTTAAAGAATCAAAATATAAAAAACAACCTTTTAAATACTACCAATAGAATAAAATGTGTGAGTGCATGCTAAGTCGTTTCAGTCACGTCTGACTCTTCGCGACTCCATGGACTATAACACACCAGCTCCTCTGTCCATGGGGATTCTCTCGGCAAGAATACTGAAGTGGGTTGCCATGCCCTCCTCCAGGGGATCTTCCTGACCCAGGGATCGAACTCACATCTCTTACTCTCCTGCACTGGCAGGTGGGTTCTTTACCACTAGCTCCATCCAGGAAATCTGATAGAATAATACATGCATATTAATTTGTTTGGGTAGGCAACTTTTGCTCCACATCTAAGGCCTCAAGGAAACAAGAATCATAAAAGTATTGCTCCTCTTTGTTTATTAGTTTCTGTGTTCTTTTCACCCTTCCTTGCTAAACACAGAACTGTCTAAACTTATACCGCTTACCAGAATGTAACCTCCCATAGAAATCATTTCTTTTTTTTAATATAAATTTATTTATTTTAATTGGAGGCTAATTACTTTACAATATTATATTGGTTTTGCCATACATCAACATGAATCTGCCACGGGTATACACGTGTTCCCCATCCTGAACCCCCCTCCTACTTCCCTCTCCATACCATCCCTCTGGGTCATCCCAGTACACCAGCTCCGAGCATCCTGTATCATGCATCAAACCTGGACTGGCGATTCATTTCACATATAATATTATACATTTTTCAATGCCATTCTCCCAAATCATCCCACCCTCGCCCTCTCCCACAGAGTCCAAAAGACTGTTCTATACATCTGTGTCTCTTTTGCTGCCTCACATACAGGATTCTCGTTACCATATTTCTAAATTCCATATACATGCATTAGTATACTGTATTGGTGTTTTTCTTTCTGGGAATCAATTCTAATGAGGTGGATGAAACTGGAGCCTATTATATAGAAATCATGTCTTACTCATATATGTCTCCCTCAGAACTCCCAAAGCCCAAATATGGGCTTTGATCATATTTGACCGTAAATAAAAATTTATAAATTTGAAAAAGCATTGTTTAGATGGCCAGGAAGCAAAATAAAAGGCCACAGCACATTCCAGGTTAGCAGTCCATCTGGGCAAGCTAGTTAACATTTTTCCCTAAAACTCAAAAAGTTGAGGCAATTCAGAATTTGACAGAGCATTCAATAACGACCAGTCCTGTTCAGATATTTCTTGCTTCTGTATCCAAAAAAAAAAAAAAAGTTGAATTCCACTACAAGATTTGATATGCATTTGACATACATCTGAGAAATAAATCCTTTTCCCTTCTAACTATTATGATCTACCTAGCATGGAAGCATGTTCAAGTGATCTGGTATGGAGGAATTCCTTTAAATGGTTCTAAATACATCAGCCTTAATCTTAAGGCATTTCATTTGACTTACTATTGTGTGCACCACATAGGAAGTCCAGCTGTTGATTAAATGCAACTAAATGATCTTTTGAAATCATTGGTATATAACCAAACTATTTAACAGAGCCACAAAAACAACTGTTTTCTTTTTCATGGTACAACAGTGTAAAAATACCACTGCACAAACAGTGGTATTCTGAATACTCTAAAACACCTTTCTGAAGTTAAGTGTCACTGTGATTAATAAATATTAACTTTCAAATCAGATTATTAAATTTGCATTCTGTCTCCACCACTGTGTGGCCTTGGGTAAGTTACTTAACCTTTCTGTGACATAGTCCACATTAGTAATATGAAGATATTAGCACTTGCCTAACAGAATTAGTGAGCTGAAATGAGATCTCTCTATTAAATACTCAGTAGGATGCTAGACATATAGAAAGCATTCTATGAATATTAATTATTAACATCAGGATGATTTGACCAACAAATATTATTATTTCATGAACTCAATTTGTTATAATTTTCTACAAATAGAACAGCCAATTTTGCATTTTTATAAATATGTGTAAAAAAGTCATTAAACAATAGGCAAATATTTGTTATATGATAACTAAAAATCTGTGAAACCCACCTGCCAGTACAAAGATATGATTTCCTGGTTCTCCTTGCTTAATAATGTAGCTCCCTTGCTGGTAGTTTCTCCCATACATGCATTCCACCATGTCTTTGATCTGCTGAGGATCCAGTCTCTTCAGAAATTGATTTTTATTAAGGGCATCTGTAATGAGCTTCTTCTCACTGATGTAATGGAAAGGAAATGTTGAGTTACAATTAGTGAAAAACATCTTTATTCTTAATATTACTACCCATGTGTTTACAACTTTAACCAGTCAATCCTAAAGGATTTCAACCCTGAATATTCATTGGAAGGACTGATGCTGAAGCTGAAGCACCAATACTCTGGCTACCTGATGCGAAGAGCAGACTCGTTGGAAAAGACCCTGGTGCTGGGAAAGACTGATGGCAGGAGGAGAAGGGGGTGACAGATGTAAGATGGTTGGATGGCATCACCAACTCAATGAACGTGAGTTTCAGCCAACGCTAGGAGACAGTGTTAGGACAGGGAAGCCTGGTGTGCTGCAGTACATGGGGCACCAGAGTCAGACACAACTTAGCAACTGAATAACAAAACAACAATTTACAACTTTTCCAGCAAGGACAAAAAGTCTTTTCTAGCTCCGCCAACACTTGACCCTTATAACTACCATTCATTATGTGGAAATCCTTTGAAAATATTTTTGAATATTTTTCTGTTAATCATGATGAAATCAATTTTATCATCACTCTGAATTGTCATCATCACAAATGTAGCAACCTTCAAGATCTCTAGGTGCAATACTAATGGACATATGATTTTTAAATGGAAAAGGGGCAGGTCTATATGATAGAAGGTTATGTAAGAGACTATAACACAGTACTCACTCATTAGTGTATACACATACCTAATTCCCATGGTGCTAGTCATTTTTATCTTATTTAATCCTCACTACTATTCTGTGAGATAGTGACTATTTCTACTTTTAGATAAGTAGACTAAAAGCTGGGCTTCCCAGGTGGCACTAGCAGTAAAGAACCTGCCTGTCAAAGGCAGGAGATTTAAGAGATGGCAGTTTGATCCCTGGGTCAAGGAGGGCATGGCGATCCATTCCAGTATTCTTGCCTGGAGAATCCCATGGACAGAGGAGCCTGGCGGGCTACAGTCCATAGGGTCGCAAAGAGTTGGACACAACTAAAGGACTGAGGATGCACACACAGACTAAAAGTTGAAAAGCAACTATTTTGCCCCCCTCCCAGGATTTAAATCTATGAGTCTGAAGTGTGTGCTGATTCCATTCCATCTCTTTCTTATTCTGAGCTGGAGAAGTCACCTCCCCTGGGACTCATAAGGTTTGATCAGACATAGATGGTGATGGTGATAGTTTGGTTTTGCTTATGTTTTGATTCTTAGTATACCTAGACTAGACAGAACCTACATTCACAATCTCACAGCATATTTAGTCCCCAAATCAGAGTCCACTTGTTGATAATCCTAAAACACTTCAGTTTCTTTTGGAAAAGAAGTAGCTCAAAGCAATTACCTAATCATCATCATCACCATAAATTTCAAATGTTCTAATTAGCATATTTTATTGGTAGTTATCTTAGAACTATGTGCTAGAAGAAAAGTTGCCTTGTGAGCTAGTTCAGAAACTTTACACAATATATTTGCTTTCACTCAAATACAGTGTTTTGTTTTGTTTTAATCAGAGTTTTTTCCTGTATTTTTCATTCAAACTCTCTCCCATCCCTAGCTTTGTGTTTAAAAATTGTGATCTTTTCTACACAGCAAGTTCTCAAGGGGTTTGTCTGAGAGTCCAGTGGTTAGGATTCAGCACTTTTACTGCCAGAGCCCAGGGTTCAATCCCTGGTTGGGGAGCTAAGACCTCATATGCCTCATGGTGCGGCCAAATTTAAAACAAAAGAAAGAAGGTTCTCCTACCCAAAGTAAAAGTTCATGGAATTAGTACTTTATGGTCCTCTTCATCAAGCCATAGGCTCCATGAAAAAACACTCTTGTATAGAAATTCCTTCTTCCCTATAGTGACTCCATCAGCTTCAGAGTCATCCAGACTCTCGGAGTACCTTGAAACCTTCCTTCCTCTTTCATTTAATCTATCACCAAATCTTGCAAATTCTCTTTACAAAATATCACTGTTATCTATTTTAGTTTCCACTTCCAAGGATGTCAGCATATCCAAGAAAAAAATTCTTAGGTCTGGATAATTTTAACAGCTTCCTTTTGGTTTTTCAGCTTCTAATCTCTTACCCGTGTCAGGCAGTTCAGGCACTCAGTCGTGTCTGACTCTTTGAGACCCCATGGACTGCAGCACACCAGGCTTCCCTGTGCATCACCAGCTCCGGAGCTTAATCAGACTCATGCCCATCAAGTCAGTGATGCCATTCGACCATCTCATCCTCTGTCATCCCCTTCTCCTCCTGCCTTCAATCTTTCCCAGCATCAGGGTCTTTTCCAATGACTCAGTTCTTCACATCGGTGGCCAAAGTATTGGAGTTTCAGCTTCAGCATCATTATTTCCAATAAATATTCAGGACTGATTTCTTTTTGGGTGGACTGGTTTGATTTCCTTGCCATCCAAGGGACTCTCAAGAGAATTCTCCAACACTACAGTTTGAAAGCATCAATTTTTCGGCACTCAGCTTTCTTTATGGTCCGACTCTCACATCCATACATAACTACTAGAAAAATCATAGCTTTGACTAGACAAACCTTTATCAGCAAAGTAATGTCTCTGCTTTTTAATATGCTGTCTAGGTTGGTCATAGCTTTTCTTCCAAGGAGCAAGCGTCTTTTAATTTCATGGTAATTACTTACCCCTGTAGTCCATCCTATACCACCCTATCAGATTAATTTTGGTAAAAAACTGGTAAACACACACACACACACACACACACACACCCTGTACCACACTATCAGATTCAGTTCAGTCAGTTCAGTTGCTCAGCCATGTCTGATTCTTTGCAACCCCATGGACTGCAGCATGCCAGGCCTCCTTGTCCATCACCAACTCCCGGAGTTTACTCAAACTCATGTCCATTGAGTCGGTGATGCCATCCAACCATCTCATCCTCTGTCGTCCCCTTCTCCTCCTGCCTTCAATCTTTCCCAGCATCTGGGTTCTTTTCAAATGAGTCAGTTCTTCAAATCAGGTGGCCAAAGGATTGGAGTTTCAACTTTAGCATCAGTCCTTCCAATGAATATTCAGGACTGATTTCCTTTAGGATGGACTGGTTGGATCTCCTTGCAGTTCAAGGGACTCTCAAGAGTCTTCTCCAACACCACAGTTCAAAAGCATCAATTCTTTGGCACTCTGCTTCCTTTATAGTCCAACTCTATCAGATTAATTTTTGTAAAAAACTGACTTCACTCTGATCTCATTCTTCCTTTATCCACTAAAATCATTAACTCACTCAATTAAAGTGGAAAAAGACTTTTGCAAGATGGTCTTCTTGGGGGAAATCTGTGAACAATACCATAAAAACTCCAGCTTTCACGACCTTTCAGGCTGGCGTCGTATTCCAGCAAGTATTTCCTCAATGCCCATATATCCCAATTTCCCAAAATATGTTCCCAGAAGCACTGTTCCTTTATAAACAAAAATTTGTTGAGTTTAGACAATTTTTGGAATTCACCACGCACACTGTAAAGTTTCAAAGAAATCTTGCAGTAAACAAATCTGTTTAAATCAATGTTTTCAAAACCGCAATGTCTTCTTTATTTCTTTGTTTGGCTTAGCCTCTATTAACACTGCATGGAAGTATCATGAAAAGCCTTTTGCCCATAGAAGAAAATCAACATCCCACAATGTGGTAGTCCCACATTTCTCATCACATGCATCCACTCTATACATCCAGTACTTACTCCCTAAAACAAATCCTTCGTTACAGATACACTGGTAACCTCATTGTCTCCTATGCCTGCCAGCTTCATCCTCAGACTTGGCACATGTTTTCTCCTTGAACTGAGTTTCTTTTCCCCTCGACCTGCCAAATATTATACATCTAACAAGAAATCCCTTATGACCAATGCTGCCTTCATACAGTAGCTCACACACCCTTTTATTCTATCCCAAACTCCTAGAATATGTGTTTTCATGCCCATTCACCTCAACAAATTTACTAAGCATTTACTAAAGACATAAAAAGCAATTAAGCATGGTCCATGGCATCACCGACTCAATAGACGTGAGTTTGAGTGAACCCCGGGAGTTGGTGATGGACAGGGAGGCCTGGTGTGCTGCAATTCATGGGGTCACAAAGAGTCAGACATGACTGACTGACTGAACTGAACTGATAGCCTCAAAGAGTTTCTAGATCCTTTTAACTTAGTTTAGTACATAAACACATTGTAATATTCTTTTAGAAAAGAGTTCTATGAGTTTTTCCCCAAAGTAATTCATAAATTTTTGGACAAGTGAGTCTTGTCTTGAATCATCTGTTTACGAAGCTACATACAATAGTGATTAAGTGTATGAACTTTGCCACTCCTTCTCTAACTATGATATAGGCCAGCCATTATAGCACAGCTCTCCCTGCTCACATAAAACAAGTATAAAAGCTGATTGAAATATATATTTACAAACCTGCTTGATAGCATTAGAGACCTAGCAACACAGCAACAGCTTGACGAAGGATAATCAACAAGAGAACATGAACTTGACATTCACCTCTTCTTTTCCCTCTAAGGAATTTACTGATTTGTAGGCAGCACTGATCAGTGTTTTGGCAGCCTCAAAGAGCTTGGAAGACACAAGTCAGTGTTTAAGGCACACCAAGAGAGATCCTAGTAAACCTAGGATTACAGATGGGACATCAAAAGAGCTCTAACCTAGAAGTAAAGACTAACCCAAACAGGAATAAAAAAACTAACTTTAAAACTACAAATCCTATTTTGGCTAAAATTATTTGCCCTTGCTTAACTGCCTGTGAGAAGCAAAGGTAAATCTTTCTGTAGTGGAGAAGGGAAGTCGCTCAGTCATGTCCGACTCTTTGTGACCCCATGGACTGTAGCCTACCAAGCTCCTCCATCCATGGGATTTTCCAGGCAATAGTACCGGAGTGGGTTGCATTTCCTTCTCCAGGGGATCTTCCCGACCCAGGGATCGAACCTGGGTCTCCCACATTGTAGACAGATGCTTTACTGTCTGAGCCACCAGGGAAGTGATGTAAAAAATCTTTCTGTAAGATGTTCACAAAATCTAGGGCTCAAATTTTCTCTACATTTTTCCTATATGGAATACCTGGTATGACATAAAAAATTACCAGGCATACCAGGAGAAAAGATCAAATGGATGAAGATGAGGAGGAAAAAGACAACAGAAACAGATCCACAGTAGATTAAAAAATTGTACGTATCAGGTAAAAACTTTAGTATAACTATGTTTAAGACAATCAAGGACAAAATGGAAAATGTCAACTGAGAAAATGAATCTTTTTATGAATCATATAGAGATTCTAGAATTTAAACATACAATACCTGAAGTTTAGGACTCAATAGATGGATTTAAAAATCTAATAAATCACAGCTGATAAAGATTAGAAATGAATAGGGGCAGGCAGAATATATCCAGATAGAAGACTGGATCGAATCTAGGATAGAAAGAAGAACAATAAAAACAAAAGCAAAATATAGGAGACATATAAGGCATGATAGAGAAGTTGAGCATATATGTAAAGAAAGTAAAAGTGAAAGTGAAGTCGCTCAGCCATGTCTGACTCTTTGCCACCCCATGGACTGTAGCCTACCAGGCTCCTCTCTCCATGGGATTTTCCAGGCAATAGTACTGGAGTGGATTGCCATTTCCTTCTCCAGTGGATCTTCCCAAACCAGGGATTGAACTCAGGTCTCCCGCATTGTAAACAGACACTTTACCGTCTGAGCCACCAACTAGGCCCCAAAGGAAGGGAAAAAATTAGTCTGAAACAATCTATGAAAGCATCATACCTAAGAATTTTCTTAAATCAATGAAATGTATCAAGCTATGGACAACATACATAACAAATGACAAATAAAACATATGCATAAAAAAGCATGTTTAGTCCCATCATACCCAAATTATTGAAAACCAATACAAAAGGAAAATCTATAAAGCAGCTGGAGAAAACAGGCGTTATTACCCTCAAATGGCCAATAATAGGACTGACTTACTCGCCAACATAAATTATGGAGACCAAAAGACAATGGAATATCTTCAAAGTGCTTCAGAGTGCCTAGTTCAATATCTTTACTCAGTGAAAAGAGCCTTTAAAAATTAAAGGAAAATGAATACATATTCCAAATACAATTCCATTGGCAACAGACTTAACAGAGAACAAAAATGATCCCAGATGTTAGAAGAAAGAAACAATGGGAAAAGTAAAATGTGGGTGACTAAAAGAAGCTCATCTTCATAAAAGAGTAATAATAATATCTTGTAGAGGGGGCTTCTCTGGTAGTCAAGGGGCTAAGACTCTGTGCTCCCAATGCAGGGGCCCTGGGTTGAATTCCTGCTCAGTGAACTAGATCCCACATGCTGCAGCTAAGAATTTGCATGCCACAGCTAAAAGATCTCACATGCCACAACATCCATAAGACTTGGTGCAGCCAAATAAGTAAAAATATTTTTAAAATAAAAATAATACCTTGTAGAGTTTGCAATACTTGATAAATGTATGAAAACAAGAGCCAAAACTGCATGATCAGTAAATGGAGTTAATATAAATTTAAGGTCTCAATATTGATAAAAGTATTAATCTATATTGGAAATTAAATAAATTAAGAATGTATGTTATAATTTGGGTAACTCATGCAAGATTGGTCTAAGAATGTTTAACTAGAAAGCTAACAGAAAAGAAAATGGAATAATAAATATACTTAATTAATTCAAGAAAATGGGAGGTAGAGAAAAAAGAAATCAAAGTGAAACAAATAGTAATATGCTAAAGTTAAACCCAAACATTTTTTATTTACATTAAATATAAATACATTAAATATCTCAATTAAAAGACCAGGTTGTCAGATTGATTAAAAAAAAGAAAGAAAATACCAAGTATGTGTTGCTTATAAGAGGTATACCTTAAAGATAATGATATAGAAAACTTCAAAATAGAAAGGTAGAAAATGATATACTATGTGAACATCAACTATAGGCATGAGTGTGTTTTAGTCACTCAGTCGTGTCTAACTCTTTGCAACCCTATGGACTGTAGCCCGCCAAGCCCCTCGTCCGTGGAATTCTCCAGGCAAGAACACTGGAGTAGGCAGCCATTTCCTTCTCCAGGAGAGCTTCCTGACCCAAGGATCAAATTCCAGTCTTCTGCATTATTGGCAGATTCTTTACAGTCTGAGCCACCAGGGAAGGCCAGTTATAGGCATACCACAGAGATATCGCAGGTTCAGTTCCAGACAGCCACAATAAAACAAATATTGTAACAAAGTGAGTCACATCAATTTTTTGGTTTATCAGAGCATATAAAAGCTATCTTTACACTATATTGTAGACTATTAAGTGTGCAATAGCATTACGTCTAAAAAAAAGTACACACGTTACTTAAAAATACTTTCTTGCGAAAACATACTATCATCTGAGCCTTCAGTAACTCACGGAGTAATATTAAAGATGACTGACCACAGATCATCATAACACATATAGTAATAAAAAGTTTGAAATACTGTGAGAATTATCAAACTGTGATGCAAAGATATGAAGTGAGCAAACTGTTGGAAAAATAGGGCACCTATAGACTTGATGGACACGGGGTTGTCACAAATTTTCCATATGTAAAAAATGCAATATATTAAAGTGCAATAAAGTGAATGCACAATAAAACAAGCTCTGCGTATGTAAAGAAAATTTTCCTTGATACAGGAAAGTAGGCTTTAATGAAAGATATTATTTCTAGAAATGAAGAGCAATATTTTATTATTGATAGCATTGGAAAGGTATATATATTTTAAATCTTTATCCATCTAATTAGATATCATCAAATTGACAAAAAGAAAAACTGACAAAATTAAAAGAAGAAACAGACAAACACAATCATTTTGGGAGATTTAATACATCCCTCTAAGTAACTAATAGAATAAGTAGGCAAAAATTAGTTAGAAAATAGAAGATCTAAACACTTGACTATCAAACTTTACTTAATCTCTTGATCTACTTGACATTTTAAAAAGCTGTACTCCAACAAATTCAGAATACACATTCTTGTCAATTACCTGTGGAGCCTTCATGAGAACTGACCGTATGAGGAGCATAAAGCAAATCTAACAAATTTCACAAGATTGAATAATACAAGCATATTCTTTGAAAACAATAAAAGCTAAAAAATTTAAGCTATAGATCAGAGACAAAATCAATAAAAAATAATCAGAAAATCCTCAAATGTTTGAGAACTGAGTAACATATTTCTGAACAGCCCACTGATTAAGAAAGATTAAATCATAAAGAAGTCAGATAAAATTTTGAAATAAATGATAAAAATGTGATTTTTCAAAACTTGTGGGATTCAGTTAATTCAAAACTAAGAGGAAAACTTACATTATTAAATAGATTACAAAAGAAAACAGATTAAAAATGAGCAACTTAAGTGAAAGTGGTTTAAAGAGCTAGAAAAAGGAAAGCAACTAGTTTAAAAAAAAAGGAAAGGAAATAACAAAAAAAGAAGCAGAAAATTACACAAAAGGAAAGAGTGCAATGAAGAGGATCAAAACAACTCAAAATACTTTATTTGAAAATTCTAATAGAATTGATAAATTCATGGAGAATGGGGTGGGAGGGGAGGTTAGGAGGTTGGGGAGAAAGAATAATTGCCAATGTTGGAAATGAGAAAAGAGACATCACCATAGATATTACAGATATGAAAAATGAAGGGATAGTATAAATAACTATTTTTAAATTTTAGATTAAAAGAAAATTCCCAAGAAAAATATAGTATACCCACACTGAAATTTTAAAAAAAAAGAGAGAGAAAATCTGATTAGCAATAAATAGATAAAAACTATTCCACAAAGAAAATTCTAGACCTAGGTGACATTATCTTTAAGTTTTCCAGATATTTAAGGAAAAAACATTATTAAGCTTATATAATCCTTTCCAGAAAATAGAAAAAAGAAAAAATTTTCCAACTTATTTTTTAATGCAAGAATGGCCTAATAACAAAAACCCATATTACAAGAAAAATTAAAGGTTAATATCTCTAATAATGGAGAAGGGAATGGCAACCCACTCCAGTGTTCTTGCCTGGAGAATCCCAGGGACAGGGAAGCCTGGTGGGCTGCCATCTATGGAGTCACACAGAGTCCCTAATAAAGATAGGTACCAAATTCAAAAACAAACACATCTAGACCAGACTAAAAATCAACATAATTAACCACATGAAAAGGGCAAAGGAGTAAAATACATAGCAAAATCTTATTGAATGAAGAAAAAGTATTTGATAAAATTAAACACCCATATATGTTTTAATTTAAAAAAAAAGCACTTAGTAAATTAGGAATAGAAGGGAATTTTCTTAATCTGATTTTTTTTAATCTGTAAAACAAAACAAAAACAGAAAGCATCATATCATTTTCTGGAAATGCTTTCCTTCAGATATGAGAAATGGGACACTTCAATTTCACCCTGAATAAAGAGTCTGAGCAAATTTAAACAAAGAGAATAGAAGAATCAAAAAGGAAAAAATGTATCAAAGATATAAACACAGGAAAAGAAGTAATAAAACTGCCATTCTTTCCAAGACATGGTTATATAAATGGAAAACTCAAAAGAATGTACAGATAAAACCATCAAAATTAATAACTGATTTCAAGAATCTTGCTGGATTCAAGGTCAATAAGCAAATTCAGTTGTATTTCCATATCCCAGAAGCAAAGTAAAAATGCAAATTTTTAAATGACGTCATTTTTAAAAGATCAAAAATATCAACCAAATAAGATTATATATAACAAAATATGTAAGCCTTATACAAAGTACAAAATAAGAGAAATGAAAGAATATCTAAATAAATGGAGGCATATTAGCAGATCATGAATGAGAAGACAATTTTTTAATGATGTCAATTGTATTCAAATTGATCAGGATCAATGAAATCTCAACAAACACCCTAAAAAAATTTTTATGAAAATTGACAAGCAATTTCTAAAATTCTTAGTTGTAAGAAAGCCCAAGAATAGCCATCACAACACTGAAGAACAATAACAAAACTAAAAGACTTAAAGGATATCGAGAATTATTATTAATCAAAATAATTGAGAGACTATACTCTTGGCAAAAGGATGGACAAAAAGACCTTTAGACCTGCACAGAGAGACCAAAAGCCATCCAAACATACACAGATACTTGATTTATGACAACAGTTGTACTACAAAGCTACAGGAGGGAAGCAGACACCAATGGAGAATACATAAATTAAAAAGCATTCACCCTTGTTAAACATCAAGAAAAAGCAAATCAAAGCCACAATGAGACAGCACAACATAAACATGCCATAAACATACCCATCAGAACAGCTAAAATGAAAACAATGCTAAATGCCAGTGACGATGGATTAACAACACTCATACAATGCCAGTAGGGGCGTATATTCAATCATTTTGGAAAACTACTCACAGTACTTGGCAATTTATATTAAATGTGAATTTAGATAAAATGTACCACCCAGCAATTCCACTCTAAGTATTTTCGTTGTTTAATTGTTAAATTGTGTCTGACTCTTTGCTACCCTATGAATTGATTATAGCCCATTGTGTGGATCACAATAAACTGTGGAAAATTCTGAAAGAGATGGGAATACCAGACCACCTAACCTGCCTCTTGAGAAATCTGTATGCAGGTCAGGAAGCAACAGTTAGAAGTGGACATGGAACAACAGACTAGTTCCAAATAGGAAAAGGAGTACATCAAGGCTGTATATTGTCACCCTGCTTATTTAACTTCTATGCAGAGTACATCATGAGAAATGCTGGACTGGAAGAAACACAAGTTGGAATCAAGATTGCTGGGAGAAATATCAATAACCTCAGATATGCAGATGACACCACCCTTATGGCAGAAAGTGAAGAGGAGCTAAAAAAGCCTCTTGATGAAAGTGAAAGAGGAGAGTGAAAAAGTTGGCTTAAAGTTCAACATTCAGAAAATGAAGATCATGGCATCTGGTCCCAAAACTTCATGGGAAATAGATGGGGAAACAGTGGAAACAGTGTCAGACTTTTTGGGGGGGGGGGGCTCCAAAATCACTTCAGATGGTGACTGCAGCCACGAAATTAAAAGACGCTTACTCCTTGAAAGAAAAGTTATGAGCAACCTAGAGAGTATATTCAAAAGCAGAGACATTACTTTGCTGACTAAGGTCCGTCTAGTCAAGGCTATGGTTTTTCCTGTGGTCATGTATGGATGTGAGAGTTGGACTGTGAAGAAGGCTGAGCGCCGAAGAATTGATGCTTTTGAACTGTGGTGTTGGAGAAGACTCTTGAGAGTCCCTTGGACTGCAAGGAGATCCAACCAGTCCATTCTGAAGGAGATCAAACATTCAGAAAACGAAGATCATGGCATCTGGCCCCATCACTTCATGGGAAATAGATGGGGAAACAGTAGAAACAGTGTCAGACTTTGTTTTTTTGGGCTCCAAAATCACTGCAGATGGTGACTGCAGCCATGAAATTAAAAGGCGCTTACTCCTTGGAAGAAAAGTTATGACCAACCTAGATAGTATATTCAAAAGCAGAGACATTACTTTGCCGACTAAGGTCCGTCTAGTCAAGGCTATGGTTTTTCCTGTGGTCATGTATGGATGTGAGAGTTGGACTGTGAAGAAGGCTGAGCGCAGAAGAATTGATGCTTTTGAACTGTGGTGTTGGAGAAGACTCTTGAGAGTCCCTTGGACAGCAAGGATATCCAACCTGTCCATTCTGAAGGAGATCAACCCTGGGATTTCTTTGGAAGGAATGATGCTAAAACTGAAGCTCCAGTACTTTGGGCACCTTATGCGAAGAGTTGACTCATTGGAAAAGACCCTGATGCTGGGAGGGATTGGGGGCAGGAGGAGAAGGGGACGACCGAGGATGAGATGGCTGGATGGCATCACAGACTCAATGGACGTGAGTCTGAGTGAACTCCGGGAGTTGGTGATGGACAGGGAGGCCTGGCATGCTGCGATTCATGGGGTCGCAAAGAGTCGGACACGACTGAGCGACTGAACTGAACTGAGGCTCCTCTGTTCATGGGATTTCCCAGGCAAGAATAGTGGAGTGGGATGCCATTTTCTTCTCCAGGGAATCTTCTTGACCCAGGAATCAAACCCACGTCTCCTGCTTAGCAGGTGGATTCTTTACCACTGAGTTACCTGGTAAGCCCACTCCTAGGTATAGACCCATCATAAATCATATATATAAATAAAAAAACATGTGCAAAACTGCTTATGGAAGCATTAGTTAAATTTGCTAAACACCAGAATCAACCGAATCTCTATCAATAAGTAGAACTGATAAACTGTGGCACAGTCGTGCAACAAGCACTATAGAGCAATGATAATAGCGAACCATTGCTACACACAACATCATAAATGACTCTCAGTATAAAAACTAAAGAAGTCAGGCTCCATAGAGTCCATACTCTATAATTCCATTAACATAAAGTTAAAAAATAGGCATAGTAATATTCAATAATACCAGTGCTACCTTTGTGTGGTAGGGGTAAAGAATCTGCCTACCAATGCAGAAGATGTAAGAGATGCAGTTTCGATCCCTGGGCCAGGAAGATCCCCTGGAGGAGGGCATGGCAACCCACTCCAATATTCTTGCCTGGAGAATCCCATGGCTAGAGGAGCCTGGAGGGCTACAATCTATAAGGTCACAAGAGTGGGGCATGACACATACACATTTGTAATAGATAATGTTTAGGGATTGCAAGGGAACAGAGGGGCTTCTGAGGTACTGGTAAGGAAGATTCTATTTTCTGATCTGTTTGAAGGTTACATGGGTGTGCTCATTTTATGATTTGAGCACATCAATTAAAAATTCACTGAAAAGCTAAAATGCATATATGGCTTTGGAGGCAGAAGATCCTAGGTTCAAATTCCAGCTCTGCCACTTCCTAGCTGTGTGACCTTGGTCAAATCACTTAACCTTTCTGAACCTCAGATTTCTCCCCTGCTTAACAGAGCTGAATAATCATAACCTATGTCAAACAGATACTATGCACTTAACTAAGATAAGATGCCAATACATTCCTAATAAATGGCAGTAATAGTTGTAGCTGGCAATAGTAGTAGTTATAGCATGCTTTTGTCTAAGGAAGAGTGGGATGGGAAAAGTTCTGGAAACCACAAAGAAGCACTGCAAAGACCCTAAGCTCAGTTCAAAGTTCCTCCAATAGGGCTGGATCTCGAATTGATGCCCATCAGTGGCAGGTCCACTGATAATCCTTTTGTAATCCTTTTATACCCCCAACTTATATAATCAACATTCTTTGAAGCAATAAATTCCTGTCCTCTCGGTTGCTTCAGGAAGTTCAATTTGTCAAAGTCTACTGACAGTTCTTGTTAAGCCAGGCTCTCCATCTTCCTTCACTGGTCCTGTTTACTATGGGCCTGTGTTTTCACTGTTTGTTTTTGTCAGGCCATAGAATGTGTCTTGCAAACTTCTTTGCACAAAGCTCAGTGCCCAGCAGGGACCAGGGGCCTCCACCTACTTTCTTATCTGTCAAGTATTTCTTATGAGTACAAAGGCCAAGGCAAATTTACTTGTGTGGCATTTCATAGCTTAATCATATATACAAATAGAAAGCATATGATAAGGCATATTTGTAGAGGGCCCAAGATCGAAAGCTATAATACCAGGGCTTGATTCCTAATTCTGTCCCTTATGAGTTGTGGAATCCGGGCAAGTCACTTAATCTCAAGTTTTCTCAGCTGTAAAATGACAGTAAACACAGTCCACAGGTCATAGGATTTCTATAAGAATTAAGTTAATTAACCATACAGAGCACTAAGAATATGGCCTGGCACATAAAATATATTACAAACGCGATAGTGGTACTATTATAGGTCAGCAAGTTACCAGCAACTTAAAAATCTTTGAGTTAACACAGCTCTAAAAGTACTATACTTGAGATTGGCTCCTATTTATTAAAGGAGACTCTTCAATGATGTGAGTAAAACTTCTGAGAGTCCAGACCCTTCACCTGTTCAGCCTCCCTATGCTCAGGGTACCCCAGGCTCACAGATCTCCAGATGTGCCAGGCTACTTTGTCTGCCAGCCATCCACTCCTCCTCAAAACCCAGGTCAATGCCAGCTCTTCCATGCAGGTTTCTTTGATCCCACAAAGCAAATGATGCTCCTTCCCTCCTTCATACACCCATCTCTTAGGATATCAATTACACAAGACTGCAATACATTTTAATTTCCCCAAAGAGACTGTGATCTTCAAGGGTATGACTACCCTTTCCTTATCTTCTACCTAAAATCCAGAATGGCACCTGGCACAACATAGGGACGCAACAGAACTAACATAAAGCACATTTAATTTCCAGCTTAAAAAATCTGGGTACAGAGAGAAGAGTGGAAATGGGAAATGTCAGTCACCCACAAAGCAGGCACAGAAAATAAACAAAATAAGGCTTCTCTGGTGGCTCAGATGGTAAAGAATCTGGTTCAATCCCTACGTTGGGAAGATCCTCCAGAGGAGGACATGGCAACCCATTCCAGTATTCCTGCCTGGAGAATCCCCATGGACAGAGGAGCCTGGCAGGCTACAGTCCATGGGGTCACAAAGAGTTGGACACGACTGAGAGACTAACACTTTCACTTTTCACTTTCAAAACTTTTTGAGTAATAAACCAACAAGAAATAATAGCTAACAAATGCACACTTTTATAATTTGAGAAGCTAGCATGAAAAGTGAGGTCATTCCGTGGGTAATCAGAAAATGAGCATGACTTCCTCCTGTCAACCCTCTTACTCTATATGGCCCATGTAATTAAGTACAATTGTAATTTAATCATGTTTACTGTTACTTCATGCTTACAACATGTCTCTCTCCCTTTCTTAAATGTGTGCAGATGATCCAGTTCCTGGGAGGATCCAAGAATAGAGTTGGACAATGAAATGTTGAAAACAACCACAGCTTCTAAGGCCATTAATCTGACACACACAATGATGGGCATTATCATCACTGTGCTGCGTGATAATTAGGTAGAAATGGTAAATAGTTCTCTTAGACGTCAGTAATGAGCATTGCTCTTAAAGTGTCAAATTGAATATTTCTGGGGTCAGCTGCAGGAAGGCCTGTTCCTATAACAAAATGGTTCTCAATTGTCACTGCACATTAGAATCATCAAGGGACCATCTGTAAATCCTGTACCCAGGGTCCTCACCTCAAACAGATTTAATCAGATTCCTTCAGGGTTGCACCAGGACATCAATAGTTTTTACTACTCCCCTGGTGATTACAATGTGCATTTGCACTTAAGAATTACAGCTGTAAACAAGAAAACACAAGGGAGTCAAAAGCTGCTTTTCTCCCTCTATTTTCCCACAGTGCTGGAAACAAGCCTCCATTGAAGGCTCAACAAGCAGTCAATCAGTTACTATTAAGAAATTAGCAGCTGATTAATTAATAATCAATTGATGTTCATTTTTCACAAGACTTTGCTATAGCTGATTGTCCTTTACAAGATAACCAATAAATGCAGGAAAGTGACAATCATTACTCTTATTCCTTCTTCCCAGCATCCTATATGGAATCTGAAACAGCCTGGCACTCGGGGACATGCTGTCAAATCAGCCTCAGGCATTAATTTTTTTCAATTGTGGTAAAATACACAACACAGACTGTACCATCTCAACTTTCTTAAGTGCACAGCTCAGTGGCATTAAATGCATTCACAATATTTTGCAACTGTTGCCACTGTCCATCTCTAGACTTTTCTCATCTTCCCAAACTAAAACTCTGTACCCATTAAACAATAACTTAAACAATAACTCCCCCCAGCCCCTGGAAACCCATTCTACTTTATATATCTAGGAATCTGACTCTGTAGGTACCTAAAATAAAGTAGAATAATAATATTTATTATTTTGAGGCTGACATTTCACTTAGCATAATGACTTCTTGGTTCATTCATATTGTAACATTAAAAGGAAGGGTTTCCCCACTCTCTCTTAAGGCTGAATAATAACTCATCATATGCATACACTCCATTCTGTTTATTCATCCATCAATGGGCATTTGGATCATGTGAATATGCTGCTATGAATATGCATGTACAAGACTCTGGGCTTTTTATATATGGCTTTACATATCCAGCATGGCCAACATTCTTTGCCAGAGAATCTCACACCAGAGATGCACAGGAGCTAGTACGGTGTGCAGAACTCCAAGATGGCCCCATGATCTCTATCCATCTGATGTCATACTCTTATGTAATCCACTCCCCTTGAGTGGAGAGGGAATCTGGGACTTGCTCCTTACCAACAGAATACGGCAACTGTGACAGTAGGGTTGGCCAGTGTATGTTATATGAGACTTCATCTTTTTAGCCAACAATAATAAGAGATTCTCCAGGTGGCCCAAAGTAGTTAGTGACCTTTTTGGGAGATGGCCCCTGTGTAGGACATATGGGACCAGGAACTGTGGGCAGACCTCACACCAGGAATTGAGAGCAGCCCTTGGCTGACAGCCAGCAAGAAATGGGCACCTCAGTCCTACCACCACAAGGCACTGAATTCTGTCAACAATCATTGGAGCTTAAAGAAGGACATCCTCCTTTTAGAGAAAGCACTAAAAAGGAACACAGCTGGTGGATACCTTCTGAGCAGATGACCTCATAGCCTTGACTCCTGACCCACAGAAATGCTAAGGTAACAAATACGCATTGCTTTAAGCTGCTAAATCTGTGATAACTTGTTATCCAACAATAGAAAACGAACACACCGGAGTTTCTTGAGTTTCTAGTTCCAAGAAATATCAAATAGTATCTTTCCCTGCTCACTTTTTTCTTCTCTTTTTCTCACCTCATATGGAGAGAAGAGACTAGAAGCTATCGATCTTTTCTTCCACATTTCTCAGAGCTTGATAAAAATTGGTGCCTGAAATTTACTAATTACGATGAATGTGTCATGACAAACAAATACTCCTAGAAGAATTAAAAGGAAATCGGGAGTTCCTGATCCTTCACACTTTAATATGAATTACATATAAATTATCTCTTGGCCATTCCTGACCATAGATCTTGTAAAACAAAAACAAAAAACTTTGTCAAGCAAGACTATGCTGAAAAATCTACAACTCAGCAATGCTTCTAAGGAAAGTTGACATGGAGGGAAGCAGACAAATTATCTTAAAATAAGACTAAAAAAGAAAAAAGTTTAGCTAAAAGATAATTACAACAAACGTATCTTTCACATAGAAGGTGTTTCCTGAGTCTAAAAACTTTTCCTTGGCTTTAGACTACTTTCCCCCTTCTTGAGAATTCAACTGCAGTTTAAAATGCTAGAAAAAGTCATCAATAGGAGCTAAGCTGCTCAGACTTTGCAGCTCTGGAAACTGACTGCACTGGCAGAAGTCAGTGATAATGCCTCTCTCTGATTGGACAGGCTAGGAGAAAGGGCCAGTCTTTTCATTCACACTATTTCTGCCACACTCTCTCCTGGCACTCTAGCAAGGAAATGGGCAGTGTCTGGAATGGCATGAAATGTGTGTGAAGGAAAAAATGGGTCAGGAAAGAGTAACTCATTTCAGAAGACACTTAAAAGTCATAAGTGGCTCTGCCCAATCCCCCAGGCTCTGCCCAGTCCCCCAGGACAGTCATTCAAAGCCAACCCTCCTGTCTATTTACAATAGCCAGGACATGGAAGCAACCCAAATGTCCATTAACAGAGGAATGGATAAAGAAGATGTGGTATATATATATATAATGGAATATTACTCAGCCATCAAAAAGAAAGAAATAATGCCATTTGCAGCACATGGATGGGCCTAGTGATGATAATACTAAGTCAGAGAAAGACAAACATCAAATTATATCACTTATATGTGAAATCTAATCGTACAAATGAACTTACAAAACCAAAATCGAGTCACAGATACAGAAAACAAACTTATGGTTACCAGGGGGGAAGGTGGTGGGGAAGGAGAGAGAAAGTGGGAGATTGGGATTGACATATACCTATTACTAGATATAAATGGATATGAATAAGGACCTGCTGTATAGCACAGGAACTCTGCTTAATACTCTGCAATGACTACGGTCTTCCCTGGTGGCTCAAACAGTAAAGACTCCATCTGCAATGCAGGAGACCTGGGTTTGATGCCTGGGTCAGGAAGATCCCCTAGAGAGAGAAATGGTTACCCACTCTAGTATTCTTGCCTAGAGAACTCCATGGCCAGAGGAGTCTGTCAGGTTACAGTCCATGGAGTTACAGAATAAGACACGACTGAGCAACTAACACTTTCACTTTTTCAATGATTTATATGGGAAACGAATCTAAAAAGAGTGGATATATGTATAACTGATTCACTTTGCTGTACAGCAGAAACTAACACATTTTAAATCAACTATACACCAATAAAAATTGAAAAAAAAACAGCAACAAAGCCAGCCCTGCTATATTCACCTGGAATAACTTATTTAGAGGCAAGCAAATCCACAACCTGCTATAAATATCCTATAAATTAAAAAGAGAGCAGGCAAAATATAATGAGTGCAGGTTTCAGAGTTGTTCTGATTACGTTGCAGCTGTCTCGGCATCTAGGTGACGGTTACCCAGCTTCAGGAACTACTGAAGACCAACGTGGGCTAGTTACTTATGCTTGGTAAGCCTCATACAATAACACTCACCCAGCAGGCTTGCCTGGCCTATATTAGGTACTAGAAACTGGTACTTATGGCCACTGATACTGATAGTGGAAGAAAATTAGGAGCAAACAAAATAAACATGTAAGTGAAAGAAATGAGGGAGAGAAGACAAGAAGAACTAAGAAAGAAAGAACAAAATTAAAGAATTCAATACTCAGTAAACATTTGTTGAACTGAATGTGTTCATCTGAAGACGTAAAGGGAATTACCCAGCAAAGGACATTGGGTCAAAAATGGCTGTGGGTTTTGCATAATATAAAAATATCACAGAACATGCTATAACTCAGGAATATCAAAAGCCAGGGGAGGGCAAGGGGGCTCCGAGTTAGCTCGGTACTTACAAAAAGTGCTTAGATTTTTGATTCTTCACGATGATTAGTCCTCGAGTCCTGAATGTTTCCTGATGCTTAATTAAACATTTTCTCTAACATCTAGCGACTGATAGACTGGGAGATGTGAG
>SJXQ01002893.1:0-85563 GCA_006408695.1 Aepyceros melampus
AATGCTCAAACTACCACACAATTGCACTCATCTCACATGCTAGTCAAGTAATGCTCAAAATTCTCCAAACCAGACTTCAGCAATACGTGAACCGTGAACTCCCTGATGTTCAAGCTGGTTTTAGAAAAGGCAGAGGAACCAGAGATAAAATTGCCAACATCTGCCGGATCATGGAAAAAGGAAGACAGTTCCAGAAAAAACATGTACTTTTGCTTTATTGACTATGCCAAAACCTTTGACTGTATGGATCACAATAAACTGTGGAAAATTCTGAGAGAAATGGGAATACCAGACTACCTGAAGGTCAGGAAGCAACAGTTAGAACTGCTCATGGAAAAACAGACTGGTTCCACATAGGAAAAGGAGTATGTCAAGGCTGGATATTGTCACCCTGCTTATTTAACTTCTATGCAGAGTACATCATGAGAAACTCTGGACTGGAAGAAATGCAAGCTGGAATCAAGATTGCTGGGAGAAATCTCAATAACCTCAGATATGCAGATGACACCACCCTTATGGCAGAAGTAAAGAGGAACTAAAGAGCCTCTTGATGAAAGTGAAAGAGGAGAGTGAAAAAGTTGGCCTAAAGCTCAACATTCAGAAAACGAAGATCATGGCATCCTGTCCCATCACTCCATGGGAAATAGATGGGGAAACAGTAGAAACAGTGTCAGACTTTATTTTTGGGGGCTTCAAAATCACTGCAGATGGTGACTGCAGCCATGAAATTAAAAGACGCTTACTCCTTGGAAGAAAATTTATAAGCAACCTAGATAGTATATTCAAAAGCAGAGACATTACTTTGCTGACTGAGGTCCTTCTAGTCAAGGTTATGGTTTTTCCAGTAGTCATATATGGATGTGAGAATTGGACTGTGAAGAAGGCTGAGTGCTGAAGAATTGATGCTTTTGAACTGTGGTGTTGGAGAAGACTCTTGAGAGTCCCTTGGACTGCAAGGAGATCCAACCAGTCCATTCTGAAGATCAGCCCCAGTGTTCTTTGGAAGGTGAAAGCTGAAACTCCAGTACTTTTGTCACCTCATGTGAAGAGTTGACTCATTTGAAAAGACTTTGATGCTGGGAGGGATTGGAGGCAGGAGGAGAAGAGGACGACAGAGGATGAGATGCCTGGATGGTATCAGTGACTCGATGGATGTGAACCTGAGTGAACTCCGGGAGTTGGTGATGGACAGGGAGGCCTGGCGTGGTGTGATTCATGGGGTCGCAAAGAGTAGAACACTACTGAGCGACTGAACTGTGGTTTCCTTTGGCGCATGCAACTTCCCTGATTCTAGAAAAGCTAACAAAAATCCTAGTACTTAGGAAAAACATCTCCCCGATCTTTCCACTCTTATGATTGCAAAAATTTTATTGAAAATCCAACTCCCAGTATTAAAAGATTTTCTACTTGAAATACCTAAAATGATGTCTAATTTCCATTTTCTTGACCAAAACTTTGATATGATTGGTTAGTTCAGTTCAGTCACATAGTTGTGTCTGACTTTTGCAACCCAGAGAACTGCAGCATGCCAGCCTCCCTGACCACACCAACTCCCTGAGTTTACACAAAGTCATGTCCATTGAGTCGGTGATGCCATCCAACCATCTCATCCTCTGTCATCCCCTTCTCCTTCTGCCTTCAATCTTTCCCAGCATTAGGATCTTTTCCAATGAGTCCACTCTTTGCATCAGATGCCCAAAGTTTTGGAGTTTCAGTTTCAACATCTGTCCTTCTAAAGGATACCCAGGACTAATCTCCTTTAGGATGGACTGATTGGATATCCTTTCAGTCGAAGGGACTTTCACGAGTCTTTTCCAACACCACAGTTCAAAGCATCAGTTTTTTGGCCCTCAGCTTTCTTTATATTCCAAATCACGCATCCATACATGACTGCTGGAAAAACCATAGCATTGACTAGATGGACTTTTGTTGGCAAAGTAATATCTCTGCTTTTTAATATGCTGTCTAGTTTGGTCATAACTTTTCTTCCTAAGAGTAAGCATCTTTTGATTTCATGGCTGCAAACAACACCTGCAGTGATTTTCAAGACCAGAAAAATAAAGTGTGACACTATTTCCACTGTTTCCCCGTCTATTTCCCATGAAGTGATGGGACCAGATGCCATAATTTTAGTTTTTTGAAAGTTAAGCTTTAAGCCAACTTTTTCACTCTCCTCTTTCACTTTCATCAACAGGCTCTTTAATTCTTCTTCACTTTCTGCTATAAGGGTGGTGTCATCTGCATATCTGAGGTTATTGATATTTCTCCCAGCAACCTTGATTCCATCTTGTGCTTCTTCCAGCCCAGCATTTCTCATGATGTACTCTGCATATAAGTTAAATAAGCTGGGTGACAATATCCAGCCTTGACATTCTCCTTTTCCTGTTTGGAACCAGTCTGTTGTTCCATGTTCAGTTCCAACTGTTGGTTCCTGAGCTGCATACAGTTTTCTCAAGAGGCAGATCAGGTGGTCTGGTTTTCCCATCTCTTGAAGAATTTTCCACAGTTTACTGTGATCCACACAGTCAAAGGCTTTGACATAGTCAATAAAGCAGAAATAGATGCTTTCTGGAACTCTCTTGCTTTATTGGTGATCCGGCAAATTTTGGCAATTTGGTCTCTGGTTCCTCTGCCTTTTGTAAAACCAGCTTGAACATCAGGAAGTTCATGGTTGACATATTGCTGAAGCCTGGCTTGGAGAATTTTGAGCATTACTTTACTAGAGTGTGAGATGAGTGCAATTGTGCGGTAGTTGGAGCATTCTTTGGCATTGCCTTTTTTGGGAATTGGAATGAAAACTGACCTTTTCCAGTCCTGTGGCCACTGCTGAGTTTTCTAAATTTGCTGGCATATTTAGTGCTCCACTTTCACAGCATCATCTTTTAGTATTTGAAATAGCCCAACTGGAATTCCATCACCTCCACTGGCTTTGTTCGTAGTGATGCTTCCTAAGGCCCACTTGATTTCACATTCCAGGATGTCTGGCTCTAGATGAGTGATCACACCATTGTGATTATCTGGGTCTTGAAGATCTTTTTTGTACAGTTCTTCTGTGTATTCTTGCCACCTCTTCTTAATATCTTCTGCTTCTGCTAGGTCCATACCACTTCTGTCCTTTATCAAGCCCATCTTTGCATGAAATATTCCCTTGGTATCTCTAATTTTCTTGAAGAGATCTCTAGTCTTTCCCCTTCTGTTCTTTTCCTCTATTTCTTTGCATTGATCACAGAGGAAGGCTTTCTTATCTCTTCTGGCTATTCTTTGGAACTCTTCATTGAGATGCTTATATCTTTCTTTCTCTCCTTTGCTTTTCGCCTCTCTTCTTTTTACAGCTCTTTGTAAGGCCTCCCCAGACAACCATTTTGCTTTTTTGCATTTCTTTTCCATGGGAATAGTCTTGATCGCTGTCTCCTGTACAATGTCATGAACCTCATCCCATAGTTCATCAGGCACTCTATCTATCAGATCTAGACTCTTAAGTCTATTTCTCACTTCCACTGTATAATCGTAAGGGATCTGATTTAGGTCATACCTGAATGGTCTAGTGGGTTTGCCTACTTTCTTCAATTTAAGTCTGAATTTGGCAATTCTCCTTGCTATTCTTTAGAACTCTGCATTCAAATGAGTATACCTTTCCTTTTCCCCTTTGCTTTTCACTTCCCTTTGTTTCACAGCTATTTGTAAGGCCTCCTCAGACAGCCATTTTGCTTTTTTGCATTTCTATTTCTTGGGGATGGTCTTGATTCCTGTCTCCTGTATAATGTCACACACCTCCATCCATAGTTCATCAAGCACTCTGTCTATCAGATCTAGTCCCTTAAATCTATTTCTCACTTCCACTTTATAATTATAACGGATTTGATTTAGGTCATACCTGAATGGGGCGGTGGTTTTCTCCACTTTCTTCAATTTCAGTCTGAATCTGGCAATAAGGGGTTCATGATCTGAGCCATAGTCAGCTCCTGGTCTTGTTTTTGTTGACTGTATAGAGCTTCTCCATCTTTGGCTGCAAAGAATATAATCAATCTGATTTTGGTGTCAACCATCTGGTGATGTCCATGCGTAGAGTCTTCTCTTGTGTTGTTGGAAGCGGGTGTTTGTTATCACCAGTGCATTCTCTTGGCAGAACTCTGTTAGCCTTTGCCCTGCTTCGTTTTGTACTCCAAGGCCAAATTTACCTGTTACTCCAGGTGTTTCTTGACTTCCTACTTTTGCATTTCAATCCCCTATAATGAAAAGGGTATCTTTTTTGTGTGTTAGTTCTAGAAGGTCTTGTTCTAGATCAGGAGTTCATGATCTGAGCCACAGTCAGCTCCCGGTCTTGTCTTTGTTGACTGTATAGAGCTTCTCCATCTTTGGCTGCAAAGAATATAATCAATCTGATTTCGGTGTTGACCATCTGTGATGTCCATGTGTAGAGTCTTCTCTTGTGTTGTTGGAAGAGGGTGTTTGCTATGACCAGTGCATTTTCTTGGCAAAACTCTATTAGTCTTTGGCCTGCTTCATTCCGCATTCCAAGGCCAAATTTGCCTGTTACTCCAGGTGTTTCTTGACTTCCTACTTTTGCATTCCAGTCCCCTATAATGAAAAGGACATCTCTTTTGGGTGTTAGTTCTAGAAGGTCTTGTAGGTCTTCATACAACTGTTCAGCTTCCCCTTTTTCAGGGTTACTGGTCAGGGCATAGACTTGGATTACTGTGATATTCAATGTTTTGCCTTGGAAATGAATAGAGATCATTCTGTCATTTTTAAGATTGCATCCAAGTACTGCATTTTGGACTCTTTTGTTGACCATTATGGCTACTCCATTTCTTCTAAGGGATTCCTGCCCACAGTAGTAAGTATAATGGTCATCTGAGTTAAATTCACTCATCCCAGTCCATTTTAAGTTGCTGATTCCTAAAATGTCGACGTTCACTCTTGCCATCTTCTGTTTCACCCCTCCAATTTGCCTTGATTCATGAACTTAACATTCCAGGTTCCTATGCAATATTGCTCTTTACAGCATCAGACCTTGCTTCTATCACCAGTCACATCCACAACTGGGTATTGTTTTTGCTTTGGCTCCATTCCTTCATTATTTATGGAGTTATTTCTCCACTGACCTCCAGTAGCATATTGGACACCTACTGACTTGAGGAGTCCATCTTTCAGTGTCCTGTCTTTTTTCCTTTTCATACTGTTCATAAGATTCTCAAGGCAAGAATATTGAAGTGGTTTGCCATTCCCTTCTCCAGTGGACCACATTCTGTCAGACCTCTCCACCATGATGTGACAGATGGGATTAAATAATTGAATCTAAATAAAATCTTTCAAAAAATAGGCTGTCCAAAAAAATGGAATGTGTAAAATTGGAGTTAAAGGGATCAATGATTTAATTGAGACATAACTATGACCTGAGAAGATAATAGAAGCTTTTCTTGTGTTTGTTGTTTTTAAGGGACTAAAGGAAGAAAGAAGGGTTAAGGATTATTGCCATGTTTCTCTTAAAGATACCTGAATGAGTGGTGTGTACATTTGCTGAGGCTAGGAACTTGAAAGAAATTACTGCTTTGGACAGAAAGTAAAGTGGCAGACAGAAGTTATTGCCATTAGTCTGGAGAAACAGTGAATTTTTGGTGTCTTTAGACTTTAAAACACAGAGAGCTATTTAGGACCCAAAATTCAACAGGAAGGTCAAGGGTTAGAGATATGGAAGAATCATACATAGTTAGAAATTAATGCAATGATGAGTGTAAAACATTCAACACAAGTATAGAGAGTAAGAATGAAATGGAAATCAGAATTTGAGAGAATTCAAGTAAGAAGAAAAAGCAGTTTAGTAGGTGATCTGAAATGAAATGGAGAGAACATATGAATAAAATAAGCAAGTGTGCTTTCCTAGAGAGGGAATATAGAGTTTAAAGAAGAGGATTTTACAAAGTATAGACTGCTAGTAAGAGAAAAGTAAATTACAAATTCTCCTTTGAATGGTTAATGGCAAGAAGTTATTGGTATCTGTGTAGAGTAAAATTTCAGAGATTTTTGTGGGTAGAGGTCAGACTGTTGTAGGACTGAGAGTGACTGGAAAATGTAGTAGAGGCAGTGATATGTAAAATATATTTAAGAAATTCAGGTGTGACTTGAAGAGGGAGGGAGAGAGAAGTGAAGGGGAAATAACAGGTTGATAGGATGGTTTTTATTTCTGATTTTAATTGCATAATTACTAAAATTTTTGAATCATATGAAAAACAAGCATAAGAAGTATAGACAAATCACATTCTCTATATGAAAAACATGAAACTATTTTAATATCAATATGTATAAAACTATTTCAGTTCTTGTATAATAAGCCTTTATGTAAAATTGCAGTGATTTACTTACTCAAAGTTTTGTTTTGAGAGACAGATTTTTTTTTTTTTGCCATTTTTAAGTTGGAAATATGTCACTGGTTGTTCACTTCATTTAGAGGAGAAATAGCCAGATGTAAAATCGTATACTGTTTCATTGACTGTGGCCAATGGTTTGGCTGGATGGTGAGGCACTTGGAAGGGACATGATTGCAAAATTATTGAGAAGGAAATTTGGGAAAGAGAAATGCTAGTAGACCTCTATGAATGAGTAAGAAATTGGACATAATTATGTCCCATGTGAATGTTCACCAAAGGGTGACTTCAAGAGGACAATTATAATAAAGTGAATGGAACGACCATTAAGCCTCTTTCCCTATTCATCCCTGTCATCGTCATCACTCAATGAACTCATGAACAAAGTGCCAAGGTGGCAGGGATGGAGGTTTTGCATGGACTCACCAACATGGACTTCCACTCACCAAGTAAGTATAGCATTGTTGAGTGCCAATCTGCCAGCAGCAGAGATCAGTACTGAATCTCCAATATGGCATCATTCTTTAGACTGATGAGCCAGCTACCTGGTGGCAGATTTATTACACTGAATCACTTCTACTTTGGAGGGGGCAGGGTTTTGTTCTTAGTGGAATTGACATTTACTGTGTAAACAGATTTACCTTCCATACACACAGTGCCTCTGCCCAAACTATCATCTGTGGACTTATAGAATATATCCATTAACATGGTATTCCATAGGAAGTTATTTCTGATTTAAAAGAACTCATTTTATATCAAATGAAGTGTGGCAAAGGGTTCAGGCTCATGGAATTTACTGTTCTTAGCATATTCCTCACCATGCTAAAGCAGCTGGCTTGATAGAATTGTCTCTTGAAGACACAGTGACCTGGGTTCCCACCCAGCAGCAGTTAGGTGGAAATACCTTCTAGGTCTGGGACAAAGTTCTCTATTGAATTAGCATTCAGTATGTGGTTCTGTTTCTTCTAAACCCATTATTCATATGTCTAAGAATCAAGGGGTATAAATGAAAGTAACAACATTCACTATTACTCCTATTGACCCACTAGAAAAATTTTTGCTTCCTGAACCTATGACTTTACACTTTGCTGGCCTATAAGTCTAGCTCCAGAGGAGTGATGCTTCTACCAGAGGACAATAACGATTCTACCGAATTGGAAGTTGAGTGCGACCTGACCAGTCTGGTCTCAAATGCGTCTGAATCAACAGTGAAAATAAAATGAGTTATGGTGCTGGCTAGGGTGATTGATCCAGATAAGGGACAATTGTACTATTATTCCAAAATGGAGGTAAGAAAGAGTATGTCTGGAATTTAGGAGATCCTTTAAGGTGTCTCAGTATTATTATGCTCTGTGATTAAGATCAATAGAAGTCCAATCCAGGTAAGACTTCTAAGTGGTCCAGATCCTTTAGAAACAGAGGTTTGTATCACCCCACCAGGTAAAGGACATTGACCAGCTGAGATGCATGTTGAAGGCAAAGGAAATACAAAATAGGTAGGTAGTGCCAGAAGGTAATTATGAATACCAGCTGTGACCATGTGACCAGTTAAGAAATAATGACTATAGTTGTCATGAATATTTCTTGCTTCTTTTGTTATGAATATGTTTGCATATGTGCATGTGCATCATATATTATTTTTCCCTCTCATATTCCTTTATCAAGTAATATAAGATGTATTGACTTTATGCCATCTCCCTGGAGAAGAATATGGCAACCCACTCCAGTATTCTTGTCTGGAGAATCCCATGGACAGAGGAGCCTGGTGGGCCACAGTCCATGGGATCACAAAGAGTCAGACATGACTGAAGCGACTGAGCACACACAACTTTCTACAATAATGTTTAGGTGTTAATTTTGCATCATAGTCTTTAAGATACAGATGAATTAGAAGACTAAACATCACTCAAGGGCTTTACCTCCTCTTCTGTGGAAGTGTTTTAACAGTTGTATAGTAGCTAGTTGTATCATGTTAGGTGGAATTATGGCTTTGTTATTGTCATCATTTTGAGACTAAATGTGATTAAGTCAATGTATATGGATACCAGTTTACAAGATGTAGATTTGTGACAGTTAATTTTCCGTGTCAGTCTGACTGGGCCAAGGCTGCCCACACAATTGGTCAACAATCTCGGTGGGCTTGTAAGGGTGCTTCTGGATGAGATTAATGTTTAAATTGGTAGATAGTGAATCAGGTTGTCACTGCCAATGTGAGTCGGGAAACTCCTCTGGCCTTTGAATTGGATTTTTTTTTTTTTTTTTTGGCCTTTAGGCTTGACTTGGAACATCAGTTCTTCCTGGGTCTTGAGCTTGCTGGCCTTTGGACTGATACTACCCCATCAGCTTTTCTCTTCTTAGGCCTTCTGACTCAGACTGCAGTTACACTATCAGCTATCCTGGTTCTCCAGCTTGTCAGTTGTAGATTTGGAGATTTTTCAGCCTTCATAATCAGATAAGCCAATTCATTATACCTACCTATCTACTTACCTATCTATCTACTCTATACACATGCAAACACAGTCACTTTTGGTTCTGTTTCTCTGAAGAATCTTGACTAATATAAGCATCTGCTTAGAACTTCACTTCTCTAAATTTTATGTCATTTTCTACAATAATTGTCACCATACCTGGTTTATGCATGAAAAAGAAAAATGTAGACGGTTGGATAGATTTAGGATTGGACTTTTTACAGAGTATGATGCCAGGGTATGGGGACAAAGGAGATGATGGAAGAAAATAATTAGAGATGAACCAAAGCACAGATAAGATAATAAAAGATATACCACATCTGAATAACTGTATTTAGTGATAGATAATGCTCTCCTTGATTCTCTTTCACCTCATTCATTATCTAGATGCATCCGCTTTTTTAAATATATAAGAAACATGCATTTACATTCAATATATTTTAACTATCTCTAATGCCCACAATATATTGGAAAAGGGCACTTCATCTTGCTCAAAACTTCAAATACAGTGAAAAAAATGTTGTCTTCTTTTTACTTGTATTCCAGACCACTCAAAAATACCTTTGTCTTCTTGAAGTGAAGTGACGTTGCTCAGTCGTGTCTGACTCTTTGCAACCCCAAGGACTGTAACCTACCAGGCTCCTCCAGCCATGGTATTTTCCAATCAGAAATACTGAAGGGGTTGCCATTTCCTTCTCCAGGAGATCTACCTGATCCAGGGATTGAACCCGGGTCTCCCACAGTGTAGGCAGATGCTTTACCATCTGAGCCACCAGAGAAGTCTTTTGTCTTCTTGGATATTCTCTATCTTTACTTTTGAAAAAGTGAAAGTGTTACTCACTTAGTCTTGTCTGACTCTTTGTTGACCCCATGGACTGTAGCCTGCCAGATATGGGAGTAGGTAGCCATTCTTTTTCCCAGGGATATTCCTAACCCAGGGATTGAACCTGGGTCTCCTGCACTGCAGATAGACTCTTTACCATCTTAGCCACCTTAATGAACCACTTTTCCTGGTTCTATACCTATTAATAGCTTACAATACAGTTTTGAAAATCTGACTATTATTTAATATATGTTACCTAAATAGTACTGAATTCATCTGCTCTGATTTCAGTTGCAGTCTCAGTCTACTCAGTTTGGAACTAAAGCTCCTTGTATGATCTACATTTCAAAATATTTCTAAAAATAACTTCAAAATATCTCTTACACATGCCAAAAATATTCAGTTGATCTGAAAGCAAGTAATTCCACAATCTTGAGGTTACTCACTCTGGTGATTGTAACAAAAAGTAATGTCAAGCTCTGATTTGACAAAGCCAAAACCATCACCAAGACTAGTTGAAGGTGATTTAGCCAGAAAGAAAAACATCAATACAGTATACTTACACATATATATGGAATTTAGAATGATGGTAATGATAAACCTGTACGCAAGACAGCAAAAGAGACACAGTTGTATAGAATGGCCTTTTGGACTCTGTGGGAGAGGGAGAGGGTGGGATGGGTTGGCAGAGTGGCAATGTAACATGTGTGATATCATAAGCGAAATGAATTGCCAGTCCAGGTTTGATGCAGGATGCAGGATGATAGGGACTGATGCACGGGGATAACCCAGAGAGAGGGTGTGGGGCGGGAGGGTGGAGGAGGGGGTCGGGATTGGGAGTTCATGTACACTCATGGCTAATTCATTAAGCTGTGGTACATATACACAATGGAGTATTACTCAGCTATTAAAAAGAATACATTTGAATCAGTTTTAATGAGGTGGATGACGCTGGAGCCGATTATACAGAGTGAAGTAAGCCAGAAAGAAAAACATCAATACAGTATACTTACACATATATATGGAATTTAGAATGATGGTAATGATAAACCTGTACGCAAGACAGCAAAAGAGACACAGTTGTATAGAATGGCCTTTTGGACTCTGTGGGAGAGGGAGAGGGTGGGATGGGTTGGCAGAGTGGCAATGTAACATGTGTGATATCATAAGCGAAATGAATTGCCAGTCCAGGTTTGATGCAGGATGCAGGATGATAGGGACTGATGCACGGGGATAACCCAGAGAGAGGGTGTGGGGCGGGAGGGTGGAGGAGGGGGTCGGGATTGGGAGTTCATGTACACTCATGGCTAATTCATGTCAATGTGTAACAAAACGAATACAGTATTGTAAAGCAAAACAAACTAAAAAATAAAAATTAATTAAAAAATAAAAAAATAAAATAAAATAAAATAAAAAAAGAAAAAAAAAATAGAACTCCACCCTTATCTAATAGTTTAGCTACATTTTAACATTGAAAACAGAACAATATCTATACTAAACAAGTGCTTGCATTCCTAACACACTACGAGTCCATTTGTAAATCCTGATTTTTCCTGGATGCATAACTTTACCAAAGTAAGATGAGACAAGATAGGTTAATGTGGTTCACTCATACTGTAATTTAAAACTACCAGTTATTTGCATCCTTAATTTTTCTGCTATGTCTAACAGTAATAGGCTCATTTTTATAGCATTTATTTTTAGGGTTATACTGACCTTCCCTGAAATCTGACCTCTTCAGTTACCCTGTGGTCCCCTTTCTGAAAAATATCTAGCTACTTTGTAAATACATGAATCTATACCACAGAGGGAAGGAATTATGTTACTGCTATAGTGATCATTGTTTACCTGTAGATATTCTGAAAGAATGGCAATTCTAACTCTTTGTATTTAATCACAACTCTTGCTTTGCATAAATCATAATCAATAAAATTAGCAGAAAACAAGGGTGAACTTATTACTTATTTAATATCAATGTGACTTCCAAGAGAAAAGAGCATTCTAAAGGTCAAGCCAAAGGAGTGAAAGATCCATACATCTGTTTACATAAAGTAGAAAAAATATGTTTAGGAAAAGATTACCTAAAACTCAAAGGCAATGTGTTGCAAGTGAATATCTGTAAAGCCACAGAGTAGGTAATGGAGAAGATTTTTTATGCTTAATCATTTTACATAATAAATTTATCATGATAGACACTTAAGAAAACAGTTTATATCACTAGTATGCAGATATATACAAATAAAATAGTAATTTTACAGAAAGGCAGATTTCAACATTGTGGTAACATTTGTGCATGTCTGTTTTATATGCATATTTCTGGTTAATTTTCATTGTCTAGAAGGAAATACACAGTACTGCTGAAAGTTCAAACTGAAGTTATGTTTTGAAGGGCACTTTAGTATAATATGTTAGTCTTCAATAAATTGTTCTAATAAATGATTGATATATGTATAAATAGAAAGATTTGTAAAAACTGAAAACAATAAAAATTTCTATTATAAAGTATTTGAATAAATTGTGACATAATTATGGAAAAGACTTTGAAAGACTTTTTGAAGAACAGTTAGTTATAATTATAAAATTATGAAATGCTTAAAAACAAGTTGCTGAATAGAGTTAAAACACATTCACCAGTTTAAAAAAAAAAAGCTGAAAGTTTATACATCAGTATGTTAACAAAAGGTACATTTGGGACTAGGATTTCAAAATGCTTATAAGGCTTTGTGTGTATGTTTCTAAAAAAAAAAAAATAAAGGAGAAGGCAATGGCACCCCACTCCAGGACTCTTGCCTGGAAAATCCCATGGACGGGGGAGCCTGGTGGGCTGCAGTCCATGGGGTCGCTAGGAGTCGGACACGACTGAGCGACTTCCCTTTCACTTTTCACTTTCATGATTGGAGAAGGAAATGGCAACCCACTCCGGTGTTCTTGCCTGGAGAATCCCAGGGACGGGGGAGCCTGGTGGGCTGCCGTCTATGGGGTCGCACAGAGTTGGACACGACTGAAGCGACTTAGCAGCATCAGCAGTGTAATAATTGTCAAGAGAGTGTAATCTCCTCAGTTGTATCTTGTCACAACAAAGGTTTGAAGCGATGGATGTTAAAGTCCTTAGTGCATCACAGCTCTCAGACAGTCCGTGTTATAGTTCTCAGATAGATCAGTTTTATTTAGAAAATAAAGGAAAATACATCCTTGAGGTGTGAGGGCATGCTGACCCAAAAGACGTGAAGAGAACAGAGAATGAGCGCTCGTGGGAGAGAGACCCCCCCCCCCCACTCCCCCAAGCCCTTTGGCTCCTCTTTTTATGTTTTTTTTCTTCCCTCTGGGCCTACCCTATGTAAATTGGGCAGCCAGGAGTGCTGTTTGTTCTACCTGAGGTCCTCACTCCAGTCCTCAGACCTTCCTTTGTTCTATTTTCCCAGGCTTTTCCCTTGTCTTTTAGCCACTGCCATTCTGGACTCCTGTTTCCTATTTTAACTACCTAACATAATCTTAATAAAAAATTTTTGAAAAATGAATTAACTAAAAGTTATGAGTGTTTTGTGGAGAAAGGAATGACAACCCATTTCATATTCTTGCCTAGAGAATCCCATGGACAGAGGAGCCTGGCTGACTGCAGTCCATAGGGTAGCAAGGAATCAGACATGACTGAAGCGACTTGGCTTGAAACAGCATGGGTGTTTTGCTAAAAAATTCAGGTCAACATTGTAGCCTGTATTTTATAAACACCAGAGTAACCACAGAGCAACCATACGCACGCACGCGCGCGCGTGCACACACACACACACACACACACACACACACAGGAATGCAAAACTTTGAAAAATTCAGAGATTTCAAGATTTTTATCTCTATGCTTGTGAATCTGTAGAGATGTTAGGAATTATGTGCAGACACATTTCCTATGATCTTTTAAAGGAAAGGTCATGTGAAATTCCGAATTTCATATCTTTATTTCAGTTTCTTTTGTCACTCTGATTGCATCAGTATGCTCAACAACTGGCCAATATTCTCCATAGTTGAGGAGTTATTTTTCAAGAATAGTAAAGACTTCCTTTTGCAGTACTTTCAGCAGCTGTGAAAGTCCTGAGGAGAGCATGAACTGGAAATAATTTTTAAGACTGGCATAAAGGAAGGAAGAAAAAAAAAATCATGGAGAAGTTTTTGCCTTAGGTATTCATCATCTGGCTCAAAGCATGAAAAATGATAGGAAAATGAAAGTCACTCAGTCGTGTCCAACCCCATGGACTATACAACCTATGGAATTCTCCAGGCCAGAATACTGGAGTGAGTAACCTTTCCCTTCTCCAGGGGATCTTCCCAATGTAGGGATGGAACCCAGGGTTTCCAACCCAGGTCTCCTGCATTTGGGGCTGATCACCAGCTGAGCCACAAGGGAAACCCAAGAATACTGGAGTGGGTATTCTATCCCTTCTCTAAAGCATCTTGACCCAGGAATCCAATCAGGGTCTCCTGCATTGCAGGCAGATTCTTTACCAACTGAGCTATCAAGTCAGCCCAATTCTCCCTCTCAGGAGGTCAGAAGTGTGGAAAGAATATTCCCCTCTCCTCCCCCATATCCCCTAATACCATTTAATCTTATTTGATGTTCTGGAAATTGATTAAATAAGCTTCATATTATTCAAACTTAAAGCATAGTGTTCTATCTCGCTCTAAAAATTTTACTACTCATTTACTCTTAGCCTTCCATTGAAGACAGGAAAGAATAAAACTTTGTCTTATTTTTGATTATGCTGTGTTAAAATATGGAGTTGACTTGATGAAATGACCTGAGGAAATTAGTAGTCACTTCTTACATAATGATCTTTAGAAGCTATGATGTTTGGAAAAAAGTGCCTCCCTGAATAGTCACTTAAGTTTGTTTATGTTTCCTCTGTGCAAGGTCAATCTTATCTGTAGGAACAAAAGACTGTTGCCTGTGGAGTAAATTAAGAAAGACCACGAGAAAAAATATGCTCTTCCAATATCATTGGTTTGTAGATCTTCAGAAAAATTTATATACTGTGTATTACTTGGGATTAATATGGATGATTAGTAAAATGCAAATATGAGGGCAAGAATTATTAGCTCATTCACCTTTTATAAATTACAAGTGTATAAATCCAAGTAAGCTAGCCAGGGAACAGGTAAAACCTAAATAAATGTAATTCCAATGAGGTAAGATTTAAAATAGGTATACTCTATTTGTGAAAGTGGGAAAGAAAAATATTCCTAACACTCTACTGCTACTTATATGCTTCAGTGTTTCTTCTCTTCTGACTTATCCTTCCACTTTCTTCTACTCTCATCTTTTTTCAACTCCACTCTTAGCTGCTTCATTCTTTAAGAATTCCCTGTAATCCTCAATATTTCACCGTTAAATGATTCCTCCAAAGGCTATAAAATCTGTTTTGAAGATATCATTTTCTTTCAAACTAAGTGGAAGCTAGTTCATTCTCCTATATGATAAGCATCCTCTGCTCACTCCCGACCACTCACCCCCCAACTCACTACACCCCCACCACCCAATATAGAGTGCTTAATGATCACTTGAGGTATCTATGTAAAATTCAGATTCCAGAGTCCTCTTCAGAGAGTCTGATTTAGAAGATTGGAGTAAGGTCAGGGATTGAGTTTAGCAAACATCCCAGGTGAATCTGATTCAAGGAGTCCTCAAGGTACACTGAGGAAATCTGCTACACCTGGCCTGGAGGAGGAGCCCGTGGGGGTAGAGGCAGAGGCAGGGGCTTCTGCAGAAACAGAAAATGGAAGACAAGCATGAGTAACCTCGACTCTCCCGACCTGGCGTATCTGTCCAGGCTGCCTTCAAATCCCAGAGGATGATAAGCAGAAAAAACAATTCCTGAAGGTAAGGTTCAGAGCTGGGCAGATTTTCTGCCTAGACCTTGGGCCTCGCCTGTGATGGCTCACCTCTTTTTTGTTAGGAAATCTGTATTAGATTTCAGTAATTGTGGTAGCTGTTGGAGTATATTGGAGAGAAGGTAGTATCATAAATTGTCAAAATGTAAAGTTATGGGGGATGAAATGTAGGAAACTGGGAAAATTAAACAAAAAAACTTATAATAATCAAGGAAGAACACCTTTAGGGTATGATATTTAACTCACATTTACTAAAGAAACTTGCTGTCAGTAAGTGGGCACTTTGGTACTAGCAGAGAAAAAGGAATGCCCTTGAAAGAAAGTTATACTCTATTTTAGGAATACATTTGAATCAGTTCTAATGAGGTGGATGAAACTGGAGCCGATTATATAGAGTGAAGTAAGCCAGAAACAAAAACACCAATACAGTATCAGTTCAGTTCAGTCGCTCAGTCATGTCCGACTCTTTGCGACCCCATGAATCGCAGCACGCCAGGCCTCCCTGTCCATCATCAGCTCTCGAAGTTCACTTAGACTCATGGCCATCGAGTCCATGATACCATCCAGCCATCTCATCCTCTGTCGTCCCCTTCTCCTCCTGCCGCAAATCCCTCCCAGCATCAAAGTCTTTTCCAATGAGTCAACTCTTCACATGAGGTGGCCAAAGGACTGGAGCTTCAGCTTTAGCATCATTCCTTCCAAAGAAATCCCAGGGTTGATCTCCTTCAGAATGGACTGGTTGGATCACCTTGAAGTCCAAGGTACTCTCAAGAGTCTTCTCCAACACCACAGTTCAAAAGCATCAGTTCTTCGGTGCTCAGCCTTCTTCATAGTCCAACTCTCATATCCATACATGACCACAGGAAAAACCATAGCCTTAACTAGACAGACTTTAGTTGGCAAAGTAATGTCTCTGCTTTTCAATATGCTATCTAGGTTGGTCATAACTTTTCTACCAAGGAGTAAGTGTCTTTTAATTTCATGGCTGCAATCACCATCTGCAGTGATTTTGAAGCCCCCAAAAATAAAGTCTGACACTGTTTCTACTGTTTCCCTATCTATTTCCCATGAAGTGATGGGACCAGATGCCATGATCTTCGTTTTCTGAATGTTGAGCTTTAAGCCAACTTTTTCACTGTCCTCTTTCACTTTCAACAAGAGGCTTTTTAGTTCCTCTTCACTTTCTGTCATAAGGGGTGTGTCATCTGCATATGAGGTTATTGATATTTCTCCTGGCAATCTTGATTCCAGCTTGTGCTTCTTTCAGCCCAGCGTTTCTCATGATGTACTCTGCATATAAGTTAAATAAGCAGGGTGACAATATACAGCCTTGACGTACTCCTTTTCCTATTTGGAACCAGTCTGTTCTTCCATGTCCAGTTCTAACTGTTGCTTCCTGACCTGCATACAGATTTCTCAAGGGACAGGTTAGGTGGTCTGGTATTCCCATCTCTTGAAGAATTTTCCACAGTTTATTGTGATCCACACAGTCAAAGGTTTTGGCATAGTCAATAAAGCAAAATAGACGTTTTTCTGGAACTCTCTTGCTTTTTCCATGATCCAGCAGATGTTGGCAATTTTATCTCTGGTATCTCTGCCTTTTCTAAAACCAGCTTGAACATCAGGGAGTTCACAGTTCACGTATTGCTGAAGTCTGGCTTGGAGAATTTTAGCATTATTTTACTAGCATGTGAGATGAGTGCAATTGTGCGGTAGTTTGAGCATTCTTTGGCATTGCCTTTCTTTGGGATTGGAATGAACACTGACCTTTTCCAGTTCTGTGGCCACTGCTGAGTTTTCCAAATTTGCTGGCNCTAACTGTTGCTTCCTGACTTGCATACAGATTTCTCAAGAGGCAGGTCAGGTGGTCTGGTATTCCCATCTCTTTCAGAATTTTCCACAGTTGATTGTGATCCACACAGTCAAAGGCTTTGGCATAGTCAATAAAGCAGAAATAGATGTTTTTCTGGAACTCTCTTGCTTTTTCCAAGATCCAGTGGCTGTTGGCAATTTGATCTCTGGTTCCTCTGCCTTTTCTAAAGCTAGCTTGAACATCAGGAAGTTCACGGTTCACATATTGCTGAAGCCTGGCTTGGAGAATTTTGAGCATTACTTTACTAGCATGTGAGATGAGTGCAATTGTGCGGTAGTTTGAGCATTCTTTGGCATTGCCTTTCTTTGGGATTGGAATGAAAACTGACCTTTTCCAGTTCTGTGGCCACTGCTGAGTTTTCCAAATTTGCTGGCATATTGAGTGCAGCACTTTCACAGCATCATCTTTCAGGATTTGAAATAGGTCTACTGGAATTCCATCACCTCCACTAGCTTTGTTGATAGTGATATTTTCTAAGGCCAACTTCACTTCACATTCCAGGATGTCTGGCTCTAGGTGAGTGATCACACCATCGTGATTATCTGGGTTGTGAAGATCTTTTTTGTACAGTTCTTCTGTGTATTCTTGCCATCTCTTTTTAATATTTTCTGCTTCTGTTAGGTCCATGCCATTTCTGTCCTTTATCGAGCCCATCTTTGCATGGTAATTGCAGCCATTAAATTAAAAGACGCTTACTCCTTGGAAGGAAAGTTATGACCAACCTAGACAGCATATTAAAAAGCAAAGACATTACTTTGTCAACAAAGTCCGTCTAGTCAAGGCTATGGTTTTTCCAGTGGTCATGTAGCGATGTGAGAGTTGGAGTGAGCATCATTTAATTTCATGGCTGTAATCACCATCTGCAGTGATTTTGGAGCCCAGAGAAATAAAGTCTTAAGTATTTGTAAATTAGTAGTTCATGTGTATGTTCATAGGGCCTTCTAGATTAATACAATGCCTCAGTGTGTTAGAAGAAGATACTAATCTGAGCGTGATCTTAAATGAGAAAGACACACACACACATCCTTTTATGGTTGCAATTATGGATCCCTAAGAGGTGTTTCTTCCTTGTGGAATTAATTCCAGAAAAATATCGGTAAAACTCCTAAGGAAGGGGGAAAAAACTGCCTCCCCCCAAAAAAGGAAATTGCTTCAGTATTTGTGAACTTGAATTAGAGACATCTAATAAAAATTTCCCATGTGAACAGCAAATACAATGAACGGCTATCTAAAAGTCAAAATCCATTTATGTGAATATTGGGAAATACAGGTGCCAGAGCTTGGCTAGCAGTTCTCTGGGAATGTAAAAGAGTGAACACATAAATCATTTGCATTTGTAGATCCCATTCAAGCTGAATCAACCCGAATTTTCTGAGTCAACTGGTGCAGCTGCCAGTTGGCAAACTCGTGGCTGCAGAACAGGCTGGGAGCAAATTGCATGGGTTTCAGAATGTGGAATGAGGATGAATAAAGGGCAGGTGCTCTGCAAAGAGCTTTTCACAATTTAGACAGGACGTAGTTCATGGACATAAAGGAGAGCAATGAAATATTCCCTCTCATGAAAATTTTGTTTCTAGTTTTTAAATTAAAAAATGCAAAATACCAGAGCAAACTTTCTGGTAAATAGAAAAACTTACTATTTAAAATCGTTTCATCAAATTATCACAAGTTCCTATCTCATACCCAGAAGATGTCTTCTTGTCATCTTTATTTAAAGGTTAATTTGCTTTTAGCTACTTTTAGATGCTTATATTGAACTCTTGTCACTGCACTTCTAACGATGTTTTTTTTTTTTTGTTTTTTTGGAGTATTTTGCTATCTTGGATAGCATTAGGCCTAAGGTGTTTGCTCAGGGTGTTGTCTCCAGTGTTTCCTTCATCACTATTGGATGTTATGTATCTAAAATAGTGTTTCCCTATCTGGTGTGCTCAGATGCTTGGGTGGGGGTACTCCTGGGTGTACTCCATAACAATTTTATAGTTTGATGCTTTCTTTCTGATGATAACTGAATGTACTGTAAAATTAAAATAGCTTAAAAAGAGAAACACAGTAAAGGAATTGTATTATCACTTAGAACACATTAGGCATTTAAGCCAAACTTTTGAAAGAGATCTGTGTGTGTGGCAATCAGTATGTTTTCGTATTACAGGTTTACAGCAGTGTTTCAGCAAAATAACAACTTGCTTTAATGTTGCTGATTGGAATTTTTATTATATTTTATTTATAATGAGACCATTAACATTAGGAAGTTTCCCCTAGCTTTATGTTTGCATGTTTTTAAGTAACAGGAAAAATCAAAATCACATGCCAACCCTTGAGGATATAGTTTCCCCTTGAAAGAAATTTCTGCATATTTAAGCTTGAAAAGTGCTATCTAAATTCCTCTTCAACAAGTGAATGTATTTTTGTTGGTGGCTCAGTGGTTAAGAGGCTTCCCTGGTGGCTCAGAGGTTAAAGCATCTGCCTCCAATGCGGGAGACCCGGGTTCGATCCCTGGGTCAGGAAGATCCTCTGGAGAAGGAAATGGCAATCCACTCCAGTATCCTTGCCTGGAGAATCCCATGGACGGAGAAGCCTAGTAGGTTACAGTCCACGGGGTCGCAGAGTCGGACACGACTGAGCGACTTCACCTTCACCTTCACCTTCAGTGGTTAAGAATCCGCCTGTCAATGCAAGAGTCACAAGAGACTCAGGTTCAATCCTTGGGTTGGGAAGATCCCTAGAGTAGGAAAGGCAACCCACTCCAGTATTCTTGCCAGGAAAATCCAATGGACAGAGAAGTCTGGAGGGCTACAGTGCATGAGGTTGCAATTGAGTCAGACATGACTGAGGGGCTAAACAACAGCAATAGGATACAAAGCCAGTCAAGAAAATATGGCTGCCCAGGATAGGCAGGAGATACTTATTAGATGATTTGGTCACCTGACACTTTTGGCCTCTTAAGGGGTACTTGTGATGGGGCTTTCACTCCCTGGAAGTGAAGTCAAAGTCACTTTTTCTCAGCTAGTTTTAGCGGGTCTCTGGTTCCAGCCCTGATTTCTCTGTCAGTATGGATCTAGGTAACTCACCGTCTTCCTTGGCTTAGTGGTTTCTAAATTTTTTGGTATGAAATCTTTTTTCCAAGGGAAAAAAATCAGATCCCATACTCAAAAGGTGGTTGTATTTTTCATGAAGAAAATATATCTTTATGATAGATCCCATAAATGCGGTAATGCTATTAAATACACTTCAGAATTGTATGTGCTTTTTATTCCTTATATGCAGGAATATTGCTGATTCAGTCTCCTGGAAGGTTGGTATTCATATAGATGGAAAGACCACTTGAAATAATTCATGCTCCACCAAGGGTTTGAGGCTCTTTTTGCGGAGAGTTGAACCATAAAGAAGGCTGGGTGCCGAAGAATTGGTGCTTTCGAACTGTGGTGCTGGGGAAGACTCTTGAGAGTCTCTTGGACTGAAAGGAGATCAAACCAGTCAATCCTCAAGGAAATCAGTCCTGAATATTCATTGGAAGGACTGACGCTGAAGCTGAAACTCCAATACTTTGGCCACCTGATACAAAGAACTGACTCATTTGAAAAGACTCTGATGCTGGGAAAGATTGAAGGCAGGAGGAGAAGGGGATGACAGAGGATGAGATGGTTGGAAGGCATCACTGACGCAATGGACATGAGTTTGAGCAAGCTCCGGGAGATGGTGATGGACAGGAAGCCTGGCATGCTGCAGTCCTTAGGGTCGCAGAGTCGGAAATGACAAGCGATTGAACTGAACTGTTGGGAAGAGTTAACTCATTGGAAATAGAGGAGGACAGAGGAGTCTGGTGTGCTACAGTTCATACGGTTGCAAAGAGTTGGACATGAATTAGCAACTGAACAACAAAACAATGTATGTATATATATGTGTGTATGTGTGCATGTATAATCTATCTATATATATCAGACAAATATACCTGTTAAATTACATATAAATGTAAATAAATATGCACTTCCCTGGTGGCTCAGCGGTAAAGACCCTGTCTGCAAAGCAGGAGACCCATGTTTGATCCCTAGGTAGGGAAGATCGCTTGGAGGAGGGTATGGAAACCCGCTCTAGTACTCCTGCCTGCAGAATCCCATAGACAGAGGAGCCTGGCAGGCTGCAGTCCATGGGGTCGCACAGAGTCAGACACGACTGAAGCAACTAAGCAGCAGCAGCAGCATAAATAAGTATATACACTTATATACATATTTAATTGTAACATCACTCAGTTGCAGACCTAGGACAGATAACTTTTTGGCAAGACGTCAGCAGATTTCTTTATTTATGAAACAGACCCTAAAAGAGAGGGCTTCAGGAAGCAGAAAACACATTCTTTGATTCAGAAAACTGCTTCCCAGTCCCAGCACCGCTATCCTGCAAGTTACAGCAAACAAAACTCAGAGCAGTGATCGGATTTTCCTTTAAAAGCATCTCGTGCTGGAAGAGGCAGCCAACTCTAGGAACTGCCTGAATTCCAGTGCACTGACAGTTGTCAACTGAAAGAGTAAAAACGTTATCACCTGTTTAAGCAACGCTGACTGATGTATATTCAGAAGCAAATCCAAACGGTGGCACCCACTTCTCAAGCATCAGGGAAACCAGATGAGACAGGTGTCTCAGAGATCCGCTGTCAGTGGACACTGTCTTTCTTTTTCTTTGCAGTGGAGTAGGAGAGGGAAGGAAGAATTACATTAAAATGTAATGTTTGTCATTGGCTGCGATTTAAAAGGGAGACAGAAGGAAGAAAGGGAAAAGTTCCGGCCCGTTGCCGGCTAAGGTGTGGAGCTATCTGAATACATAGGTAATGTGAAGGGCTGATTAGTCTGGAAAGCTGCCTACAGGTTAGCGGGCCTCATTTCAAATCTCTGACAGCAATATGTGTCGTTTCATGCTTCATCCTCATTCCCCATGTTCAACACAAACCGGGGTCACTCTATATATGGAAATCACTGTCTTCAGGGCAAAAAAATTAAAAAAGGTGAGATTACCGCTTTAACCTCACTGGCCTCAGAAAATATGTTTTAGTCTGATACATTATACTAGTAGGAATTATTTATCAAGAAGATACAAGCTTGATATTTCAGAAATAATGAGATGTTCTGGTTTTGCAGCTGAAATTTTATGGTTCACAGAGCATCAGCTATGAATCCAGAGTGAAGTGAGGTTGCAATGAATGATATCCACCAGGCAGCCAAAGAAAAATATGGCTGCGGAGAGGGTAATATGAAAGTTATAACACAGGACCAAGCTTTCTATCGCCAAAGCTCCTTTGTTGCTAAGCGAGGAAATTTATTTTAGGGAATGTTAAAATAAGGTCCACACATAAAAATCTTTCAGACTTTCCTTCCTGATATTTTATTTGGCAAACATCTACAGGATGAGGAAGCTGTAATAAACACTACAGTCTATGGTTAACATGAAATATTAAAAAGTTCACAGCAAAAGAATCTGACGTCATTATTGTGTAATGCAAAAGCTGTCACAAGAATAATTCACCGACACAGCAATTAGAAAACACATAAATATATACGATAGTGCTTTTTGGAAATGTAGATTTTTGCTTATATATTTCTTGGTCTGCTGTCTAAAAGCTCAGGCTTCCCTGTTGGCTCAGAGGTTAAAGCGTCTGCCTGCAGTGTGGGAGACCCAGGTTCGATCCCTGGATTGGGAAGATCCTCTGGAGAAAGAAATGGCACCTCACTCCAGTTCTCTTGCCTGGAAAATCCCATGGACTGAGGAGCCTGGTGGGCTACAGTCCACGGGGTTGCAAAGAGTCGTACCGACTGAGCGACTTCACCTACCTATTTCTTGGTCAGGTTGCCCGAATGATAAAAAGCCATTTGTTGTATTATATTTCTAGGACTAGAAAGAACACCCGCTAGGAAATAACAGGAAAATAGTGTAAAAAAAAAAAAGCCACCTTCTACTAGGCACTCTGCATGGGGAATCCTTTCCCCCAACCTCCAAATTTGGTCCTTTCCGGTTCTAGAGCCACTTCCTAAGGTCTTTGAGGCAGCTCACAGTTCCACAACACACAAAGTCAGGACTTGCTGAACCCCAAGACCAGCAATTTAAATCATCACCTAGTGATTCTCAGTCCTTTGGGATATTTGGCCAGCAAGTGTAATCAGAAGGCATTGATGTCCTAGGCACATCTGCTGGGGCAGATGTCTCAGAAAGATAAGGCCTTGACTGAGACAGAAGTTTATATATTAATGCACAAAGAATTTTTAATATGCCAGGCATTTATTAGTCAAGATCAACTCCTAAGTTTCAATTTAACCTTCGTTCCCTAAAAAAAAAAAATTGGTGGCCTTGGACCCTGCTCTCTTCTGGAAGTGATCCTGGACAGATATTTATATATTAATGCACAAAAAATATTTAACATGCCAGGTATTTCTAAGTCAAGAGCAACTCCTAAGTTTCAGTTTAACCTTCCTTCCCTTAAAAAAAAAAAAACTGGTGGCTTTGGGCCCTGCTCTCATCTGGAGGTGATCTGGGTATGGTGACTGTCAAGGTGGAAGGGGTAACAACCTCCATGGAAAACTGAGACCATTTCTCCTGCAGAAAACAATGTTTTCGGTTGTGTAAGGAGGTAGAAACATACAGTCCATCAAGGACCATTACGTAGCTTGATCATTACCTAGATACGTTTCAATAACTTTTCATACCACACTGTGGCCTGCCAGATGGTTTCAACAAATATAACAAATTTGATTTAAAATGTCTAGAATGTTTTAAATTATATCATATATTATTTGCTTGTGTATTCTTGCAATCTTATTGATGGTCACTTAAATTGATCTTATATTTTACATTATTTGTACAGCTTAAAAATCATTTATTTTAAAAAATCATACTTTGCTCCCTGCTACAGACTCTGTGGGCTGTTTCTCCAATGTCTATCTATTCTTTTTCCTTCCTTGTTAACTCCAATTTTGTTCCAGGTAACAGTGTGCCCAGTTAAAGGTTGCATGTAATTTCCCTGATCCCATAAATAGAAGGGTGGCTATATGACACAGTTTTGCCCAATTAGAAGTGAGTGCATGCCTAATGAGGGAGGGGTGGGAAATCTTTTGCTTTTTTCTGCTTTAGCTATTAATGTGGCCTGGAGCTGCAGGGCCCATTTGCCTGCGGTGACAAGCATGAGGACAAAAGCCACCATACTAGGGAGGGAAAGCAGAAAGAGTCTGGTCTTCTCATTACACAATTGAGAAGATGAATGAACACCCTCAATTACCACCCTCCTAATCTTCTTTTCATGGACAAAAATAGCCCATTACTTCTTAAAGTCAATGTTAATTGTTTTTCTGCCTTTTTTTTTTAACTTATGGTCCAAGACATTCTTAACTGATACACTTTTAAGCAAACGAAATAAATATTAAAAGAACTTCAAATTCATAATTACTCCACACTCAATATATACATAGATAAAACATTTTAATAATGTTAGTCTACTATTTTGAAGTCAGCACATGTATGTCTACTCCCATATCCAGAGTCCATTAAAATGAAAGTAAAGAAAAATTTAAAAGTGTGATCCCAAGCAATAAAGGAAAACTAAATGGGCTTGTAAGTAAATGAGGGATTAAAAAGCATTTCTAAATGCGAGAGAAGGAATGGAATGTACTGCCCAAGACATAATATAGAGGCGGTAGCTGTCTGTAATGCCCATGAATGACACAGCAGCAAAGAGAGATGGAGCCGCCCAGGTAGAATCCTGGGGAGATGCCATACTTAGATAAGACAGTTACAAAAGAGAGCTGTTGTGAGAGGGGTGACTTACAGCATGTAATTATTTATTGGTATATGCTCATTTTACACAGAAGTTTCCCAGCTTGATAAACACTCCCTATGGACACTGAGTTCCTACAAGCATTTCCACGGCCTCTTTCTTAAATATTAATGGTCAGCTGAGAATCACTAGATATTTGAAGAAAGAATGACAAGCAAAAAACATATGGGAAGAAAAGAGAAGATACTACAATCAAAAAAGAAAAATAATGTATCATGAACAGAAATAATCAGCAACTCTGAAAATTAAACTCTTCATGTTGAGATTAAAATTGGATAATTGAAGGCCATTTAAAGAATAAAGAAGTGAGAAAAAAGGCAGAACACAAATTTTGAAATAAGAAATATGAGAGAAAGAAGAAGGACTTAGAGAATCAACTCAGGTGAGGAGCACACAGTTAATGAGAGTTCCAAAAATGAAAGAAACACCAAAGATGAGGAAATTAGGAAAACAGCAATAACAACAAAGCATAATGAAGTTTCCCAGTGCTAATGGAGACACAAATCTTCAAAACGAGGGAAATACTAAGTACTAAATAGATTGTACACACACACACAAAAAACAAACGCCCACACCTAGACAATTATTATAAAATTGTAGAATGACAGGAATAATAGCATATATTTAAAACTTTTAGTGAGGGAGAAGTAGATCACTTTCAAAAGACCCACAATTAAATTAATGTCAGACTTATCCGCAATCTAGATGCTAAGAGGCAATGAACAGTCCCTTCAAAGCTCTGAAAATAATGCAATTTAATGGATTTCTATACCCAGCCAGAGTGTTCACCGAGAAGGAGAATAAAATCAATGTACTTTCAGGCATATGAAACCTTGTGACGTTTGTTTCTCATATACGCTTCACTGGAAAATTCTTTGTGGATATGCTCCTGTACCACGAGAGAGTAAATGCGAAAAAGGGAAAACAGGAGATGCAAGAACTGTATATTTAATCAGAAGAGCATAGAAGGGAAATTCCAGAAAGACAGCTGTAGGAGGGGCCTAAGAAAATGATCAATCCAGACTTCTGCAAGTGAACAGAGGTCTCCCTGAAGAGGTCACCAGAAATGAAGAGATACCTTTAAATGGTAAAAAAAAAACTGAGACATCAAGAGAATTAGGGCATTTACTAAAGATACAGAGTGCAAGAGATAAAATGGGGACTAAAAACTTCATGGGAAAAATATAGTCATCGGCAATGGCACCCCACTCCAGTACTCTTGTCTGGGAAATCCCATGGATGGAGAAGCCTGGTGGGCTACAGTCCATGGGGTCGCTAAGAGTCGGACATGACTGAGCGACTTCACTTCCATTTTTCACTTTCATGCATTGGAGAAGGAAATGGCAACCCACTCCAGTGTTCTTGCCTGGAGAATCCCAGGGACGGGGGAGCCTGGTGGGCTTCTGTCTATGGGGTCGCACAGAGTCAGACACGACTGAAGTGACTTAGCAGCAGCAGCAAGAAAGTGATGGTCCAAAGATGAAGCTAATTAGCAGAGAAAGTCAGTAGACTTCATGAGAAAGAACAAAGTTGACTCTAAGTAATAGAATGAGTAAGAAGCTGAAAAACATTAAAGGTATAATAAGAAAGCAGATGATTTGTTCTCCCAAAAAGAAAAAGAGACTGTCAGGATCTCATGGAAAATTAAAAAGCTATGCAAAGCCTGACATTGACTCTGAAGCAAGCAAAACTGTAGCATTTTTCAGTAAGTGAAGGAGTTTAATACAGATAGTTCTATTTTAAGAATACTTGTTGAGTCATCACTTTGGAGCAATGGAGAAAGAAATGAAATCATAATACTTAAATCTGCAGTAATCTGTTTTTTCATATTGACATTGTTGTTTTTTTTCCCAATTTTTATTTTTTTAAATAATATGGTCAAACTGGAATGTCAAAGTTGGGGGAGAGCTGCAGAAAAAGATAGAGGAGCTAATAATCTTTTGCTGACAAACTTGGAAGTTAAGATGTACTGTTTCAGTTAACAGAATGAGAAATGTAAAGTTTAAGCATATTTACTATTATGCAGAGGTAAACAAAAGTAAAACATAATGATATTAAAACATGGCGATGAGGGGATAAGTGAAATCAAATCTCCTTGAAAAATAAAGAAATAAAGATGAAGCTGTCATTTCAAGATATGGAGGCAACCACCAGAATTACTAAAAGTAGGGATTATTGAATCTCCTGTGTCTCTCTAGGGAGATAGTTGGGCATGGGGTGAATTGAGCAAAGAACTATTCTTTCCATTATAAACTCTTTCTACTATTTGATACTTTTAAAAAGTCATATGCATATATTACTTTTATTTTAATTAAAATTCCTTCCTCATAGAAATTTGCCACAGGAATTGAAACAGATTATCAAATCCATTTAAATGAACTTAAAGCAATAGATTATTTGCTATAAAAAATATTTTCATTTATCAAGGGTGTTTCCCCAAGGGAAATGAATATTATATCAAAGAAATCAACTTCTTCATAAAGAATATTTTTCAATAGTAACACTATCCAACTTTTAATGACTTTATTTTCAAAAGGAGATTTCTCATGGTTAGTTAAATTCAAAGCACTTAGAGTACAACTGGGAGAATTTTCAAAAGGAAACTATCGTTCCAGGGGTTAGGGTCTCATGTATGTGGTTTTGACAGGATATCTGTTGACCAAATGAATCAGTCTTTCAAAAATCTAAGTATATTGTTAGATACTGTTGTTGTTGTTGATAATGTTTAGTTGCTAAGTCATGTCTGATTCATTGTGATCCTATGGACTGTAGCCTGCCAGGCTTCTATGTCCATGGGACTTCTCAAGCAAGAATACTGTGGTGGGTTGCCATTTCCTTCTCCAGGGGATCTTCCCAACCCAGGGATCAAACCCTCGTCTCCTGCACTGGCCGGCAAATTCTTTACCACTGACCTATCAGGGAGGCCCACCGTCAGGTAATACAAAACTAAGTTAAACAATTCTTGTTTTAAGGCACTCAAAAGTGAAAGTCTCTCAGTCGTGTCTGACTCTTTGCAACCCCATGGACAATACAGTCCATAGAATTCTCCAGGCCAGAATACTGGAGTGGGTAGCTGTTCCTTCTCCAGGGGATCTCCCAACCCAGGGATCTAACCCAGGTTTCCCGCATCGCAGACAAATTCTTTACCAGCTCTGCCACAAGGGAAGCTCCCTAGTGATAGTAGCCCAGTTCAATGTTTTGGGGGTGGGTAGATGAATTTCCTGTTCTGTGTAGATCTCTTTTTGATCTGTTTTACATATATTAAATATTAAATGCACAACTTCATTAAAAATACATTGGTAGAAAAGGTTATAGAAAAAGATGTAGCTAGAAAAAGGTAAAGGGCAATGTTGCATTGTCAACTGGTGAAGTCACGCAGAAAATATTTTTATATTACCCCATCATTCCCTGTTTCCTTCTCTCCATTATTTTCTCACCTCCCTTCTCTATTTTCCACCTAATTCCAAAAAAGAATTGAAGTGATGCAAAATAAAACATACACACGAAGAGCAGAAATAGCCCAAGGAGTAAAGGAATTGTAACCACAAGTGGGAAATGTATTCATTCATTGATCACCTAGATGCCAGGCAATGTGCTTGGCATCAGGGACAAAACAGTGATATGACCCCACTCATGGGGACATTACATTCTCGTGTACATAAAATTATGTCACTAATTGGACAGTAAATTTAGTTCTGAGATTTTAAAAGGCGAATGAAAAAGAAAACATATTAGGATAAATTGTTTCCGTTTTGTGTAACAAAATGTTTTGGGAGAAATTCTATATTCCCCCTAGCCATGTACATCAAGAAGACTGAGAGAATGCATAGGACCTGAAAACACAGATAAATCTTAGTCATTACACAGAAGACATTAAGTAGCGCTACAACTGTGGCTTTGTTGAGGATATTGAAGTCTACTTCATGGGGACCCAATGCTTGAACACAATGTAAGCTTCCCAGAACGTGAGAAAGAAGCTGCCACAAGGAATTTGGGCAAACTTCCGCAGATAGTTAGAGACAGGGAGGCCTGGCGTGCTGCAGTCCCTGGGGTCCCAAAGAGTCCCGCACAACTGGGTGACTGAACAACTCCCACAGAATGGGGACTTAAAATAGCATTAACTTCATAGAGGAAGTAAAATGAAACATGCTGCATTCCTAAGTGTGTGGACTGTGTCATCCAGACACAGGCAGGGGCTTGTCTGCGATTGCTGAGGATCCTTGTACAGTTTGTAGATATTTGCATTGTGAACTGATTACAGTCCCTAGGATTTGAGTCAAGTCATTTGAGCAATGGCCTTGCAGTGAAGAAGAATTGGTGAGCAGAGATGACATGGATTCTTAGAACTTACTGCCAGGGAGTGCTTTTGAGGTTATTTGCAAAAAATACTAAGTGGGCTTTATGCTCCCTGATCAGACACAATGTGGTTAATAGATGAAAAGAAGAGAATATAAGTGTCAAGGCTCGTTAGGGGATGATTTCCTGGTGGCCCAGTGGCTCAGACTACGTGCTCCCAATGCAGGGGACCTGGTTTGATCCCTGATCAGGGAACTAGACCCCATAGTCACAACTAAGAGCTTGCATGCTGCAACAGATGATCCTGCAGGCCAAAGCAAAGACTGAAGATCCTGAGTATCACAACTAAGACCTGGCACAGCCAAATAAATAGATAAATACACATTTTTTTAAAGCCACAGGAGAACCGCCTCTGGTTAGAGGGTGGAGTCCTGCGATGGATCACTCAGGAATCCTTCTGTGAATGCCTCTGCTTGTTGGGAGGGCAGTTGGGAAAAGTGAGGAGTGATGGGACTTTAGAGGCTTCCCTCAAGTTTGATGTTTGAAACAGTACCTCCCTCACGGGCTTCCCATTGCATCTGGTCCTTCAGTTAGAGCTTCATTTGACTTAAGCCAACTCAGAGGTCATGGCCTTTGCTAAAACAACAGTGACCTGAGGGTGGGTGTGCATTAAGCATCATCAATCACTTACACTGACTGCGAATGGATCTTTGATAGGAGGCAATGGAGATAGGGCAAGAGTACTCTGGGTGCTGAAGGATGGAAGGTGGAAATGCCTCCTGGAGAGAACAGAGGAGCAAAGCGGAAGCTGCAGATGTGAAGACAGTGTGAGGCAGGCCCCTCGCCTGGCCTGCAAAAGCAGGCTTTGCAGGGTTTAGACGGAGCAGGCATCATGAAGAGGTGACGGCCGGCAAGGTTGCTTGGGATTTGACTTTCATTTGGAGAGCTTGATATCTTATCAGAATACCAGAGTCAGTCCTCTAGTATCAATAATACTAGTTTAATTGCTACCCTCTTAAGTGGCCATACCAGAGATGATCTACATGTTGAATTTTACATAACAGCACAGTCCAACAAAAATACAATGCAATACAATGCATTTCTATTGCATTGAAATGCAAACTATTTAAATATTCCAGTAGATATGTTTTAATGAAACTGGGGAAATTAATTCTGATAATATATTCTATTTAACCCAGTATAACCAAAATATCAACCCAGAATTAAACTTTAAAAATTACTAAGATATTTTATTCTCTTCTTTTTGTATTAAGTCTTCAAAATCCAGAGTTCAGACCAGCCACCTTTCAAGTGATCTGTAGCCACGTGTGGCTGCCGGCTACCATACTGGACAGCTCAGGTGTCTAGTTCAAGACACATCTGTGCCAAAGGTACAGCACAGATAGTATGTGCCTCGGGAAGTTAGAAAGGAGCAGAGATTAAGGAAGACTGATATTGTCAGATTGAGGGATTCTTTATGGAATTTAAAGTGAAAGTGAAAGTTGCTCAGTTGTGTCTGACTTTGAGACCCCATAGACTATACGATCCATATAATTCTCTAGGCCAGAATCCTGGAGTGGGTAGCCTTTCCCTTCTCCAGGGGATCTTCCCAATCCAGGGATCGAACCCAGATCTACCCACATTGCAGGCGGATTCTTTACCAGCTGAGCCACAAAGGAAGCCCAAGAATACTGGAGTGGTTAGCCTATCCTTTCTCCAGCAGATCTTCCTGACTCAGGAACTGAACTGAGATCTCCTGCCTTGCAGGCAGATTCTTTACCAACTGAGCTATCAGGGAATTTAGGATGGGGTTTAAAATTAGGATGGGGTTTAAAATTAGGGACTTCACTTTCACTTTAAAATTAGAAGGGCAGCAGGGAGGTAAGAATAGGTCATTTGAAGGGAAAAAGGATTTGAGAACACTGGAAAAGAGGAGAGAAGGGAAAGGAGTAGAAAACCTAACAAACAGTCTTAGATCAAAAGGAGCAGAGAGAATGAAAAATCGATCTAGGGTCTAATTAGCTGAAAACAGCATGATGAGTGCTCGCCATCGTTACAACTGGTGCCTCTGTGGGTGTCACCTCCTCTGCCCAAATCTGCATCATGACCCAGAGTTCCCTCCCTTTGTGCTCCCCGCCACCATCAGTATACACAGCAAGGCTGGCCTGGACTGCATTTCTAAAAAGTTAATTATCTCTAACTGGGCTTTAAATGTTCAGATTTGTTCTTCACTCCATAGCTTTTGATCCTGCACCCAGCAGCATTTTATGAGGGTCTCTAGGGGGAGGAGGGATGGGGAGAAGGAAGGAAAATGTTCTCTCAAAACAAAAACAGTATTTTCAGAGCTCTACTCTGCTGCTTCCAGGCTATTTCCATCAACCCTCTTATTCATTTTGATTTATTTCTATCCATAAGCAGACTAACGCTTCTCTATGCTTTTATTGTTCTTCAAGAATAGGCCTTCTATTGGAGGAAAATAATGTCTCCACGACCACCACTTTGCTCAATGCAGATCTTCATTAATCTGCAGCCACAGAACAGGCTTTTAGCAGCAAGCACTTTGGATGGGAATTGAATTTGATATTGCATTATGGTTGTAGGGTGTTTCACAATAGACTGTGTTCTTTTCTGTGTCTGAGCACAATCAGAGAGACCCAATTAAATAATTTGGTGTAATAATGGAGAACAAAAGAGTATGAGGGCTTAAAGTGAGGGCTTCAGCATTTGTATTCTCCCTTTTCTGTATCATGTTAATTAATTTGCTTCAAAACCAAAAGAAAGAACATAATGTAGAACAGCACAGCTCAACTACAACATGTAGACACTTTACATACAGACAGCCTCCCAAATGGACTCTTAAGAAAAGGGCAGCGGATGGGCCTCCTAGGCTACTGGAACCAAGTACACCAAACTGGGTAGCTTAAAACAACAGAAATTATTCTCTCACAGTTCTGGAGGTCACAAGTCCTAACTCAAGGCATTGGAAGGGGCCACGCTCCCTCTGGGACTCTGGGGAGAATCCTCTCAGCCTCTTCCAGCTTGAGGGGATGGGGAAGGTAGCTGCCAACTCTTGACATCCCTTGGCTGGCAGCTGCACAAGTCCATTCTCCACCTCCATCCTCACAGTCTCCCTGTGGATCAGCCTTTTCTTACCAGGACACCAGTCACACTGGACTTGAGCCCACCCAAATGACCTCATCTTAATGCTCACATCTGCAATGATCCTATTTTACAACTGAAGTCACATCCAGAAGATCTGAGGTCAAGACACCAGTGTATCTTTTTAGGGGGACACAATTCAACCCAGAATAGGCAGTCTGGGTGCGTTGTGTGCTTAGTTGCCCAGTCATGTCCAATGCCTTGTGACCCCATGTACTGCAGCCTGCCAGGCTCCTCTGTCCATGAGGATTCCCCAGGCAAGAATACTGGAGTGGGTTGCCATGCCCTCCTCCAGGGAATCTTCCCAACCCAGGGATTGAACCCAGGTCTCCCGTGTTGCAGGTGATTCTTTACCATCTGAGTAGTCAGTCTGGGGATTGCCAAGTAAAAAATAAAGTTGATGCCCATGTTCGTGGTGAACCATCCCCTGCCTGGTTCAGGTGATAATAGCAATCTGCTGCCTGTGCAATTGAAAAGAGAGAGAGCTCTGGATTTCCACAAAGGCATCTTACAGTAAATAATACAGCTTTAGATTATAACTGGGGATGTGAAAATAGACACAGGAGTCCAGGAGGACAATGATCTGTGCAGACCCAATGTTTGTCTAACTTCAATCAAATACTTTGGAACGCTGAGTGTACTGGGAACTTTGACTCTCAACTGTGCCCTTGTCTAAGGTTTGCCTTCAGCACATGGAAATGAGCAGTGCCCCTGCCATGGCGCTTCTGGGCCAGCGAGAACTGGGGTGGTGGGCGTTTCATCTGGATGCATTCATCATCTCTAACCCCTCCCCACAGCTCCAATATGCCCTTTTGCAAACTTTATCCTGGGTTTCTGCAAAATTCGATAAAATAGGCACCTGAAAAAGGACAGAGCTACATGGAGATGAGTGTAGCATTACCTACATGGTGTAGGTATAGTTGCTATGTAGAGTGAGTATAGTTATGTAGAGTAGGTATAGTTAGTTATGTAGAGTAGATATAGTTAGTTATGCAGAGTAGGTATAATTAGTTATGTAGAGTAGGTATAGTTGGTTATAAAGATTAGGTATAGTTATTTGAGTAGTATAGGTATAGCTAGTTAAATTGGAGAAGGAAATGGCAACCCACTCCAGTGTTCTTGCCTGGAGAATCCCAGGGACGGCGGAGCCTGGTGGGCTGTCGTCTCTGGGGTTGCACAGAGTCGGACACGACTGAAGCGACTTAGCAGCAGCAGCAGCAGCAGCAGCATAGTTAGTTATGTAGAGTAGGATATAGTTAGTCAAGTAGTATAGGTATAGCTAGTTATGAAGTATAGATATAGTTTAGTTATGTAGGGTAGGTATAGTTAGTTATATAGCATCAGCATATTTAGTTATGTAGTGTAGGTATTATTGGTTAAGTTGTGTTGTCATATCAGTCATCCAGCAATAAGCAACCCATTGAACAAACTTGCCTTCCCTCTGAGACCTAATAAATGGCACCTCATTGTACAGTCTGCTCAAGGAGAGTATAGTCCTAAAACTTAGCTATGTTAATGGTCATTATGTATGTTGTCAGCAAGGGAGGAATGATAATACTGGAGCTAAGTAAGCATATTCATTAGACAGCCTGGCAGTGAAGGGAGCCAGCTGGGGTTTATAAGGGAAAGCATTAATTCAGAAGTCACGGGGGAACCAGTTTTAGTTATTTTATAAAAGAAAAGGGCACCATGGTGGGATGGCCTTGGCTTAGGACGGGATCGAATGCCTGTGACACAGACACAAGAAGGAGCACACAAGGCCTTGGAAGGAGGGACAGGGAGGCTGGGCACTGGCTCCTCCTCGCACCCCCAGAGTGACTTTTTCCACTGCCAACCAGGCTGTGATTTGGGATTTGGTTCTAATCCAATTTGGCGTTCCATATTGCACCATGAGACAACTGCTGGGCTGAGAGGAGAAACTGAAAAAGACTGACTGTGGAATCAGATCCTATAAATCCAAATTAATCCACCTACTTGTTATGTACAGTAACCTAGGCAGTCTGCTAAGTATCTTTGAGCTTTGGGTTCTTCATCTGTAAAATGGGACTCATAGAACACAGGGGAATGTGTTCCTGGTGAATTGCCATTGCTCCATAAATATTAGTTCCCAAGTTTGTCTCTCACTATTTATTAGGCCTCAGAAGGTCTTGAAGCTAAAACCATTCCTTGCTCCATACAGAGATGCATCTTTAGCCACGCAGTGCTTCCCTACACTTTTACATCACAGCACATCAAAAAGATGATACTTGTCTAGTTCAGTTCAGTCACTCAGTCGTGTCTGACTCTTTGCAACCCCATGAATTGCAGCATGCCAGGCCTCCCTGTCCATCACCAACTCCCGGAGTTCACTCAAACTCATGTCCATCGAGTCGGTGATGCCATGCAGCCATCTTATCCTTTGTCGTCCATCCCTTCTCCTCCTGCCCCCAGTCCCTCCCAGCATCAAAATCTTTTCCAGTGAGTCAACTCTTCACATGAGGCGGCCAAAGTATTGGAGTTTCAGCTTCAGCATCAATCTTTCCAATGAACACCAAGGACTGATCTCTTTTAGGATGGACTGGTTGGATCTCCTTGCAGTCCAAGGGACTCTCAAGAGTCTTCTCCAACACCACAGTTCAAAAGCATCAATTCTTTGGCGCTCAGCTCTCTTCACAGTCCAACTCTCACATCCATACACGACCACTGGAAAAACCATAGCCTTGACTAGATGGACTTTTGTTAGCAAGGTAATGTCTCTGCTTTTGAATATACTATCTAGGTTGGTCATAACTTTCCTTCCAAGGAGTAAGCGTCTTTGATTTCATGGCTGCAATCACCATCTGCAGTGATTTTGGAGCCCCTCAAAATAAAGTCTGACAGTGTTTCCACTGTTTCCCCATCTATTTCCCATGAAGGGATGGGGCCAGTCTAGTACCCTGGACTAAACAAACAATACTGTTCACAGACTTCCCTCTGGGCTGAGGTCCAGGCATCAGTATATTTTAAAAGTGCCCCAGGGGATTCTAACATATTGCGGATGGAGGTGACACTCACTGAAGAAGTAAGGACAGGTCTTAAAAATGTAGGCAAGCTACTTTCACAGATGTCAAATTACTCACATACAACTACCATATGTGAAACCTCTGTATCAGATGTGATTTTTTTTTAGCTATTGAGTATTTTGGGGCATTTTTTTACTGTGGTGAAATAGATGTAAGATTTACCCTTTTAACTATTTTATTTAATTTTAATCTATTTTATTGGCCATGCCGCAAGGCTTGTGGGATCTTATTTCCCCAACCAGGGATCAAATCCAGGATTGAAATCTGGGCCATCAGCAGCGAAAGCATGGCCTCCTAACCACCAGACTTCCAAATAATTCCCTAACCATTTTAAAGTGTCCAATTCAGTGGCATTAAGAATATTCACAAAGCTGTGTAACTATCACATCTACCTATTTCCAGAACTTTCTATCATTCTAAACAGAAACTGTACCCATTGAACAACAGTTCCTCTTTACCTTTCCCCACAGACCCAGGAGATCACCATTTGACTCCTCCAGATACCTTACATGAGGGGGCTCATACAATGTTTGTCTCTTTGTCTCTAGTTTAGTTCAACTAACTTAACGCCCCTCGTAGCTCAGTTGGTAAAGACCCTGCTTCAGTGTAGGAGACCTGGGTTCGATCCCTCGGTCGGGAAGATCCCCTGGAGAAGGAAATGACAACCCACTTCAGTCTCTTGCCTGAAGAATCCCATGGACAGATGAGCCTGGCGGGCTACAGTCAATGGGGTCCCAAGAGTCAGATACGACTTAGCGACTAAACCACCACCAATTCCTTAATGTTCATCTATGTTTAGCATGAGCCAGAATCGCTTTCCATTATATTGTGTACCACATTTTGTTTGTCATCCATTGGACATTTGAGCATATCTGCCTCCTGGCTGTTGTAAATAATGCTGCTATGGACAGTGGTGTACGGATACCTGTTTGAGTTCCTGCTTTTAATTCTTTGGGGTATCTGTCTAGGGGTGGAATTGCTAGATCATATGCTAATTATAGGGCTTCCTTTGTAGCTCAGTAGGTAAAGAATCTGCCTGCAAGGCAGGAAACCCAGGTTTGATTCCTGGGTTGGGAAGATCCCCTGGAGAAGGAAAAGGCAACCCACTCCAGTATTTTTGCCTGGACAGCTGCAGTCTATGGGGTCACAAGAATCAGATACAACTTAGCAACTAAGCCACCAACTTAGCAACTAATCCTATGTCTAGCTTTTGGAAGAACTGCCAGCATGTTTTCCACAGAGGCTGTCCCATTTTACATTCCCATTGGCAACACACGATGGTTTTGATTTCTCCACAGCCTTTTCATGTTTTTGTTAGTAGCCATCCTGATGGGCAGGAAGTGGTGTCTCACTGTAGTTTTGACTTGTATTATATCTACTTAGTTCTATGGCTCACAATAATCCTGTGAGGTGGGCGTTATCAGTTCTTTAGAGATCAGGAAGCTTAGTCAAAGTACCTGTCCGAGGTGACTCAGAAGTGGGTCGGCAGCACCAGCCTTTGGGAAACTGTGTCCTTGATAAGTAATTACAGGAAGTGTCTATTTAAAGAAAGTCTATGGATAACCTTTCTAAAGGGAAAAATCCTTTTGTTAATAGCACAATATCCTTTCATCTTTTTTCTAAGTCCAGATGGTCTTAATTTGCTTAAATTGAAGTTAGCTCGCCTTGCACCTCCAGTGAGATTTCAGTTTCTGCAGACTTGCTTAGAATATGATAGTTCCATGCTCCTGATTGAGAGAATCCTTCTATAAATTTTTTTCCCACATGTCCCATTTTTCTAGTATTACCCAGCACCGCGGACAGCCCTTAAGAACAAGGACTTGTATCTCACGGCTGGACCTGGAGGGTATCTCTCTAATGAGGACTACTTGCCTGTGCCCTGGGGTTCATGCTTGACTGTCCCTTCCTTGTAGAAGATGAGGAGATAACAGTGCCTCACCGTAACAACACTTCTGTGGTGAACTCTCCTCCCGCTGCAAGGGCAGGAGGGGAAGTTTGAAGGGAAAGAGGCTGGCAGTCACAATTACTCCTCGGAGCTCCTAAATAGAGAAGCTTAGGGCCACAAATTTCCTACCATCTGCAGGGAGGAAATGAATATATCTTTGAGAAATTCTTTGTAGTTAAAAACACCCAATCATAAAATCCCCACCTATTTGGTGCTTTCACATTTTAGAAAATATACAAATGTAATGAGAGCTATTTTGAAATCTCTAAGCAGAAGACTATTTTGTAATGCAAGTTGATTGCTGTGGGCGACCCTGCCTTGCTTTGCATGGAGGTGGAAGAGAAGTTCCTCCTATTCCCCAAGTTATGCTGATCTGAGTATGTGCTAAGTCAATTCAGTTGTGTCCGACTCTTTGCAACCCCATGGACTGTAGCCTGCCAAGCTCTTCTGTCCATGGGATTCTTAGGGAAGAATACTGGAGTGAGGTGCCATGCCCTTTTCCAGGGGATCTTCCTGACCCAGGAACTGAACTCATATCTCATTATGTCTCCTGCCTTGGCAGGCAGGTTCTTTACCACTGCCACCACTGGGGAAAGCCCCGTGCTGATCTGAGTAGAGAGAAAGAAATTTCCCCTCCCCATTCTGGCTGTACAATTGCTTTGCTGGACTGGAAAGGTGGGCGGGGTGGAATCCTGTGCTGTTTGATATGAAGTCAGAGAGCTTCACAAATACAGGATGTTATTCATCCTTCATCCTGAGATTCCCAGAGGAGCTAATAAAATCATTTTAAAAGCTTCCCTCTAAAGGTAGGAAGGCAGACAGAGGTTGGTGGGCAAGCGGAAGCTGAGAGCAGACCCGGGTTACTTAGAACCTTTGCTTTCCTGGAGAGGGGACATTCTCTTTTCCTCACCTCACTTTAAAAAAGCTCAGAATAATTAAGTCACTTCTTATTTAGGAAGACTAGCCTCCATACTGGATACCGCGGACATCCATTTCAATGAGCATTTATTTACCTTAGAGTCACCGTCCTTGAACTTGAAAAAGAAGTGATTATCTTATACCTTAATTTCTTAACTCTCATGATCATTTTGCATAAAGGATGGTTTCAATAGCTCACATTTCATATCAATCATAGGATATGAACACTTCACAGTCCTCATCTCCCAATAACATTTACCCAAGCAAAGATTTCTATGATGCTCAAAACCTGATCATGAGCTTGTTCATCTTGATCCCTGGACTAGAGATTTCCTGATTCTGCTCCCAGGACAGTTGGGGGTGTCAATGGTGGAGATATATCAGAGGTCACTGATTCCTGGGTAGGGAAGGTCTGCTGGAGAAGGGATAGGCTATCCACTCCAGTCCTCTTAGACTTCTTTGTGGCTCAGCTGTGGTAAAGAATTCGCCTGCAATGCAGGAGATCTGGGTTCAATCTCTGGGTTGGCAAGATCCCCTGGAGAAGGGAAAGGCTACTCCAGTATTCTGGCCTGGAGAATTCCGTAATTGTGGACCTCCCTATAGCTCAGGTAAAGAATTTGCCTGCAATGCAGGAGATGGGAGTTTGATCCCTGGGTCAGGAAGATCCCCTGGAGAAGGAAATGGCAATCCACTCCAGTATTCTTGACTGGAGAATCCCACGGACAGAGGCCTCGTGGGCTAAAGTCCATGGGGTCACAAAGAGTTGGACACGACTAAGTGACTAACACACACCCCACCCCATGGGGCCCCAATGGCAAAGTTACTTTTTCTGATTCAGTTTCTATCATGTGATGCCCCAGACTGGTAACTCCACTTGCCCATCAGCTCGAGCATGGAACCAGCCATCTTTACTCTGCCAGCCCATTTGGGAGGATTTACAAGTCATCTTTATTAGCACTGTCCATTCCGGTGGTTCTCGGGCTGTAATTGAAGTAAATGAGGCATGTTGTTGTTACTTTACATTTGATTCTCTCAAAGAGGAGGCAGACAGATGAAAGCAGAATAAATAGTTCGCTCAGGTCTTCTTAAATGCCTACAATAAGTTGACAGGGAAGGGAGAGAAGGGGGAGATGGAGGTGCAATCTACATTTCCTCATATTCTCAATTAATTCAGCCTAAAAGTATCACTCTTATTCAGTAGCAGTTAAAATAGGCTGTGATGAGAGCATGACAATTTCCAGCTAAACTAGAGGATAATTAGAAATGCCCTGTAGCAGGCAAGTCAGTGCTTCAATTTATTTGCTGTTTATTACCGAGTCCCTGCCCCTTGGGTGTAATGATTGTAAAACCGCGCCGGCAGCCTCCTTGGGTTTGATTTAGTGCGGTAAATGGTGCTCAGAGAGTAGATTAAGCTGGAATGTGATCAAACCTTATTTGCAATCCGATTATACAAACTGCTCCTTGCACTGACCAGATTGAAGTAATTTCCCTATAGAAACGTTACACTCACTTTGGTGTAAAAATGATTAACATTTCCTGACTGTAGGTCAGCCTTTCACTTCCACTGTAATCCTTTATCAGGCAATACGCCCATCTTTCTCTTAGGTTTGTTGCATTCATGTACTATATGGTATTTAACCAAAGCACAGCATCAAAACCAGTTTTTTTTTTTTTTTTTAAATTATAAGCAACTTCTCGGGCTGGTGGTGATGAATGATTACAATAAATAAACACTCTGGAAGAAGCTGACGAATAGCATATTTTCTTCCAGTTTGACTGTTCAACGTTATTGACATACTTAATGATTTAATGGAGAACTCTTATGGACTCCAGAGAAATGTCCATATCCTTTCAGAAAGGACTACTGAGGCGGCTTCTCTGGTGGCTCAGACAGTAAAGAATCTGCCTGCAGTGCAGGAGGCTCTGGTTTAACCTCTGGGTCAGGAAGATCTCCTGGAGGAGGGCATGGCAACCCACTCCAGTATTCTTGCCTGGAGAATCAATGGACAGAGGAATCTGGTGGGCTACAGCCCATGGGGTCGCAGAGTCGGACTCAACTGAGTGACTTTCAGTTTCACTGAGATCCTTAGAAGCAAGCAGTCCACTGGCAGGGCTTTAAAGACGGGTGCAATTTCGAGGGACCAGCTTTCATTTCTGAGCCACCCTTCAGAACACATTTAAATACCAATGGCCACTAGTAATTCTCTCTTTTAAATAATCATCCACATAGGTTGTCTGGATTCCCAGTAAACCCCTTTCGCTCGCCCTTACTCATTCAGGATTTCTGGATGTGAAAACAGTTTTCATACAATTAGCCTCTGGTAATGAAATGCAACCAACTTCAAGCTGAACACTGAGAGCAAACCCTTGGATCCTCACATATTTTTGTGACAATCAAAGAACATATTTGAGTCTGAAATTCATTATCATAGCCTAACTCCAATACCCACAATGACATGTTTTGTTGTACAACATATTTAAGCTGATTTTCTTCAGACATTTTTGGTCTTAACCCTTTAAGAATCATACACTCTATAAATACGTTTCTAGGCTTCAGCTACATAATTGAAAAATGCCAGGGCGGCAGAGGTTAATTATCTTGGCAAGTATTTCTAAGTGATTTAAAAAGATGCAGATGGCATTCAACTGAAAGGGCCACATTTCAATAAATTCTTTGTTGAGCATTTTTGGGTGAAACGTAAGTGATTTATCAATTGCATCCAAAGTCTATGCAGATTGGAAGAGAGGGCTGCTTTTTGTATTTTCTTTGTGCCCCAAATTTCTTCCTGCCCAAAACACTATTTCTCAAAAGCAAGATGCTTCAGGGTAACAAAACCAGGTACATTTTTAGCTGTGTTGCTAATATTCTTTGGAATTAACAGTCCACAGACTGTGCAGGAAATGACATCACACACTTGGATTCAAGCTTCCAAGGTTGTACATTCTTTTCTTTCCACCAGTCAGGGAACATTTTGGAGACAGAAGGTACATATCACAGGACTGAATCTGACTTTTTCCAAATGCATAGTGTGTGTTTATGTGTGCCTGTGCTTGCATGGGTGCACACAGAGTAGAGTTTATGTTAAAAATTAGAAATCAGCAGATGGTTAGTAAGAAAAGTCTTGACTTACTATCTTTTATAGAAATGATTCATTAATGAAATAGAAATGAGTGATTCCGAAATTCATTAATGATTGAGAAATTAGGTCTACTAAAAGCCATCCTCAAATCTGTCTTTCATTACATTTGTGATAAAAATAAGATTACAACAAAACCTGAGAAAACACAGTGAAATCAAAACCCACGGGAAGAACATATTAACATCCCATGAATGAAATAAAGTTCTGCATGTGGATTTTAGAAACTGCAACATCAACAGCAACAAGTAAACAAAGAACCCTAACATCAAACGAGACTCCAAAGTACCATCTCTGTCCATTCGCTTCTGGGTCTGACACACAAAACATTCAGGAAGGACAAAGGGACACATCTGAGCAGTCGCGGATCCTGTTCTCCCTTGGGTAAACAAAGTGGCTGGTTTTCTCCTCTAACAGGCCTTATTGTAAATCAGGACTGCCATCCCCGTTCACTCTGTAAACCTAGTTCTACAACGAGGAACACAGCAGAATGGTAGAGTTGGGAGGCTGTGGCAGTCCTGTGTGTGCAGTTGTTGTTCTGTTGCTAAGCTGGGATCCAACTCTTTGGGATCCCATGGACTGCAGCACACCAGGCCTCCCTGTTCCTCACCATCTCCCGGAGTTTACCCAAGTTTGTGTCCATTGAATCGGTAATGCCATCCAACTATCTCATCCTCTGTCACCCTCCTCTCCTTCTGCCTTCAATCTTCCCCAGCATCCAGGTCTTTTCCAGTGAATCAGCTGTTCACATCAGGTGGCCAAAGTACTGGAGCTTTCACAATAGAATTAGGGGAGAAACAAGGAACAGGAGGCTACTGTGATGAGCCAGTATCAGCAGATGGTCTCTGATGGTGTCCTCTAATTTGGTCCTGTCCTGAGCCAGGAGGGATAGGGCTGGGGCAGCCATCTGCCTGAAACGAGGAAGCATCATTCACAGGTAGCCTGGGATGGAAAGGAGCAGCTGTACAGAGAACCAGCAAACACGTGAGGGCCGGAGGGGAGGGTGACGGATGCTCACACTCAGATAGGAGACAGCACTTTCTCTCTTCCCCTATGCTTGCCTCATTAGGAAATTTCTCAGCCGCTTTCTTTCAATGGTCAGGTTCTCTTTTCATATGTAACTTTTTCTCATGTAACTCTTAGTACCTGTAACCTTTCCTAACGTGAAAATTTCAGAAAAAGATCAAGCAAAGAAAATCATATATATCAAGGTGAATCTGAGGGACATGATTATTAGCAACTCATCTCAGAGGTACCTGAATAGATACAGTGTTTTCTGGACATTTATTCTTAAATGATCCCACCTTCAGGGAAAATGCAAGGTTTGGACAAGATGTGAAATTTATCTCAAATGTGACAGCTCTGAAACTGTCTTACGAGTAAGGCTTTGTTGGCACAAATGAAATATTTTCATGTTGAATATAAAAGGCAGGATCTGTTTCTACTTCTGCCCCATTTCCCAGAGGTCTTCCTGTTTCATGTTAGACATTTTTACCAAGTGTGCTGACTGGCTGATTTTGTATTGCCATGTATAAAATAAGTAGCATATGTATTATTTCCAACCTATAAAGTCCTGTATTCAAATAGCCTAAAAAATCACAGATTTGTGGAACGTACATATTAACTGTGTTTAGTTTCTGATTTTTCATGCTGTCCAACTGAGAAAAGAGATCAGGTGTCTTGATCCACTGAAATGACTTTCCTATCCTTATTGGAAGGTGGTTTCCCATCACGAAGTCTTTAACAGTAATTATTGAATCAAAGGATGAATTATTTTGGTAATCTACAAAGTGGCGAGCTATCTTTTATGTTTTATAAAATTCAAGTAAGAGCCTGGCATCTTTGCCTTCCAGTTGAACTCTGACATAACCATCAAAATAATATTCAAGGGATTGCTATCACTTCTCACAATACAACTCCTGTCAGCCTCCCTTGAACTTGACAGGGCAACGGTATATTCTGAGTTCAAACCTTCACAAGATTCCCCACAAGCTTCAGGAAGTGCATAGAAGGCACCTTGCTCAGCGCTTTGACACGTTTTAGCCCTCAGACTTTCAGCAGATGATTCTGGTTTCTTCCATGGCCACTGATACTAGAGCAAATATGAATTAATTTAGGAAATAGTTTCCAATCATGGAAGAAATGTAGTTTTTATTCCAGGTATCTGGAGAGCCCGCGGTGCAGATTCATATAAGGGTAGGCAGCCTTGCTGTAAAACAGAAAGTTGATTTTTCAGGGGAAAAAAAAAATCCAGAGAGATAGAAACTTTCTAACACAGAGACACAATCACTGTGTCTGTCTCTCTTCCCCTTTCTTCTTTCTCTCTTCCTCTCTCCCTTCCTAGCCGGACCAATCTGGACATGAGTTAAGTCTGCTATACATAAAACAGTATTTGGTTGAAACAGCAGATGAAAGGAGCAAAGAGTAGGGAAGTCTAGTCAAATGTCTTCGCATCAAAGTTTCAGGATGTGTAAAGAGACGTAACAGAAGAGTCCCACTGTGCTGTTTGTACCAAGATATTGATGCACACTCCACGGCTCCTTTTGGCAGAAGTCAACAGTGTGGAGAAACCACAGAACACAGCTGCTGAACTGAGGCCGAGATTTGAACCCACATTTTCTGACTCGACTGCGTTGTTCGTGATGGTGGCTATTCAGAGTAGCGTTGTGGATGTTTCTTTTCTTAAAATCAGTCCAGGCTGTGTTACGTGGAAATTTGTATAATATGTTGTTAAGTGTTGGTGACTTGGGACTGTTGAAATTAGGCTCATCTCTTTCAAGATGAAATGCTTTTCATCAGTGACTTCACCAATGCTTTCTTTAACCTGGACATGTGATGCTTGCTTTGAACTTGAGGGTTTCTTTTCCTTTGCCACCTCTCCAGTTTCTTGTCTGCACTGCCACAGGCTAACTACACTGTGGTGAGGACGTATGTATGTGCTCTGCTCTAATCTGTGGCTCTTTTTGATATTTCTGGAACCGTCACCTTTTAATCCTACATCAGAACCTAAGCAAAGGCTCCGAATGACGGCGCTGCTAAAACCTCATTCTTGTCCTAATGAAAATTCAGTGTCCCTTCGTGGTTTTGATTCCTGTTGGAACAACACCATGACAATAACAGCCGCATCTGTGGTAGGTTTCTGCTCAGGTTTTTGAGATACTTTGCTCATTATTTTACCAGTGGGGAAACTGAGATGCTAACAGCCACGCCAGGAATCCAATCCAGACATCATTTCAATTTGTTCTGTTTGTTTAATGTACCCTCTTTAGTAACCAGGAAACTTCAGGACTTCCTGATGGGCTCGTTCGGCAAGCTGGGACAAAATTCAATTTGGGAAGCGAGGGGATAAGCATCAGATGATGTGGTAACTATAGCATTTGACTTAAAATGGGGGGACTGAATTTTTCTTAGGCGCCATGCCACCTATTTGGGAATATGCTTTGCATACAGCTTTATGGGGGCATGTGTCGGGCAGAGGTACAAGAATGGCAAGCTCCAGGTCTTTTATTTTAAATTAGATTGGTGTGATTTGATGCTAATAGGAGTGAAAGCATGGGGACAGCCTGGCCTGCCCCCCTCCTCCACTGGCATTTTGCATCCCTGCAGGCTCCCTCCCCTACGAGGCAGAGGCAGCCGCATAGAGAAGCTGCAGAGGACCAAAGGCAGGTGGGGAAGGGCATCTCCCATCAGAACCGCCCTGGGCTGACTCTAGTGGCTGACAGAGTTGCTGAGGATGGTCCTCCCAGACACAGCTGCAGTTGGGGCTTGTTCAGGGCTTGTCCTGCCTGCTAACGGCAGTGAGAGCCGGCCAACCACAGCCCAGCAACGCAGAGCTGCAGGAGGACAGAAAATATCTCGTCTAAGCGACATTTCCGCAAAGTGCTTACATAACCCGTTCCTGCCAGCGGCTTCCTCAGGACATGGCCCAGCTTCCCTTGAAGTGCCCGGCCAAGAGACACACGCGCCTCTGTCCAAGCCAGCATTTCATTCACCGACCCCAATCCTGTGGCTCTGCCCAAATGCTACAGAAAGTGGAAAAGTCACTAAATATATTTGGTTCCAACTTGACTCATTCCATGCAGTGAAAAAAGTTCAGAAGGGTTCTTTGGGTTTCTCTAAGCCTGGGTTCTTATTTTTAGAAAGAGAAAGTGGGACCCTACTACGTGGGTCAGAGGCACAGCCCTGGCATCCTTGTCTCCTGGCCCTTGTGATTCGGTTATGGTTTTCCCGGTTTCCTGAGGAAAGTCTGAAAAATTAGCTAATGCCTGTTCTCCAACTCTAGGCTCTGACCCTCTTGAGAGCACCTATCTCTTCATCCCAAGCAGCTAGCATAGAGCCTGCTGCACTCCGTTGTTTGCTCAGAAATGATTCTTGGAGTTGCCCTGAATGCTGGACACAGTGCTACGTGCTGAATCCATGTCCTGCCCCCTCCTTCTGGCCAGCACCAAGGCAGGCTCAGTCCCTGCCCTCACCCAGTCCAAACTCTACAACTGTTGCTGTTTAGTTGCTCGGTTATGTCTGACTCTTTGCGACCGCATGGATTGTAGCCCACCAGGCTCCTCTGTTCATGGAATTTTTCAGGTAAGAATACCGGAGCGGGTTGCCATTTCCTCGTCCAGGGAATCTTCCTGATCCAGGGATTGAATTTGCAGATTCTTTATCACTGAGCCACCTGGGAGGCCTCAAACTCTACAATAGCCATTCAATAAATATTTTTGAGTGGATGAATATGGATTACTGTTTTACCTGCCTGCTGCATTAGCAAACTCTCATATTTCAGTATTGGCTGACATGTTGGCAAAATAAAAACAAAACTTGAAGTGGACAATGTTTAAATCCATTGGTTTCATACGGTCTTAGTTGTTTTTGGAAATTGATGTTGGTGTGCCACCAAGCTAAAGTATATAGCAAAATACTCTCATAGTTGACTTCAATTAAATTATTTATTTTGAACAATTTTAGCTGGCTTTTAAATGTTTATTTTTGAACTATGTTTTTTCCAGCCTGTATATATTCCTGTTAATGATGTTGGCTAGGAAGGGAGGCAGTGGCAACTCCGAAGCTTGCTGACTGTCAGGAAAAGGCAACTTGGGACTAAGAATAAAAATAATTAAATGTGGGTGGACTGGAGAATTGAATGTCCTTTAGATGCATTCAGTAATAGTTCTGAATTCAGTTCCGTAGTTCCTGTCTGATAATGGCTGTGCCTAGGGCAAATGAGGTGCCCAAATGAACCCGAGTGGTCAGGTTCCAAAATCCCTCCATCTTGCATCATGCAACTCATCTCTCTTCTCCACCAAGAGCAGGAGCTGGGTTGGCACCCAGTCTGATTGACTGTGGTTGGAAATGGGGAACAGGGAGCAGCCATATATGCACGTCAGTGTGATGAGATAAGGGTGCATATAGGTTTTGAGCCCAATGCCCTTCACAACAAGATGCATGTCTTTATCAGACGGAGGTGGGAACACAAAACAGGCAGAGCAGAGCATCCCAGAATCCTATACACTAGTCAAGGCATAGCCCTGCTATGCTCAGTACTGGAGCAGACTCCCAAGCCTTCTAGATAATTTACTTGTATTAAACATGAAGATGACAGTCTACCTTTTCACAAGCAGAATTTAAGATATATTTCAGAATTAGTTCTTATTTACTTAATGGACTTACAATGGATATCTAGAATTGGCTGAAAGAAAATCACTAGGGAGAAGTCTGTCCTACAATGCTTTCCAACTGGGGCCCCCGGGTCATGCCCAGAACCCCTAACAAGTCCATCCTTGTGCCTCGTGGCAGCTAGTTAAGCCAAGATATTGATTGTATTAATGGGGAAGGTGACTGTCATGCTGATGGGTAAATGTAACACCTCCTCCTTCTGGCTAGAGTGTTGACACCTAGAGAAGATTCTTTGGAGCCAATACTCTGCCCAGAAGAGCCTAGTCTAATGGATTATCTCTGAAACTGTGACTGAATGACTTTTGGTCTTCAAATCATACCCAGAAGATAGCTTCAGGCTGTTGATGATAGGGGCAACCCTGCATGCAGCCAATGAGCTCCTCCAGTCATGGCAGATGACGTGTACGTGTATACGTGTGCTTCTTGAGAAGATACAACTGGCAAATGTTTGATTTTAAAAATCCTGCGTGTGAGGCAGTCCAATTCTCTGAGGCTTTGGTGGGATCCCAGATGCTTGTGGAGCTGAGGAGAGAACTTTCTGGGTCTCCCTCCATTTACATGCAATGTTCTAGCCTTCCATGTTGTGGTCCTGCAGTGAGCAAGATGGTCAGAAGAGAAAAGCTTCAGGCATAAGTAGCGGTTTTCTCCAGGAAAACAGGGCAGAAGAAGCACCAAGCTCTGTTTTCTGGGACTTGCTCCTTGCTCCCAACTGTTCCCCTACTTAACCCTCGGGGTCAAGGTCCTTTGTGGACTTCAACAGCGGCATCAGGTCAGATGTCACGTTTATCTGCAGAGCCATGGATGGTCAGGGAAGCAACTATCCCTCCTCTTTGTCCATCAGAAAACTGAAGCCCACTTCTCACCCTCAGATAGGCTATGATGGCCTCAAATGCTTTGTACCTTTCCCATAACGCTTAATACATTGACCAGCCAGTCCCAGGGAAAATGACTCTGAAAAGTGGGTTAGTGAGCTTTTCCATTAGGGGTACATTCAACAAGTTAGTTACTGAGCAAACTCTCAACCTTTCACTAGATTTGTTTTTAAAAGTTCTGAGATGAAACAGCTGTCTATATCCTCTCTGTCCAAAATGCAGAAGCAAATGGTCTTATGGAGGGAGTCTTCCTTAGACAAGAAATTGCATATGGCAATTTGGGGCAGCATTTTCTTGTATTTCTGCTAGTTCTCTAAGCTCTCAGATAAATTGCAGAACTTTGAAATTATGGGGACATTGAAAAAAAAAAAAAAACGAATCAACTTCTCCCTGTAAGATAAATTTAAAACTATTCACCATTACTTAAGCAAACCAGGCACAAACCTCCAGTGAAATATTTAAAAGACTCATTGCAACCCCAGCTAAGAGATGCTGGAGTCATTGTTCAGGAATAATGACTAAGTAAATAATTAAAATTGCCTTCTCCCTTAAATTACAGATGTCCTGCAAATATGAGTCCCTTCTCCTACTTTATTATTGTTGACTTATCAATTCTGACCGACATACTCCTTATGAGAACATCATATAATAATGCCTCAATCATTTCCTTAAATAACATAAAAATTTCTTAAAGTGTTCAGTCTACCCATAAACAAAGAAACTCAACAAAGAAAATATTTGCTTACTTGATACCTTAAACATTTAAAATGTTAAATGTTAGTGAAAACATAGTGAAAAAAGAACACTCACTAAATATTTGCAAGCCTATAAAGTGTTTCAGTTTTTAAAATATACGACCAGGAAATAATGTATATTTTTAAACATTTTAATAAAGCAAATGTCCATGCCTTTTACATTGTCTTACCATTTATGAACCTGTTCAAAGGGAATAGTCAGAGATGGCAAAAGTGAATGGTCAAGAGTATTTGTCAGAGTATCATTTTCAACAGTGAAGAAATGGAGAATATAAGCCTGCTTTAGAAGCCCCTGCCTTGCAGAAGAATGAACTCCTTCAGAGGATAGAAGGGAAGTGGATTAGTGCCATGATTAGGGATGCTTGTGAAAATGACACATTTCCAAACTTGTCCTTTACAGAATCTGACTCAGAACCTTCCTTCTTCCAACTCAAATCACTTCTGTGATTTCTAGTGAGGATCCCGAAGCTTTCAGAAAATAATGATATACTGAGTTCACTTAAGATGATGGGCACTGATTGCCAGGGTAGGAAAGAAGCAAGGAAAGAGGTTAGGGAACCAGAGTCTTTCCAAAGTGACGTCCTTAGGACCCAGCTTCTCATTGTCTTTGTGTCTATACAACTGTCTGTAAGAGCTCAGAAGATAGGTGTCATCGACATCCTGAGAGGTGGTCTCCACTTCTGTTCTCAGGTCTAACAGATGGAATTGAAGCCACACGCACCAGAGTTGACCATTTCAGGCCACATTATAATACTGTTTTTTCCCTAAGTGCCTAGAATGCAACATCTTAGAAACACGCATCCATGATATAGGGGTGGCTGCCCTGTGCAATGGGAAAAACCAGGGCTTTGGAGTTGCATAGATCTGGATGGTGGTTCAAGCTCATATGTCTATCTGCTGGACCCTGGACAAGTTACTTAAGCCCTCTGAGTCTCAGCTGTCTTAAATGGAAATGAGGGTCCTCAGTTCTCCCCATTGTCTGGATTGGGGATTGGAGAGTGGCTGTGACATGCCAGGCACCTCACAACCATTCAGGAAGTGGTTTCTTAGGATTATCTCTGGACAGACCAAAAGCTGTGTTAGGAGTTTACAAAAATGACTAAAATATAACTTTAAAAAACTATTGTTTTCTTCAGGAGCCACCAAAGTAGGTGGCAAAGACAGTGAGGCAGAAGGATAATGACCATTCAGTGAAGAAGGAGAAGTGGAAAAGCAACTAGGTCTGAGTGGCTTCTCAAAACCCCCTTAAATTAAGTCACTGCCATTGTATATAACAGAGTGCAAAATGTAGTAACACATGACCATCTATTAACCATTAGGTGGATATGGATTCAGTTACAAAGAGCTGCTACTGTAGACTTGTGGCCCTGAGATAATGGATTCAAGATGGGTGTTCAGTCTGAAGACATGTCTGAGCCAAAATCTGTGTCCCAAAGAGAACACTGCCCCTTGCTACTGGCTCTCAGGCATGGAAACGGAGCAGGATGAGAAGGGTGTGTGTATGTGTGTGTGCGTGATATTCATTCTTTCATTTCTTCAGCAAATATGTATCAAGCTCCTTCATCTGCCTGGCACTGAGCTAGACAATGGGCATTCATCCACAATCAATACACGATCAGACAATGGCCATGCTTCCAGTAACAAATAGACAGAAGTGCCATGAAAATTGGCTAAGATCAACTGTACTTGGCTTAAAGATTTTCCGATAGCTGGCTCTCATGGTATAACTGAAAGGCTACTGGGCAAATATTGACTAAATATCTCCTAGGCATGAATCTAGAATGAAGAGTCTGGATAATGGTACACAGTGGGTTGAACCCCTGGAATGAATGTGCCTTCCCCGAAGGCTGTGGAATTTGATGGAAACCACAATGGGCCTAGACTCCAAAAGGATATTTAACACGCTGCCCATTTGCCATAGTAGAGCCAGGTTTCCAAAGCTGAAGCAGCAGGAGCGGGGTCATAAATCACCCAGATTACATTCCCTCCTCTCAGCGCTCTGATCTCTCCTGTGCCCTCTTTCCTCTGATTCACAATCACTTTTGTGTAAATTGCCTAGAAAAACTACCTAACTTCTCCTTTTCCTTTGACCACAGAATGTGGTCCATCAGACTTAACCAGTTTCTACAACAGTTTCCTCTGTCTGTTCACTCAGTAAATGAACAGGCTGATCAGGTTCAACTATTCCATATCATATTAATACATCAGCATTTGGGGCAGAAACCCGAGATCATAATCAACATATAAGTAAATGATGTTGCTTTCTTTTAGTATGGAAAAGCTGTCCGTCTAGAAAAGTTAGTTCTGATAAATTATTAGTTACCAGTTACAGGAAATCATCAAAATTTTTAATTGTAGTTGTATTTTCACACACACACACAAATGCAGAAGAATGTGGCTTTTCTCAGATTGCCTCTTGATGTATTACTTTGATCCTTTAGAATATTATCTGACCTTCTAAAGCAATGTTATGATACCTATTTTCTTAAACATTTAATAAGCTGTAGTTAAGAGACTGGGATATATACAATCAGTTGTTAGAAGGAAAAGATCTGTTTTTTTCAGTCTTTGAGCAAATCCACCCTCAATTACATCATGATTACTAAGTCCCTATATAGCAAAAATTCTATTATTTCTAATATTTCTATATTTCTAATATATTTGTTGTTTAGTTGCTAAATCATGTCTGACTTTTTTCCGACCCCATGGACTGATAATGTGGTGACTTGCTAAAAATTAGGTTGAGTTAAATAGAAAAAACGAGTTCTTTTTAAAAAAAAGCTGCAGGAAAAAAGGAAATTATACAGTATAGTCAATTTTATTTTTCAATTATTTCTTTATTTTTGGTTGCGCCGGGTCTTAGTTCAGTATTTGTGGCTCATGGGCTTTGTTGCTCTGAGGCATGGTGGATATTAATTCCAAGACCAGGGATCAAACTTACATCCCCTGCATTGGAAGGCAGATTCTTAATCATCTTAACAACTGGCCCACCAGACGAGTCCCTATAAATCAATTTTAAAAGTCAAACATAGCCCAACAATATCAGAAGATTTACTTATGATTCTTACCTATTTTTCTTAAATATATTGTTATATTTTGTGTTAATGAGGCTAAAATTGCATAAAACTATTCAGTAAGCCATATTACTTTCATGAATAATTAAACTATTAATTTGCCAAGATGCAACATAAACTGTTTAAGAGGAGTACAGAACTTTATTTAACAAGAAGAAACTTCAGGCAATGAAATGTGTACATAAAAACCAAGATCAATTGTTTTCCCATCACATAACGTTTCACTGGTTTCAGTTCAAATGCCTAATGTTATTATGAGTCACCAAAGCAAATGTTGTTTTATTGCATATCTGCATAGTAACACTCTTAATTATCTTCATTCCAATTACTTTTATTTTTTAAAGTTTTTCTTTTTTGATGTGGACCACTTTTAAAGTCTTTAATGAGTTTGTTACAAATATTGCTTCTGTTTTATGCTTTGGTTTTTTGGCTATGAGGCCTGCAGTTTCCCCAACCAGGGATTGAACCCACACCTGCTGCCCTGGAAGGTGAAGTCTTAAACACTGGTCTGCCATGGAAGTCCCCTGATTACTTAAATTGTTGGTTAAACTCAAGTCAAGGTATGGCAAAACCACTACAATATTGTAAAGTAATTAGCCTCCAATTAAAAAGTAAATAAATTTATACTAAAAAAATAAACTCCAATATAATCTAGTCTATTTTGGTCTTAACTTTTAAAATAATCATAAATTATAAAATTTCTTTAGGAAATATATAAAGCAAAAGTTTACATTTTAAAAATCATTTAGGATTTCCTGGTGGTGCAGTGGATAAGAATCTGCCTGCCAATGCAGGGGACAGGGGTTCCATCCCTGGTCCCAGAGGATCCCGTGTGCCTCGGAGCAACTAAGCCTGTATGCTGTAACTACTGATCCCAGGTTCTAGAGCCTTGGAGCCACAACTACTGAGCCTCTGCTCTAGAGCCTTCGAACTGCAACTCCTGGAGCCAGCGTGCCCTTGAGCCCACGCTCCACAAGAGAAGCCACTGCAACGAGAAGACTGTGCCCCACAACGAAGAGTAGCCCCTGGTCCCTGCAACTAGAGAAAGCCTGTGCACAGTAATGAAGACCTAGTGCAGCCAAAATAAATAAATAAGAATGAAAAAAAATTTTTTTAATCATCTGAGATGAATAAATATGTATTAATTTCTTGATTCTTACAGACCATTTTTTTAAAATTCCCATTTAAATTCAGTAATCCAGTGATTGTGCTAGAAATGTGTACCTATAATATGTGTGTCTGCCTATATTTGTAAGTGCATATAAAACACGGAGACTCATCAGGTATTTCTGGTCAGTAAATTCGTAATATCTTGTGTCAAGTTGCAGTTTTTCTTTCAAAGAAGTCTCCAAATCTCCACAGATCTTGTAAATCAGAGCGGCCACATTCAAACAACTTTTCAGTAGAAGAAAATGGCTAGCAGTCCTTATTTCTAAGCATCATAAAATAGGAAAAGGATGCATTTGGGATTTAGATTTTAAGCAACAGAAAGAATTTATTGAGAGTCCCAAGAATATGTTAACTAATGTCTACTTATTTTAACATAATAGAGAAAGCAAGTGCCTTTAGGGTGAGACATTGAACAGTAATTTTGTTGTCTATTTCTATATGTTTGAGGGGAAGAAATTTGGGTGCTAGTGGGGAGTAGGGGAGGGTATGCGTGGCATGGCAGGATACATGGGGAGAAGGTTCTGGAGGATGTGTACCAGATGCCAAGAGGTATGTTTCATACTTTGATACTTACAAATGTGTTTTCTAGCTAGAAAAATTTTCTGTGCGGGCGTTGGACAATATCCTTACAATAGACACAGCATCAGTCTCATCAGGACCTTTCTTTTATTCACTGGTTGAATAAAAGGCCATTTCCTACCATTTATAGTTCAGGTAGCACTAGTGATAAAGAACCCACCTGCCAATGCAGGAGGCACAAGAGATGTGGGTTCAGTCCCTGGGTTGGGAAGATCCCCTGGTGGAGGGCACAGCAACCCACTCCAGTCTTCTTGCTTGGAGAATCCCACGGACAGAGGAGCCTGGTGGGCTACAGTCCATAGGGTTGAAAAGAGTAGGACACAAATGAAGTGATTTAGTATGCAGTCAGTTCAGTTCAGTCGCTCAGTCGTTTCCGATTCTTTGCGACCCCATGAATCGCAGTACGCCAGGCCTCCCTGTCCATCACCAACTCCCGGAGTTCACTCAGACTCACGTCCATTGAGTCCATGATGTCATCCAGCCATCTCATCCTCGGTCGTCCCCTTCTCCTCCTGCCCCCAATCCCTCCCAGCATCAGGGTCTTTTCCAATGAGTCAACTCTTCGCATAAGGTGGCCAAAGTACTGGAGCTTCAGCTTTAGGATCATTCCTTCCAAAGAAATCCCAGGGTTGATCTCCCTCAGAATGGACTGGTTGGATCTCCTTGCAGTCCAAGGGACTCTCAAGAGTCTTCTCCAACACCACAGTTCAAAAGCATCAATTCTTCTGCGCTCAGCCTTCTTCACAGTCCAACTCTCACATCCATACATGACCACAGGAAAAACCATAGCCTTGACTAGACGGACCTTAGTCGGCAAAGTAATGTCTCTGCTTTTGAATATACTATCTAGGTTGGTCATAACTTTTCTTCCAAGGAGTAAGCGCCTTTTAATTTCATGGCTGCAGTCACCATCTGCAGTGATTTTGGAGCCCAAAAAAACAAAGTCTGACACTGTTTCTACTGTTTCCCCATCTATTTCCCATGAAGTGATGGGGCCAGATGCCATGATCTTCGTTTTCTGAATGTTGAGCTTTAAGCCAACTTTTCCACTCTCCTCTTTCACTTTCAACAAGAGGCTTTTTAGCTCCTCTTCACTTTCTGCCATAAGGGTGGTGTCATCTGCATATCTGAGGTTATTGATATTTCTCCCAGCAATCTTGATTCCAGCTTGTGTTTCTTCCAGTCCAGCGTTTCTCATGATGTACTCTGCATATAAGTTAAATAAGCAGGGTGACAATATACAGCCTTGACGTACTCCTTTTCCTATTTGGAACCAGTCTGTTGTTCCATGTCCAGTTCTAACTGTTGCTTCCTGACCTGCATACAGATTTCTCAAGAGGCAGGTCAGGTGGTCTGGTATTCCCATCTCTTTCAGAATTTTCCACAGTTTACTGTGATCCACACAGTCAAAGGCTTTGGCATAGTCAATAAAGCAGAAATAGATGTTTTTCTGGAACTCTCTTGCTTTTTCCATGATCCAGCGGATGTTGGCAATTTGATCTCTGGTTCCTCTGCCTTTTCTAAAACCAGCTTGAACATCAGGGAGTTCACGGTTCACGTATTGCTGAAGTCTGGCTTGGAGAATTTTGAGCATTACTTTACTAGCATGTGAGATGAGTGCAATTGTGCGGTAGTTTGAGCATTCTTTGGCATTGCCTTTCTTTGGAATTGGGATGAAAACTGACCTTTTCCAGTCCTGTGGCCACTGCTGAGTTTTCCAAATTTGCTGGCATATTGAGTGCAGCACTTTCACAGCATCATCTTTCAGGATTTGAAACAGCTCAACTGGAATTCCATCACCTCCACTAGCTTTGTTCGTAGTGATGCTTTCTAAGGCCCACTTGACTTCACATTCCAGGATGTCTGGCTCTAGATTAGTCATCACATCATCATGATTATCTGGGTCATGAAGATTTCTTTTTTGTACAGTTCTTCCATGTATTCTTGCCACCTCTTCTTAATATCTTCTGCTTCTGTTAGGTCCAGACCATTTCTGTCCTTTATCAAGCCCATCTTTGCATGAAATGTTCCCTTGGTATCCCTAATTTTCTTGAAGAGATCTCTAGTCTTTCCCATTCTGTTCTTTTCCTCTATTTCTTTGCATTGATCGTTGAAGAAGGCTTTCTTATCTTTTCTTGCTATTCTTTGGAACTCTGCATTCAGGTGCTTATATCTTTCCTTTTCTCCTTTGCTTTTCGCCTCTCTTCTTTTCACAGCTATTTGTAAGGCCTCCCCAGACAGCTGTAGCCTGTGTAAATTCTGCCAAGAAAATGCCTACTGACAGCTCCAGGACCCTTGTTGAGAGAAAGAAATTGAATCTACTCTAATATCCTCAAAATGATCAGCTGGGCATCACATTTCTGCTCCTTAGAGTTTGATCCTGCGCATGAACTTACCCTGACGCCTGGACCACCGAGGCCTCAGGCTTCCTGTCCCTCCCACCTACAGGAATGGCACAAAGCTTTCAAGTCTGAAACAGGCCTTACCTTCTCAGCAGTGGTCTTGAAGGTGGGCTGCCATTCAGAGAAGAGTCCTTGCCTGCCTGATTCTGTCTTCTTGGGGCCCTACTGATAACCAAAAGACAGCTGGGAGCAGAACAGTGTAACGGCCTAAGTTACCAGCATCCTTGCAGATAAGTCTGCAAGACCCCAGTTTATTTTGCTTTCCTATTTTCAGAATGATATGATATCCTGCTCTGCTGTGTGTTCTGTTGGAATGTGGCTTATATTTTGGTTACACGGTCTACTTTTCCAAAATTCATTTTCATCCCAGCTTTTGAATGGTATACAGTAGGCTTCAGTTCAGTTTAGTCATCAGTGGTGTCCGACTCTTTGCGACCCCATGAATCGCAGCACGCCAGGCCTCCCTGTCCATCACCAAGTCCCGGAGTTCACTCAGACTCATGTCCATTGAGTCACTGATGCCATCCAGCCATCTCATCTTCTGTTGTCCCCTTCTCCCCCTGACCCCAATCCCTCCCAGCATCAGAGTTTTTTCCAATGAGTCAACTCTTCGCATCAGGTGGCCAAAGTACTGGAGTTTCAGCTTTAGCATCATTCCTTCCAAAGAAATCCCAGGGCTGAGCTCCTTCAGAATGGATTGGTTGGATCTCCTTGCAGTCCAAGGGACTCTCAAGAGTCTTCACCAACACCACAGTTCAAAAGCATCAATTCTTTGGCGCTCAGCCTTCTTCACTGTCCAACTCTCACATCCATAGATGACCACTGGAATAACCATAGACTTGACTAGATGGACCTTAGTTGGCAAAGTAATGTCTCTGCTTTTGCATAGGCTTAGAATCAGACAACTGGAATTCAAACCCTGATATTGCCACTTCATTTGTCTCTTTGGGCTTCCCTGCTGGCTCAGATGGGAAAGATTCTGCCTGCAATGCAGGAGACCCAGGTTCAATCTCTGGGTCAGGAAGATTCCATAGAGAAGGGAATGGCTACCCACCTCAGTATTCTTGCCTGGACAATTCCACGGACAGAGAAGCCTGGCAGGCTAAAGTCCATTGAGTCACAGAGTCGGACACAACTGAACAACTAATGCTTTCACTTTGTCCCTTTGTGGAATGTAGTGGTCTCAACTCCTTGCTCCTGGATTTGATACAGGTATTGAATGACATAATGTGGGTAGAAACAACCAGCACAGTTCCTGGCACAGAGTGGGAATTCAACACATGTTTTTGAACTTCGAGAACGCATATTTCTTCTCTCACCCTTACACAATTACAAGTATCCAGTGTTCCAAGCACATATAGGGTTGATGCTGTTTCATTGGGATATTTGCCAGCAAAGTTAAGGCTACTGGTCTACTGATGGGAGCTTTAAGGCAAAGGGCAAAGAGTATGGAAATCATTGGCCATGAAATAGTATTTCAGAATAGAATCTGAGTGCACTTGCCCTTGTTTGTGGCCTGATTTTTAAACTCTAAGTATATCGAATTGTGATGTCAAGAGGAAGAACAGTTTCACAATTAAAATTACAGTTCAAGCTGCTACTATTAAGTTATTAACTCTTATATTTTAAAATTATAGAATAAATATAGCCTTGAAACTACCTAAACCACAACACTGTACTTCAAAGGCAAGTCTATGGGAAAGGCACACTGAAGATTATTTTATTAGTTTTATATACTCCAAACTTTTATAAACATATTTAATAATATAGCTTACCAGCCGAAACCAAACAACAAACCACACTATAAAACCCCCACCACATCACCTTTACCCCCTGCCAGAAACCCATATAACATTAAGTATGTGTACAGATAAGTTTCATTAAAAAAAATGTTTAAGTTGCTAGCTCTTAAAAGTTGATATTTTTCATTCACCTTAAAAATTACAAGTAAACTGAGATTTTATTTTCCTGGGTGAAGATTGGCTTAACTTATAACCTTTGAATTTAGAATTTGCCCCTCAAATTTACCTGTTTTATAAAGATTCAATTGCATGTGTAGTTTTAATTATATATATATATAGTTATTTGAAAGGAATTTTTAAAAATCATGTTACTAATAAACAGAAGGTAATAAATCCTTATAATTTAAAAATAAAAATTGTAACCTTCGAGAACTTAATATAATGCATGCAAACTAGGCTAAATCTGAAGTTGTTTATTCTTTTATTAGAGTCTTGGTTAACTAAAAAATATAGGGCTGCCATGACCTTTTCATCAAAGCAAGTATTTCACAAATAGTATTTTTCTGATTGTAAAAATTGCACACATGTGTTCACTCAGTCGTGTCCAACTCTTTGCGACCCTATGGACAATAGGCCACTGGGCTTCTCTGTCCATGGGATTCTCCAGGCAAGAACACGGAGTGGTTTGGTATTTCCTCCCTCAGAGGGTCTTCTCTCCCAGGCATCGAACCCAGGTCTCCTGCGTCTCCTGGATTCTTTACCACTGAGCCACTTAGGAAGCCAATAGTTACATTTTTTTTTTTATAAAAAATTTGAGAAATATGGAGAAATAGAATTTTCCAAGAATAACTCAAAAACTCAGGTGATGAGAGGTGTTCAGATTTTGAATATAGTCTTTTAAAATATAATAGTTTGTCAAAATTCATAGGGTTTTTTGGCTTTTCTATGAAAATCTCTGGCTGGGACATTGACATACTTGGCTGCCAACATCATTTTTTTACTGTTTTGCTTGTCTTTTTAAGAATATCAATGTTTCTTTCAGCTAACTTTATGTTCCAACTTCAAATAGCATTGGGTTTATTTTCATGTTTACCAAGATTTTCTTTCATTTCTTTTTTTGATGTCTCTTTCTTATTATTCCTCTGAATCATTCAGCATCCCACAAAAGTATGACATATACCATATAACTTTAGTTGTGGAAGACTAGTAATGGTAATAGTCTGAGTGTTAACTGTTTAATGAACACTCACCATCCTGCAATATTCCCCTGTCATTTAATTTTCCCAGTGGGGACAGTGGTGGGTGTTAACACTGTTACCCCAATATTGCAGATGGGAAAACTGAAGCTCTGGGAAGTTAACTAACCCAAATGTTTTTGAATGTATTCTGAAGGTAGATCCAACAGGGTTACTTAAAGGATTTGATGTGGAATGTGAAGAAAAAGAGAGAATATTAGGATAACTCCCAATATGGGGCTTGAGCAACGGGAAGAATGAAGTTGCTTTTCTTTGAGTGAATGACCGAATGAGGTCAATATAGGAGGGTGTCCAATTGGGAACACACTTGAAAAGACTTAAAAATTGAAGGAGACTCTGTATGGGTGAATTGTGTTCAGTTCAGTTCAGTCGCTCAGTCGTGTCTGACTCATGGACTGCAGCATGCCAGACTTCCCTGTCCATCACCAACACCCGGAGCTTGCTCAAACTCATGCCCATCCAGTCAGTGAAGCCATCCACCATCTCATCCTCTGTCGTCCCCTTCTCCTCTTGCCTTCAATCTTTCCCAGCATCAGGGTCTTTTCAAATGAGTCAGTGCTTTGCATCAGGTGGCCAAAGTATTGGAGTTTCAGTTTCAGCATCAGTCCGGCCAACGAATATTCAGGACTGATTTCCTTGAGGATTGACTGGTTGGATCTCCTTGCAGTTCAAGGGACTCTCGAGTCTTCTCCAACACACAGTTCAAAAGCATCAGTTCTTTGGTGCTCAGCTTTCTTTATAGTCCAACTCTCACTTCCGTATATGACTATTTGAAAAACCATAGCCTTGACTAGATGGACTTTTGTTGGCAAAGTAATGTCTCTGCTTTTTAATATGCTGTCTAGGTTGGTCATAGCTTTTCTTCCAAGGAGCAAGCATCTTTTAATTTCACGGCTGCAGTCACCCCATCTGCACTGATTTTGGAACCCCCCCAAAATAAAGTCTCTCACTGTTTCCATTGTTTCCCCATCTATTTGCCATGAAGTGATGGGACCAGATGCCATGATCTTAGTTTTTTGAATGTTGAGTTTTAAGCTAGTCTTTTCACTCTCCTCTTTCACTTTCATCAAGAGGCTCTTTAGTTCCTCTTCACTTTCTGCCCTAAGGGTGGTGTCATCTGTGTAACTTAGGTTATTGATATTTCTTCTGGCAATCTTGATTCCAGCTTGTGCTTCATCCAGCCCAGCATTTTGCATGATATACTCTGCATATAAGCTAAATAATCCAGCTGAAAATATATAGCCTTGATGTACTCCTTTCCCTATTTGGAATCAGTCTGTTGTTCCATGCCCAGTTCTAACTTGCTTCTCGACCTGCATACAGATTTCTCAGGAGGCAGGTGAGGTGGTCTGGTATTCCCATCTCTTGAAGAATTTTCCACAGTTTGTTGTGATCTACACTGTCAGAGTCTTTGGCATAATCAATAAAGCAGAAGTAGATGTTTTTCTGAAATTCTCTTGCTTTTTCTATGATCTAACAGATGTTGGTAATTTGATCTCTGTTCCTGGTTCCAGAGAACCAATCCTGGAACCAGAATTGTATTAATAGAGCCTCAGTTCAGTTCAGTCGCGCAGTCGTGTCCGACTCTTTGCGACCCCATGAATCGCAGCACGCCAGGCCTCCCTGTCCATCACCAACTCCCGGAGTTCACTCAGACTCACGTCCATTGAGTCTGTGATGCCATCCAGCCATCTCATCCTCGGTCGTCCCCTTCTCCTCCTGCCCCCAATCCCTCCTGAGATCAGGGTCTTTTCCAATGAGTCAACTCTTCTCATGAGGTGGCCAAAGTACTGGAGCTTCAGTTTTAGCATCATTCCTTCCAAAGAAATCCCAGGGCTCATCTCCTTCAGAATGTCTCACGTCCATTGAGTCTGTGATGCCATCCAGCCATCTCATCCTCGGTCGTCCCTTTCTCCTCCTGCCCCCAATCCCTCCCAGCATCAGGGTCTTTTCCAATGAGTCAACTCTTCGCATAAGGTGCCCAGATTACTGGAGCTTCAGTTTTAGCATCATTCCTTCCAAAGAAATCCCAGGGTTGATCTCCTTCAGAATGGACTGGTTGGATCTCCTTGCAGTCCAAGGGACTCTCAAGAGTCTTCTCCAACACCACAGTTCAAAAGCATCAATAGAGCCTAACCATCTTATTCTGAATGATTTGTAGACATGAATAAGAGAGTGAATGATCCAGCAAAAGTCTTCATCATTCTAAACAAACCCTGCATGTTGTTATAAGTTGTGTACAGGAAATACTGCAAAGTAGCCAGTAGTGGTTCCTTTCATTTAAAGGATAACGAGATTGGTATCGAGTCTGTGCACAAAGATCCTATCACAGCTATTAACACTTATAAATATCCTTCATGTTGATTTGCAGAGAAACGACTACAATGATTCCACAGGAAGGCTCTATTCCTTTAGAGGAGAAAAAAAAAGTATTTGCTTTTATTGCTAAAAGGAAGAGAAAATAAATAACTAGCAAGCCTGTAGATGCCAAGATGTCTGATTTTCCCCAAGGAAGTAGACTCCAACTCTGCTCATCTGAATAAATCTAACTAACCCATTCTCAGAGCCAACTGATTAATCAAGTACTTCGTTTTTAGGGACTTCCCTAGTGGTCCAGTGGTTGAGAAATGCCTTCCAGTGCCGAGGATGTGGGTTTGATTCTTGGTTGGGGAACTAAGATCCCACATGCCTCGGGGGCAATGTCACAACTAGAGAGTGGAACACCACAGTTAGACTGTGTGTCACAACAATAGATTGCACATGACATGATGAAGATCCCACTTGGAGTGCAGCCAAGTAAACACATATTTTTTTAAAGTTTTTTAAAAAGTGCTCCATATTTGATACCCAGCGCTCTTTCTTCCATTTCTGTGTAATCATGTTTCTTTAATGTTTTATGTTGCATGACTTTACCTTGTAAATAGTCCTATGATAAATGCTATAATTAATTTAATAGCACTTTGACTACATTCATTTAAGGGTGTGCCCTACTGCAGCTACTGGAGCCCTGCCAAGGAGCCTCTGTACAGAGGCAAACTGTCAGATTCCCCCCTAGCAATTAACTGAGGGATGAGGTGGTGAGGAAGGGGTTAGAATACAACTAAAATGCTTATCACAGACCTAGTGTTTCTTTCCAAGGTATACCACCAACAGGCTTCCAGGTTATGGAAGACAAATCAAGGAGTCCTTGGCAGAGCACGACCCATGTTTCCATATTCTCATCAGACACCCAAAGAAGGGGCCCTGTGGGAAGTCTGAAACTCCAAGACACCCTCTCTACCCTTCAAACTGTGGGAAAAGGGGTCTTCAATTCTGTCAGGGAGTCCAGGGGCCCTGGGATAAATGATTTCCACTTCCATCCTTGGTAGGAGGGGTCTGTGATGGTGCTGGGGAAATGGGGATTACAGAGGAGCTGAGCTGATTTTAGTATTGCTCTCTTAAAAACTTCATCGCAAAGCTGCAGAGATTCAGAGATATCATGCTGGTAGAACTGTTTTCCCTTTGGGGCATGTTCTAGAAGGAATTGCTGGGAGGAAATCCTCATGAATGTCCAAATTCAATAGACCCGCCAGCCATTACTCAAGTTTATCTCTCACACCAGTCAGCCCATCATTACCTCTGAATCTGCCCCTTGATAAAATCTGTTTGGATGGTGATATGTTTTCACCTAAGGAGATATTCTGATTTAAACACACATCTTCCTGTAAATCACCGTATCTTCATTTTTACGGTTTCCATGGTGCCCTACTTACAGTCTAAACTTTGAAATAAATTCACACACTTAAGAATGGACTGTCGAGCATATGAAATCTATTTGGCATAAATGCCAGTCATGGAGGAGGTGAGGCTGTCCCTATGGCTTCGTTTGGTCAGAACTGGAAAATAAGTCTTCCGGGGTCAATCTATGGCTTTGGAGTCCTTAAACTTTTAAGATTTCACTTTGGTAATCTTGTGGCTATTATAGGAGAGGTGGTGTGGGCTTCTGCATGAGAACGGATAGACACTTTGAAAACTGAAGTCTATCTGTGACTCATTCATTCATCCATTCATTTGTATACAGATGTATTCATTGAACAAATATTTATTGAACATCCTCAGTGCCAGCACCAGAGGAATTAGCAGGTCCTGGCTCTCAGAGGACTTCTGGTAAAGTAAACAGGAGAGTCACATGATCTCATCAACTTTTGACAGCTATAAAATAGAAATAATATAGCAAGGAAGAAACATTTTTATTGTGAACAAATGTGTTTTTGCTTCCTGTGGCTTCTCGTTTCTGAACCCTCCAATTTTGTCTGGCCTAAGGTATGTCCTGATATCTTTGGAAGTTATATGGTCATTAAATTAAATCTGTCAAAGTCACAGCTTTGGTTACAAAACGGTATTAACGAAAACATTACCATGTGATTATTAAAACAAGAACCATAAAAGCTAGCCCTCTGGTATTCAATTGGACTCTTACACATCACAGCTTGAAATAAATTCTTAAAAGTTAACAATGTTGAAAAATTAGTAATGTGGTGCTTTAAATATAATTCTTTAAAAATCTTGTACCAAATGTCTCTGGGGGATAGCTCCTGAAAAGAACAGTATATACCTATAGAGCCTTTAAAAGGACACAATAATGCAATCAATTATGTTGGAAAAACTAATCAATTATTTTTTAAAAATAAAAAGAACCAGATATTTTTGAATTATGTATCTTCAAAAGCATGGTGAAACTTCATTCATTTAACAATAAAATATAAATCACTGAAAAACCTAATCAATTAAAGTTGTAAAGTGTGCCTACAGGAAGTGAGACACAGCATCCTTTGAGAACCATTCTGTCCAAAAATAGATGCAGTTAGTGGTGAAGCTGAAGTTCAGAGTTCCCAGCACAGAATTTTGGATAGACCTCCTACAGCCTTCTGATGAGTGCACTGAGGCTCTTTACGGTTGAAAAGGGTCTTTTCTTCTAAATCAACTGAAATATGGGGGAGGGTGATACTTAAAATTGTAAGAAGATATTTTAATACAAGCTAATAATTGCCATTACAAAAATATAATCTAAAGAAGAAAAGAAGGAAAGAAAAATATTAAAATTTTCTACCCTTCCACCAATATCCCTCACTCCAACTCACCAGAATAACTACGGTTAGCAGTTTGTGTCTTTCCAGAACTTCTTCAATGCAAGAAAAATATGATAATGAAAATGAAAATAACCAAGGATACAAAAGTAAAAGCAAAACCATCCACCCCCTTGTAGTTTAGTTCTACTCACCAAAGGTAACCACTCTTAACCACTTCTCTCTTTGATCTTTTTCTAGTAATTACCTTTGGTTAAGTTATGTTGCTTATCCCTGTCTTTGTTGACTTGTCAGCTTTAAGTTGTATTGAGTAACAGATCTGAAAGCTCAGCTGAATTACTCTTTATTCTCTCTTCATCCCGCCCCCAATCTCACAGGTTTGTTTCCAGTTCCATTAATTAATTTAACAAATTAAAGTAACATTACTAATCCTCTATTGAGGGAGGTGGAATCTACTAACTTTAGACTGTATGTCCTGACCTTCTACCTTGTGATCTGAGGAAATGAGAACCCTATCTGTCCATCCACCTTTCTTACCTACAGAATCCACGACTTTAATATTTAGTTCTTTAACTATAATTAAATTTTGGTTTTTCTGTAAGTTTGTCTAATAAATTCAAAACAAACAACCAATGTTATCATCTACCTATCTGTTGAATTTTTAAATTCGGAGTCATCAAATTTTAAGATTCTTCTTTGTCCTTTGGGTTCTTCTTTTTCATGGCAGCCTAATATACTTTTTAAATACATGCGTTATCTTTTCAAAGCTCCAGACAGAATTTCTGAAGGTTCTTCTGTTCACTGAATTGAGGTTGGTTGTTCTCTTTTTTCTGCCTTACTCCTTTCTGGTGTCACTGATTAGCATGGAAAGTCTGGTCCTTTGTTGTATCTGTGCAGAGGTGCTGTGGGTGCACTAACATCGGCTCTCCTTCCTGGTTCACAGCTAGACCTTTTCCAGATGCGCTTACAGTGAATGTTCTATCCAAGGTAACCAGCCCCTTTCAGGTGGGTCCTTTTAAAAGCACGATCATGACTCCTCCCTAATCTCTGTCCCTCTTTCTGCAGTGACCCTGTACACCACTGGTGAATGACGTCTGAGCTATCCTCCCAGAAGCATTCAGAAGAGCCACCAGTGACTGGATGAGTGGCTGCCATGTTCAGTTCAGTTCAGTCGCTCAGTCGTGTCTGACTCTTTGCGACCCCATGACCCGCAGCACGGCAGGCCTCCCTGTCCATCACCAACTCCCAGAGTTTACCCAAACTCTTGTCCATTGACTCAGTGATGCCATCCAACCATCTCTTTCTCTGTCGTCCCCTTCTCCTCCTGCCTTCAATCTTTCCCAACATCAGGGTCTTTTCCAATGAGTCAGCTCTTTGCATCAGGTGGCCAAAATATTGAAGTTTCAGCTTCAACATCAGTCCTTCCAATGAACACCCAGGACTGATTTCCTTTAGGATGGACTGGTTGGATCTTTTTGCAGCCCAAGGGACTCTAGTAAAAATAATTTTCATGTTTCTTAAGCCACTGAATAATTTCTAGGCATCCTATCCCGTCCTTCCTCATACATTATCCTAATAAAGAAGCTCATGGGGACTGGAGCTTCTATCTACATGTGGGGAATCTACCTTCCCTCTAGGCCTTTCCCTAAAAGAAAGGGCTCACCATAAGAAATGCATGTGCCTCTATGGGAAATAGATGGGGAAACAGTGGAAACACTGTCAGACTTTATTTTTGGGGGCTCCAAATTCACTGCAGATGGTGACTGCAGCCATGAGATTAAAAGACGCTTACTCCTTGGAAGGAAAGTTAGTCATAACCTAGACAGCATATTCAAAAGTAGAGACATTACTTTGCCAACAAAGGTCCGTCTAGTCAAGGTAATGGTTTTTCCAGTAGTCATGTATGGATGTGAGAGTTGGACTGTGAAGAAACCTGAGCACCGAAGAATTGATGCTTTTGAACTGTGGTGTTGAAGAAGACTCTTGAGAGTCCTTGGACTGTAAGGAGATCCAACCAGTCTATTCTAAAGGAGATCAGCCCTGGGTGTTCTTTGGAAGGAATGATGCTAAAGCTGAAACTCCAGTACTTTGGCCACCTCATGCAAAGAGTTACTCATTGGAAAAGACTCTGATGCTGGGAGGGATTGGGGGCAGGAGGAGAAGGGGACAACAGAGGATGAGATGGCTGGATGGCATCACCGACTCGATAGACGTTAGTCTGAGTGAACTCCGGGAGTTGGTGATGGACAGGGAGGCCTGGCGTGCTGCGATTCGTGGAGTCGCGAAGAGTCAGACACGACTGAGCAACTTAACTGAACTGAACTAGGGCATGTAAACTGGCAGACTGTCTTCGGGGTGGCTTGGCTGGGAGCTGGCAAAACATCTCTCTTAATCAGGTAAAATAAAGCTCTGGGTCCCCATAGCCACTCTGCTCCCCAGAACTCCCCAAGCAATGTTTTCTTTTGAGAGCAACCATCTGATTTTAATCTGAGACTAAGGTCCTTTCTCACATTTGTGGGGATGGGGGGAGAAGGAGGAGGTGTGCGTTTGTGTAAATTTTCCAGAAAAAAAAAAAATCCTTCAATAATCCGCTTCTATTTCATCCCATTTTCACTCAGTCCTGCTCTTTTTGCTGCCCCTGTGCTTAGAGTCCCTCTCGGACTCACCCAGCAGGAACGGTTTCTACACTCATTGCTCCTTCAGAAACTGAGCTGCCCAACTCCAGGACTCATTCAATATGATTCCTTCTGCTTCCCTTCCAGAAATTCATCGTTCTTTCTCATCTGCTGATGTTTCTTCTTCCCCTTTCTCTCAAGTCCAGTTATTCCCTTCTGTTCTTCATTTGTTATCAGGATGGTATTCAGGGAAAAAGTAGAAAGTGAACGTTTACATTTACTCTCATATCACTCATTCTTAGAAACAGACTTTATGTTGAGAAGGAATCTAAATTTCACTCTTATTACTGAAGTCTTAGAAATTGGTATTTCAAGTAGCAAGTTGTTGGGACTTCCCTGGGGTCCAGTGGTTAAGAATTTGCCTTGTCATGTAAGGGACACAGGTTGGATTCTTGGTCAGGGAATTAAGATCTCACATAACACAACAAGAGAGTCCATGCACCACAACCAAAAATCCCACATGACACAGCAAAGATTCTGCATGCTGCCACCAAGACTGGATACAGCCAAATGAATAATTCTTTTTTTAAAAAAATATTAGCAAGTTGTTCTTGTCATTATGCCCATTAGAAAGTAACCAGCAACTCAAATGCCCCGTTCTTCACTGGCCTCTACACACCTCAACACGAATATCCAAGTCCCCCTTGACTTACATATGTGGGAAACCCAACTCCTTCACAAGAAGCATTTTACATGTTCTCTTGACTCAATATAGTCGTAGTTTTGCCAGTCCAGGGATCTGCTACCGCTGGCCGTGACCAAACAACACCACTGCTACCTCTGGGCTATTAGGGTTGGAATTCAGCCCTTCCTGGCTGAGCCACTACAGTCCTGGTGCCAGGACAGTTGGCACTCCACTGCCTCCACTACACCTGCCAATTCATGCTGGCCGGCCACGAGCTTGTGAAGCTCAAGGTTGAACATTCCTCCTCCTCTGTTATCCTCAATTAGAAAGGATCCCTCTGTCAGTTGCCAGAGCCCCAGACTTTTGAGAGAATTTTCAGGAACAGCTTTTTTCTCTAGTATGAACCACCCGTGGCTCTTCTCCATTAGCGTGAGGCGCCATCTTGGTGCTGATTCCCTTCAGGATTCACCACTTGACTGATGATGTTCTTGGTCCTTGCAGCGCTGGGGCTGCTTGGCAGTCTCCTATGAAGGGAGAGGGCAGACACTACTTTGGTCTATTCATCTCTTCTGCTGGAAAAGAAGGAAGGGCCAGATCTCATAATGGTTTAGTGAAGCAACTCTTAATTCACATGAACAACAGCTCTTCCACAGTAGCAACACATTCAGAAATCCCATCCCCTGCCTGGTTTTTAGGCTCTGTTGCTCAGTCTGGCTCCTTCTGTCCGTCTCCTTCCCTTGCATAGAAACTGGCTCCTGTCACCTCTCCCTCACCCATATCATCAGTGTTTTATATGTCTAACAACTAACTATGACTGGGATTCAAGTGTCCACACTCCCAAAAGGGCTTCCTTAGTCCCGTGTTGTTGTTGTTGGCATTGAATCACTAAGCCATGTCTGTCTCTGCAACCTTGTGGACTGCAGCACACCAGGCTTCCCTGCCCTTTACTATCTCCCAGAGTTTGCTCAAGTTCATGTTCACTGAGTCAGTGATATTATCTAACAATCTCATCCTCTGTTACCCTGTTCTCTTTCTGCCCTCAATCTTTCCCAGAATCAGGGTCTTTTATGAATTGTCTCTTTGCATCATGGGGCCAAACTATTGGAGCTTCAGCTTTAGCATCAGTCTTTCCAATGAATATTCAGGGTTGATTTCCTTTAGGACTGACTGGTTTGATCTCCCTGTAGTCCAAAGAACTCTCAAGAGTCCTCTCCAGTATCATAGTTCAAAAGCATCAATTCTTTGGCACCCAAGCTTTTTTAAGGTCCAGCTCTCATATCCATACATGACTACTGGAAAAACCATAGCTCTGACTAGAGAGACCTTTGTCAGCAACGTGATGTCTTTGCTTTTTAATATGATGCTTAGATTTGTCATAACTTTCCTTCCAAGGAGCATCTTCTAATTTCATGGCTGCAGTCACCATCCACAGTGATTTTGGAGCCCAAGAAAAGAAAATTTGCCACTGTTTCTACTTTTTCCCCTTCTATTTGTCATGAAATGATGGGACTAGATGCCATGATCTTAGTTTTTTTAACACTGAGTTTTAAGCCAGCTTTTCCACTCTCCTTAGTCCCATATAAGTCAGTAAATGGAAGTAGATTGTGAGAGAAAACAGTGCCATCTTAAGCCACTTGAGGATCTGTAGGCTTGAAAGCAGGTTTTATCTTTCCAGACATCACTTCTTCTTCTTTTTCTTACCATTTATTTGTTACCAATTTTCTCTGACTCTGTGGGATAATGGAATCAAAAAGCAACTTTGAATATCAGGAAAGCCCGCTAGTAGCCAGATAGAAAGAGTCCCATTATACAAAGTGCTCCCACATGGGCTATGAACAGGGAAATGTCTAGAATCTGACCCTGTGCATGAATCTCCATGTCAGGACCATTATTTCCCCTATGTGGGTGTGAGGGATGGTCCCACGTGAGCCCCCCCTGGGAATCAGGGTACCTATGCCCCTCATGGATAGATGCAATGGAGGTCAGTCATGCCCCATGGGGTCCTCATTTTAAGGCAATATTCACTTCTTTTTCTTCCTACAATGAGCAGTAAGGTATAGCAGAATATAGTGACAGCCAATCCTGCCTCTGCCAACCTCACCCACAACCCTGAGAACTTCATTCAGCCTTTTTGGACATTAGTATCTTCATCAGTAAGTTGCAGATTTGGACTTGATTAATGTTTTTTATCTGTTAAGCTGAAAAACTCTTTATTCAAACAAAACCATTTGGAAAACCAAAAAAAAAACAAAAAACTCACAGACATAAAATACAAACTTATAGTTAATGAAGGGGAGAGGAAGGAGGAGAGATAAATTAGGAGTTTGGGATTAATAGATATATACTGCTATATATAAAATAGATAATAAAGACTTACTATACAGCACAAGGAATTATGTTCAATATCTTGTAATAACCTACAATGGAAAAGAATCTGAAAAAGAATACGTGGATGTGTAACTGAACCACTTTGCTCTACACCTAAACTATCACAACATTGTAAATCAACTATACTTCAATTTAGAAAAAGATCTTATGTCAAAGGCCAAAATATACAAAAGTTCAATGTTCAGGGTGAAATAGGAGCGAGGGCCCTAGAAACCTGCCTCTCCTCCTCCTCTGACACTACAGCAGCCCCTGAGGCATCCTTAGGGGCGCTTAGGGTTCTATGGAACACAATTTGAGAACCACTGCTCTAGAATATCTTGAAGTTCTCTTGGAGTTTTAACATCCTAAGACCTCAAGTCATAGTAGGCTTTATCTGTTCTGGACAGCAAGCATTCGCTGGATTTCACGCTGAAGTGCCCCAGGCTTCCACTAGAGCTTGCCTCGCTAAGGGGCTCAGAACTGCATGGGGAATCCAGGGCAGTGATGACATGGTACAGTGATTCCAGCTCATGGCCTGAATCCAAAGACCTGGGTTCAAGTCCCAACTGGACCACCTATCAATTCTGCATGTTAGTGTGCTGAAGCAAAGTCCTATACATGCGTGATTTAAACAACAGAAAGGTACTGTCATTCTATTCTGGAGGTCAGAAGTTCAAGACCAAATTGATTCCTTCTGAGAGCTGAGAGAGAGGAAGAGTTTCAGGCCTCTCCCCTGACTTCTAGTGGTTTCCTGGCCATCTGGGGCTTTCTCTGACATCTCCCCAAATCTCTGCTTTCATCTTTATGTGGTCTTCTCCCTGTGTATACGTATGTCCAAATTCTCCCTTCGTATCAGTGCACAGTCATATTGGAGTAGGGGCCCACCCCACTCCAGATGACCTCATATTAACTAATTATATCTGTAATAACCAGATTTCCAAATAAGGTCACATATAAAGGTACTAGGGTTTAGAATTTCAGCATATGAATAGGGTGCTGGGGTGGAGGAAACACATAAAATTCTATTACCTTGGACAAATTATTTTACCTTTCTGTATCTTAATTGCTAATATCTAGGAGTTGGGGTTGTTGTGAAATACAAAGGCATAATGAGCATTCCATAAATGTTAGCTGTTATTATGATATGGTTTTTGTTTCATTTGCAGTACTTTTTAAAAAACAGTACACTTGTTATTATTTTATTGCAGCAGTATATGGGGTCCATGTCTCTGGGGGACCACCTATAACCACTTCCTAGAACTTCTGATGATTCTCTTAGATAATAGTACTGCCATTTTGTTGTTCTTCCCAGCGGGTGCTGGTGGCAAAGAACCCTCCTGCCATTGCAGGAGTCGTGAGAGATGTGGGTTTGATCCCTGGGTCAGGAAGATTCCCTGGAGGAGGGCATGGCAACCCACTCCAGCATTCTTGTCTGGGAGCTACAGTCCACAGTGTTGTAAAGACTGAAGTGACTTAGCATAGCACAGCACACTATTGTGTTGTCTCGTTGTTGTTCAGTCGCTAAGTCATATCTGACTCTTTGAGATTCCATGGACTGTAGCCCTCCAGGCTCCTTTGTTTATGGGATTTCCCAGGCAAGAATACTGGAGTGGGTTGTCATTTCCTTCTCCAAGGCATCTTCCTGGATCAAGGATCAAACTTGCATCTCTTGCACTGGCAGGCAGATTCTTTACCACTGAGCCACCAGGGAAGCCCAAATATTAATCTGATTCAAAAGATGATATTTGCATTCTGTACCCAAATGAGCTTTGAATGGGCGGCTGAGTGAAAAATAATAAGTAAAAATATCACTGTGTATTTGGCTAAAACCCACACACAGAGCAAGCGGATAGGAAAGCTCCAATCCCTCTCACTTGGTCTTTTGAGTTGCCTGGAATCTCTGTGTTGGTTGGTTTGTCTCTTTCGCTTTGCAGTATCGTGTTTGGTTATGATTTCTCTTTTTCTTGTTCTATACCCAGCCCTTGTGCTGCATACAGGAAGTAGGTAATCCAGGTCTGTGCTCTGAGATGTGATTCTTTTTTGCTGCCTGGATGGGCAGTAATCATACATAAGCTGGCAGTTTGTGTGTGACACCCTCACATTTTGTAATTCTGTATCCACCTCTTTTCCAGAGGATAAATATATTCGAGCTTCCGATATCTAACATAAAGAAAAGCATTCCAGTGTTCCTAGTAGCCTAATCTGAGATGGCTTCCTTGCCTACTGGAGAAGCCAGCGTAAGCAGGCATGGCCATTTGACAAATAGGTTTCTCTTCCCACAACACCCATCTCCAGGCTTTTATAAATCAGTCTGACATGGGGTTCTCTCTGCCTGAACGTATTTGTCATTTCTGCCAGAGAAGCCAAGATGAGTCAGGCCGACATTATTTTTCTGTACTTGGAAAGAAGTGAATGAACCCTTTTAAAATACCCTAATGTCACTTGTTCTGGGTTATGGTGTATAAAGTGGCATTCAGATAGATAGATCCTTTCTATGACCGAGGGACTAAATTAAAATTTTAAATTAAAATTATAATCAGATGTAGTGGGATCTATTCTCCTAACACATGAAGATGCTCTGTCAAATTCACATTTGAATTTTTCAACATAGAGTAAGATTTGGAGATTTCAAGTAGAGCTACTTTTGTGCTTATATTTTTTTGACAAAAATTAAATGTGATTTCTTCCTGTTTAACTTTCTTTCTCCCCACCTCCCAGTTTTAATGAGATAGAGTTTACAGATAACTTTTTTCTTTCTGAATAAATCACACATTATTGAAAATAAACATAAAAGGATAATAATTCACTCAGAAAGAAAAATCAGAGAAAGTAGAGAGGCTCTGAGAAAATATTTAATTGCATATAGCAGAAACACAGAATAAAGGGAAACAAAGTAGAGAGTTCCTGAGAATATATTTGATTACATACAGCAGAGACACAGAATAAAGGGAGAAAAGATTTGACTTTAACTTTCTTTAACAAGGGTGGGCTGAATACTAATAAATTGTAACAACAATTTTGAAAATTCATTCAAAAATTTTGCAAATTATTGTCTAAAATTTTTTTTAAAAAGATCATCTTATCTAATCATTTAAAAGAGGAGAAAAAGATAGCATTTAGGGAATTCCAGGTATCTTTCAAATGCCTGCTTCCCTAAACTTATGTACTTTCCAATCATTACGGAAAATACAAAGAGAACATCTAAATTCTATAGAAGGTCATTGCTTTGGGAGCATTATGGACAGTTTAGTATCTGCTCCAAAAGGATTGAAAGGAAAGTCCAGCATTCTAGAGGTAGCTGGGTATATGACCTCAATGTATAGAATTAATATAATTAATGAATAGAGTTAATAGTCTATTCAAGATGTGTGCAATATCTAATTTTGATCTTTCATATTAACTTACAGCCTTTCCTCTTTTCATTTTGAAGTTGAAGTCACTCGTCATGTCCGACTCTTTGCGACCCCATGGACTGTAGCCGCCAGGCTCCTAATATCAAACTGAACACCAGGCGTTACAGAGTCTGGTGAATCCATGTGCCTGATAACACACGTACATCTCCCAAATGACTAAGATGCATGACCAAGTGCTGAATTCCACAACATGAGAAACTCTCCTTAGTGCGCATTTAGGACATCCTGGAGTCAACCCGCCATGGATGGATAACTCCAAACGCAAGGACTTCAGCTCCATCCGATACTGTTTCACCAGGTATTGACTCCATATTCACTGTTACCATTCTAGATAATGAGCTTTCCCCTATTCAAAAACTTTTATTTAAAACACTCACAAATCCTCCGTAACCTTCAACCACACTGTGCTTACTGAACTAAAGACTTCTATTTCCTTTTGAATAGAAACGCCTCCTGCCCAGACCTCGCGCAGCTAGGGATTTGAGTGCAATAGACAATTTCAAAGACAGTGCTTTCTACCTAACAATTGGTGCATTAGACTAAAATGTTCACACAAATGCAATAGCAACAGAAGGGGTTTGCAAGGCGGTGACAAGGTCCTTCATTTACCTGGATCTGGGGAATGATGAATGAGCGGGAGCAGAATATTCTTCTGGCCCTTTGGTTTACCTTGATCATCTCACAGAACACAAATTGACACTATACCCACATTTCTATGGTATTTATTTCCATGGTCATGATGTGAGGGCTTTTTTCAATCTGAATAGTGTAAAAGGGGAAACATATTACTGCAAAGAGACATTATTGTGCAGTGAATGTATAAACAGATGGGAAGAATGGACAGACATGCTCATAATAGAAACTGAAAGCTCCTCATTTTGTCCCGATTGTCTACCCTTCCTTTTTAAACAACCTTCCTTTTTTCTGGCTATCAATACAGAGTTCTTTTTGGTAAAATGAAGTGCATTCATGCTGCCTGAAAGAAGCTTTTAAAGTTGATCTGTGCCCACACAAAAGAGAAGCAGCGCTAAGTCCAGCCAGTGGAGGAAACAAACTTGGTCCATGTTCATTACTCATGGCTCGACACGCGGCCTCCATACCGTTTTGTAAAGAATCAGATAAACTTTCCTCATGATAAACAACTGAAATAATTTTTCTTAGCTGTCAGCTCCCTTTCTCCCTTTCCTAGCCTTTTCTCACACCCTTCCCTGCTCGTAAAAGCCACCGCGCGCAGCCCTTTGGTCTGATAAATGGGCTCCTTTCAGCTGGTGGCAGGCTTCAGGAAAATGAGATAATCCTGGGTAATGTGGACACAGTTTTCATTTCATGTCACCCAATTAAACTGCAATTATCCAGAGTGCAACAGCAGAAAAACTGGAAAGAATGGCCAGAGAATGAGGCACGGAGGCTCCCTGGGGTTCTTTATACCACGCACATCAGCCTAGATTTGTTCTGTTCTGATAATAAAGTGCCGGCCTCAGCACTCAGTCACACAAAACCGGGATCAGACCAGCCGCAACCTGTAGCTGCACACGAAATGCACCCACACGTCCTGAGACACAGCAGTTCGAGCCACGGTCCTCTTCTTGTTCCATATGTCTACGCAGCCACGTGGACATCCCCTCCTCAGCACTCTGTGGCCTGGCCCTTCCCCAGGCTGAACCAGGTAGAAGGTGTTTTCATTTTACAGAATGTGTTCTGCCCCACGACAGTCTCAGCACAACATGAAACAGTGTCCCCAGAACCAATCATTGCATAATAAGAGAGTGATGATAACTTTGATTACAAACACATTCTAATAAATCATGCAGAGCTCTATTAGTCTGAGGCCTGACTAGATATAAAAATTTCAGTGAACAGCTGGCTCATCAATTAGGAGGTTTTTCCCTTCATTTAAATGTGATGATATTCAGCCCTGCAAAGAACTGCAACTATGGCATGGGAAGTAGATAAAAGGATGTATCATCTTGTATTTATAAGTTACAGTCTTTCAGATTCTCCAATAGGATAGATCATTAGACTTTCAGTGGAGGAATTGCAAGCAAATGCAAACATTAAGGGTGAGGCTTTAATGTAAATAACTATGGCCGCAGCCACAGACGCAGTTGAGAAAGACAGAAAATAGTACAATTCACTAAGGGGAGAAACAATACAGTGGAATGAAAATGCCCTTTGAGTATGACATTGTCAGAATACAGCAAGATAAAATAAGGCAGGTCCCAAACTCATAGACTCCAAAATAAAATTTTCATTATCCATAACATAAATCTTTGGATTTATTAATACATTCTGAAAATAAACTGTACAATTTTACCAGCTGGTCTATTTAGTGATGAATCAACTACTTTAATCTCATAAAATGATTCTCTTGTGTGCCATTTGGCTCTATAGCTCTTCTTCCTTCCTCTTTTTGAAATGGATCCCATCTTAATCTTTCTCCAAATCACCATTTATGACTCCAGAAGGTAGTAAATGTGAGAGAAGAGTCACTCAGAATGGGTTTTAAGCAGCATGACCCCACTGAGTGCAGCCATCAGTGGGCCTGGGGCCTACTACCAGGTTCTTGCCCAACAGGGATAAAGACTACCACCCATCCTAGGAGATCTTGCCTGTCTCCCCTTCACCCCAGGTGATATCAGAAGCCCAAGGTGCTCTTTCTCTCCAGGCCATCACACAGGTGTGAAAGAGCACAGCATTGCCATCACACAGGAAACATTAAAAAAAAAAAAAAATTGGAGTGTTGTTGAGATGAATTTGAAAATTGGTCCACTCTTCAATACTCATAAATTCAACAATCACAGCAACGATGCTCACATAAGACAATATGTACATGTCTTTGATCTAGGCTCAAAGCACTGGACAAGTCATGGTCTGGGCTAAGATCCTATCCGTGCAGCTTTATGGGAGACTCCATACCATTACAATAACATAATGACACTGTGATAACAATAATAATACCTTATGTTTACCCAATGCCTATCTGGGAAATCTAAAGCAGTTCAGTGATGCTAATCTAATAGACTCCAGGTCCCTGTCAAGCAAGTAGAGGGTGGGTGTTTCTCATTCAAATGCTGTTTGAGAAATGATGGGAACACTAACGTCTACCACCTCCCTTCCTCCCGGGTATTTATGACATAAAGGGAAAAAAAAGATAGCTCAGATTTAAATCTTCTAACTACATGGAAGAACAATGATAATAGTTGACTATAATAATACTGTTTAGATCACTTTTCATCTGATATATTTGTCTTTCAAATTATAGGTTGAATTCATATCCTGCCTTCATTCATGGGAGATTTTTCACAAAGCTCCAACACAGGGAAGAAAAGATGGTCATGTTTTGTAGGAGACAGTCTTCTTTTTTCTGCTGAAGAACCTAACGTGGTTCCATCTGCCATTCCTCCTAAGGCACAATTTCTCCTTTCCTGAGGACTTCCCCTTAAACACTTTATGTAAACCTGGATCCTTGGAAATGGATATTTTGGAAACATTGAATTCAGAATACTAACAAAAACAAAAAAAGACTAATAATAATGAAACTGTACTTTTGGCTCAATCTGGGAAAAGCTCATATTTTTAAAAATAGCTATGTATAAAGGAACTTCCATAAAGTACTGTACACATTAAATAGACAAAAGCAATGTCAGGAGAGTTTACATAGAACCCCTTCCCTTCCATCAATTACTAGATACTTCATTTTAAAACAATCTCAAATTAAGAGCCATAACATTTATCAGAGTCTGTAACCATGTTTAAACAACATGGTGATATTTGTTATTTATTTACTTTTCCCCCGACTAAAAAATAAACTCCATAAGGGCAAAGACCATGTCTGTCTCATTAATTGTATCACCATGTGTTCAGTTCATAGATGTTAACTACCTTTTGAATGAATGGAGGAAGAATAGAGGAGGCTCTGGCATAGTAAAGTAGCTAAGTACCTGAACTCCAAGGTCAGCAGAATTTGAAACACTTTTTGAATCAGTTTGAATCAGGACCTCTCTGCTTACTAGATTTACAAGCTTGAGCAAATCACTTAAACTCTTTGAACCTCAACTTTCACATCTGTAAAATGGGAACTGTACGTTTTACGTATATCATAAAGATTAACTGAAATGATGTAAATAAGTTCTTTATCACAGTGCCTAGATGCTTATAGATACAAACTGCTGCTTCGGGGATCTTTTTGTTTCAAAAATAGAATGCTGCTGCTGCTGCTAAGTCGCTTCAGTTCAGTTCAGTTCAGTCGCTCAGTCGTGTCCGACTCTTTGCAACCCCATGAACAGCAGCAGCACGCCAGGCCTCCCTGTCCATCACCAACTCCTGGAGTTCACCCAGACTCACGTCCATTGAGTCCGTGATGCCATCCAGCCATCTCATCCTCGGTCGTCCCCTTCTCCTCCTGCCCCCAATCCCTCCCAGCATCAGGGTCTTTTCAAATGAGTCAGCTCTTTGCATGAGGTGGCCAAAGTACTGGAGCTTCAGCTTTAGCATCATTCCTTCCAAAGAAATCCCAGGGCTGATCTCCTTTGGAGTGGACTGGCTGGATCTCCTTGCAGTCCAAGGGACTCTCAAGAGTCTTCTCCAACACCACAGTTCAAAAGCATCAATTCTTTGGCACTCAGCCTTCTTCACAGTCCAACTCTCATATCCATACATGACCACAGGAAAAACCATAGCCTTGACTAGATGGACCTTAGTCGGCAAAGTAATGTCTCTGCTTTTGAATATACTATCTAGGTTGGTCATAACTTTTCTTCCAAGGAGTAAGCATCTTTTAATTTCATGGCTGCAGTCACCATCTGCAGTGATTTTGGAGCCCAAAAAAACAAAGTCTGACACTGTTTCTACTGTTTCCCCATCTATTTCCCATGAAGTGATGGGGCCAGATGCCATGATCTTCGTTTTCTGAATGTTGAGCTTTAAGCCAACTTTTCCACTCTCCTCTTTCACTTTCAACAAGAGGCTTTTTAGCTCCTNATCACATCCCTTATGATTATACAGTGGAAGTGAGGAATAGATTTAAAGGTCTAGATCTGATAGATAGAGTGCCTGATGAACTATGGAATGAGGTTCGTGACATTGTACAGGAGATAGCGATCAAGACCATCCCCATGGAAAAGAAATGAAATAGGACAGAGAAAGAAAAAAAATTGATCAGTGCAACTGAATAAAGAACCCAGAGACAGAGTCACATCTGTATGAAAACTAGACACAGTTCCCAGATAAGTGGAAAAATGAAGGAAATAGTCTATAAATGGTGTTGGTCAGTTAATTAGCCACTAGGAAACTGCATCTTTCTTTTATGCCATGTACAGAAATTGATTTTAAATGAATAATAACCTGAACATAAAAAAACCTGTGTTTTGTTTAATAAAATAGATTGTATCTTAAGACCTTAGGAAACAGGAAGATTTGTTTTGAACCATGGAAAAGCATTAGTCATAAAGAACAGAAAAATAGTTATAAATGGAACTACATTAAAGTTAAGAAGTTCTGTTCATTTGATAATTATTTTAAAAGCGAAAATCCAAGCCACCAACTGGGGAGTTATTTGCAGCACATTTATTTTAAAAAGAATTATCTAGAATACATATAAAGAACTTTAAAAATGATGAATAAGCATCAAAAAACTCATCTTTGTTTGTAATAAGGGAAATATAAATTATAAATATAGTGAGATATGATTTTAAAGCTACTGAATTGGCAAAAATAAAAATTTGACAATACCTAGTATTGGCGAGGCAGTGGAACAAGATGAAAAATGTAAAGATTCAAAAGTATTTTGGAAAATAAGTTGGCATTATTTTAATCAAGTTGACTAGTCATATATTTTATCACCCAGTTCTAATCCTGAAGAAAATGTGTACATGCCTTGGAGAAAATACATCCTTTGGAAGAAATGTGAAAGAATGTTCATAGCAGCCTTGTTTATAAGGATGGATAGATAAGTAGAGGGATGGATGGAGAGAGAGAGAGAGAGAAAGCCAAATGTTTATTGACAGGAAAACAAATTCTGATACATCTCCCAGGTGGAATACCACATGGCAACAAGGCTCAAGAAACCACAATACGCACACTGACATAGAGGAACCTTAGAAATATAATGTTGAGGGATGAAAGCAGGTAGCAGAAGATAGCATAGAGTTTGACACCATTTTATAAATCTCACAATCAACCAAAACTGAACTAAAGGCCCTTCAAATAGGGAAAGGAAACACTCTTCCTTCACTGTTCCTAGTGCTTCACTCTCCTCTGTCTCTTCTTTCTCCATCAATAATTAATTAGAGGACCTCCCTGGTGGCACAGTGGATAGGAATCCACCTGCCAACACAAGGGACATGAGTTCGATCTTCCCTGGTCCAGGAAGATCCCACGTGCCAAGGGCAACTAAACCCAAGGGGCTGCAACTGAAGAGCCCGCATGCTGCAAATTCTGAAGCCTGTGCGCCTAGAGCCTGTGCTCCACAGTAAGAGCAGCCACCACAGCGGGAAACCTGCACACCTCAGTGAAGACCCAGCGCAACAGAAATAAACAAATACAGGATTTTAAAAGTAATTAATTAAATAAGGTCATTCTTACCCATCCTTCTAGTCTTCCGTCTTCTCCTCAGTTCCTTGTTATACATTCCCAGGGTACATTATAATCTTTCTTTCTGACAGATCTCGAATTGACCATGCTATCAACCTCTTGAAGGTAGATATTGTTTGTGTTTTATTCACCACTGAATCTTGATCTGTAGCACAAAATGTGACACATTGAAGTGAATCAGTTCAGTTCAGTTCAGTTCAGTCGCTCAGTCATGTCCGACTCTTTGCAACCCATGAACCACAGCACGCCAGGCCTTCCCCTCCATCACCAACTTCCGGAGTTTACCCAAACTTATATCCGTTGAAGTGAATAAATGCACAAATAATCATGAATAAACACATCTTGAATGCATAAATGAAAAGTGCCATGCAACTGTCCATTTATATTTTATCCAGTATTATTTCTGCTTCCTAGGTGGCACTTGTTAAGAACCCTCCTGCCAATGCGGGAGACGTAAGACACTGGTTCGATCCTTCACTTGGGAAGCTCCCCTAGAAGAGGGATGCCAACCCACTCCAGTACTCTTGCCTGGAGAATCCCATGGACAGAGGAGCCTGGCGGGCTACAGTCTATAGGGTCCCAAAGCACTGGACACAACTGAAGCGACAGCATGCACTCATTATTAGTTCAGCATTTACGCCTTGAGGAATGCACATGAAAGCTGAATTTTTGCAAACAAGTTCATTATATAATAGTTTACAATATGATTTTAGATCCCATTGTCAAATCTTAGGCCTGGCACCGAAATCTTCTGCAATGAATTTCGAGATCTCCTACATTTGTCAAAAACTTCATGAATGTGGCGAAGAAGAAAGGTGCGTTATCACCATCCAAAATGCCAAGAAGAGACTTTTTCACACGTTTGGTGATTTTAAAAAAAGTTTAAAGTTGTGATTTTTATCACTATCTGCCTGTGCTCAGCATAAAGTGAGAGCTAATAGCCTGAATTTTTCTATGATAATAATAGTGTTGATCAACAGTTGCTACTTCACTTGACTCTGACATAAAATCTGTTAAGCTGAAAAGGTATGTTAAAATACATTTTTGAAAGCATTCTAGGCAAGTGCTAACTTTTCTAAAAGCAGATTTATAGTAAAACTCTGAAGCCTGGGTTTATAATGGCACCCTACTCCAGTACTTTGCCTGGAAAATCCCACGGATGGAGGAGCCTGGTGGGCTGCAGTCCATGGGGTCGCTAAGAGTCGGACATGACTGAGCAACTTCACTTTCACTTTTCACTTTCATGCATTGGGGAAGGAAATGGCAACCCACTCCAGCGTTCTTGCCTGGAGAATCCCAGGGACAGGGAAGCCTGGTGGGCTGCCGTCTATGGGGTCACACAGAGTCGGACACAACTGAAGTACTTAGCAGTAGCAGCAATCTAACAGCAAATGCTTTTGAATAAACTATGAATTTCGGTGTAAGATATATTAGGATAAAATATTGGGATGAAATGAAGATCCCCTAGAGAAGGGATAGGCTACCCACTCCAGTATTCTTGGGCTTCCCTTGTGGCTCAGCTGGAAAGAATCTTTCTGTAATGCGGGAGACCTGGGTTTGATCCTAGGTTGGGAAGATCACCTGGAAAAGGAACGGCTACCCACTCCAGTACTCTGGCCTGGAGAATTCCATGGACTGTATAGTCCATGGGGTCACAGAGAGTAGGACACGATTGAGTGACTTTCACTTCACTTCACTTCAATGGCAATGTGACAGATGGAAAAGACATTTGGCTAATTGCTTGAAAACCCAAGCTCTCATTCCAGCTTTATCTCTAACTACCCATGTAACTACTAACCAGACATTTTATCTTTCTGGGTCTTGGCTTTACAATTTGTAAAATAGATTCATCAAGTACCTAAGCAATTATCAAAAATTCAAAATTGTGCATCCTACAAAATTTTGTTATGGAGGTATCTACCTTTGGGAGGATCTGCACCCCACTCCAGTACTCTTGCCTGGAATACCCCATGGATGGAGGAGCCTGGTAAGCTGCACAGAGAAGCCTGGAAGGCTGCAGTCCATGGGGTCACTACTAGTCGGACACGACTGAGCGACTTCACTTTCACTTTTCACTTTCATGCATTGGAGAAGGAAATGGCAACCCACTCCAGTATTCTTGCCTAGAGAATCCCAGGGACGGGGGAGCCTGGTGGGCTGCCGTCTATGGGGTTGCACGGAGTCGGTCACGACTGAAGTGACTTAGCAGGAGTAGCAGCAGCAGCACCAACTTTGCTTAAGCTGGAAGCAGTGGTCATCTACTCCAATATTTTTCCCAGCAGGACCATAGGTCAATTTCCATTCTTATACTGGGGGAATCACTTCCAAAGACAGAGACTCAAGAGATTTGTGCTGGTAGAGACCCCTTATGGGCACTTATCTCCCCCTGAACCAGTGAGCCCACTGGCCTCCTGGGATGGGACATGGACCTCACAGCCAAGAAGGCAGGGTGCTCTCCAGACTGCTGTGCACAGGAGATGGGCTGCCAGAAGTACTTCCGAAGGCATTTTCCACAAGAGCCACCCCATCCTGGGAGCAATGATACTCTACTTTTCATGAATTTGAATGCAGTATGTGTGGGCTTGCCAGGTGGCTCAGAGGTAAAGAATCTGCCTGTCAATGCAGGAGACACGGGTTCAATCCCTAGGTCAGGAAGATCCCCTGGAGAAGGAAATAGCTACCCACTTCAGTATTCTTGCCTGGGAAATCCCATGGACAGAGGAACCTGGTGGGCTACAGTTGATGGGGTTGTAAAAAGTCAGACACAACTGAGCATGCACACATGTAAAGTTTAGATTTTGAGAGTTTTTGTTTCTCTCCAAAGAGCTGTTTGATGGGGCTTCCCTGGTGGTTCAGTGGTAAAGAATCCATCTGCTAATGCAAGACACATGGGTTCGATTTCTGGTCCAGGAAGATCCCATGTGCTGTGGAGGCAACTAAGTCCCCGTGCCAAAACTACTGAGCCTGTGCTCTAGAGCCCGGGAGGTGCAACTACTGAGCTCACATGCCTGGAGACCATGCTCTGCACAAGAGAAGCCTCTGCAATTAAAAGCCCATGCACTGTAAACAGAGAATGAAGTGAAGTGAAGTCACTCAGTTGTGTCCGACTCTTTGTGACCCCATGGACTGTAGCCTATCAGGCTCCTCCATCCATGGGATTTTCCAGGCAAGAGTGCTGGAGTGGATTGCCATTTCCTTCTCCAGGGGATCTTCCCGACCCAGGAATCGAACCCAGGTCTCCTGCATTTCAGGCAGATGCTTTACCATCTGAGCCACCCCGCTTATTGCAACTAGAGAAAAACCCATGCAGCAATGAAGACTCACCACAGCCAAAAATAAACATACACTGTAAAGCAACTATATTCCAATTTTTAAAAATTAATAAAAAGCAAAGAGCTGATTGAGCCCAGAAGCCTCATTCTATCACCATAGACAAAAGAAGAGGCGTTTTTCCACAAGAGCTACCCCATCCTGAGAACAGTGACACTTCCAGTAAGAGAGCTGAGGACATCATTTCAAGTCCCCGTGCCTCCTTCATGTACACTTGTGGCTGATCCATGTCGATGTGAGCAAAACGAATACAGTATTGTAAAGCAAAACAAACTAAAAAAATAAAAATTAATTAAAAAAAAAAAGAAACAAACAAACAAAAAAAAGAATTCATGTACCAAAGAGCCCTTCTCTGAGAGTCAGTTTTCTTCCATCCCTTAAAGGAAAGGGAATACGAATGGGGGACCCCTTTATAGTACTTTTGAAATTGTTATTTACATGGAGAAGTGAGTGTGACTTGTATTTCAGATGGTTTCTTTGGGCTTTCAGGACTGGAGGGGAACAGTGGGATGAAGGGTAAGAGGGGCTAGGACAAAACTTGGTTTTGAGAACTGTTGTACAGTAATCTCCGCAGGCTTCTAGCTGCCCCACCTCCTCACATTGGTATACAGTCACTAGGAATAGTCAAAAACATTCAGGGTTTGTGATGAAGCTACTTCATCTGTTTATTTATTGAATGTTCACTACATGTTAGTGATGCCCACAGGGCTGGACAATAATATAATACAGTACAATACAATACAATGATTAATAAAGAGCTGCCCTTAATGAACTGATAATCTACTGAAGGAAAATAATTAATATACAGGAAATTACAATACAACATGGTAAGTTCAGGTGTGTGTGTGTGTGTGTGTGTGTGTGTGTAAAGTATATATATATTTAAAGTTCTCCTGAGAGTCGTGAAATAAATAGACATAAATAGAAATAAACAGACATAAATAGAAACAGTCATTTTGAATAAATAGACATACCCACTTTTTGTACAGAAAGAGTAAAAAATCATTATTCTAAATATAACTATCCTCCCATAATTCACCTATAAGCTTATCACAATCCCAGGTAAAAAGCCACGAGGACTTTTTAACTAATTAAGCTATTTTCCTCCAATAAAAAAAAATTTTTAAGCTGTTTTCAAATATCATGCTGCTGCTACTAAGTCGCTTCAGTGAGACCCCATAGACGGCAGACCACCAGGCTCCCCCGTCCCTGGGATTCTCCAGGCAAGAACACTGAAATGGGTTGCCATTTCCTTCTCCATCCATGAAAGTGAAAAGTGAAAGTGAAGTCACTCAGTCGTGTCCAAGTCTTAGCAACCCCATGGACTGCAGCCCATCAGGCTCCTGCATCCATGGGATTTTCCAGGCAAGAGTACTGGAGTGGGGTGCCATCGCCTTCTCCATTTCAAATATCATAGTGAAAAGTAAATGTTTTAAAATACTCAAGAAATTTTTTTTAAGCAGAGAAAGAAGGGATCAGCCCTACTGCATATAAAATGTAGTATCAAGTTACTATAAAATAAACAAGTCAGTGGACCAGAACAAAGTCCAGAAATAGACTCAAAAATATGTGAAAAATGAGTCTATGCCTCAAAGTACTGGGTAAAAGATGACCCATTTTATATCATTTACAGATTTAGCAGATATGCAATTAATTACATGTGTGTGTTTTAGTCACTCGGTCGTGTCTGACATTTTGCAACCCCATGGACTGTAGCCCACCAGGCTCCTCTGTTCACAGAACTCTCCAGGCAAGAATGCTGGAGTGGGCAGCTACCCCTTCTCCAGGGGATCTTCCTGATCCAGGGATCGAACCTGGGTATCCCACATTGCAGGAAGATTCTTTACTGCCTGAGCCCTGCAATTATAGTGCGCAGCTAATGTCAGCCCTTTCACTGTTTGAGGCTTTAAATGATCTTACTAAACTGGTGGGTGCCTTTGGATTAACAAGCTCTTGTGCACTCTAACAACTCGGATGGAAAATGATCCCAAGCTGGCAGAAGGAATTTAGTTTATGTCATGTTGAGTTAATCTTCCTCTACAGATTAGATTTTCCAAATTAAAAGTGATTATGGCATTTCTTCTTAATTGGTTAATAGTTTATAAATGATCATTAGTGTCTCTAGTGTGAAGGAATTCTTTTCAGTTAATTTTTTGTATATAATGCATGAAATAGAAAGCTAAATTTTCATCTTTCCAATTTGATTTCAAAGAGTAATTGGAACCTGTAAAAGAAATGCTTCATCCATCAAAAGATCT
>SJXQ01002894.1:8343-53105 GCA_006408695.1 Aepyceros melampus
AAAATACCGCTGGTAGCTTGATAGGAATTGCATTGAATCTGTAGATTGCTTTGGGTAGTATACTCATTTTCACTATGTTGATTCTTCCAATCCATGAACATGGTATATTTCTCCATCTATTAGTGTCCTCTTTGATTTCTTTCATCAGTGTTTTATAATTTTCTATATATAGGTCTTTAGGTAGGTATATTCCTAAGTATTTTATTCTTTTCATTGCAATAGTGAATGGAATTGATTCCTTATTTGTCTACTTTCTCATTATTAGTATATAGGAATGCAAGGGATTTCTGTTTGTTGATTTTATATCCTGCAACTTTACTATATTCATTGATTAGCTCTAGTAATTTTCTGGTGGAGTCTTTAGGGTTTTCTATGTAGAGGATCATGTCATCTGCAAACAGTGAGAGTTTTACTTCTTCTTTTCCAACCTGGATTCTTTTTATTTCTTTTTCTGCTCTGATTGCTGTGGCCAAAACTTCCAGAACTATGTTGAATAGTAGTGGTGAAAGTGGGCACCCAAGATGTTTTCCTTTTTGAAGATTATATTCTAATTCAGTGAAAGTTTCCATGTATTCTAAAATTTGTATCTATCACTACATTTTATAGTTTGTATTCTTTTAAATCTGTACTTTTGTATTTTAAAATACAAATAAAATATTTGAGTGATTGTAGTAGTGATAGAATTGAAGTAAGCTTGATTTATTTGTCTTGAAAAATCACTGTACTACCACTTTTTTAAATTGCTAAATTTAGCAAACTGTTGTACTACAGGAGTTAGAGATATAAACTGTACCAGAATTAAGCTGGAATAATTTCAAGTCATTAAAAACATACTCGAGAAATGAATACAGGTAGCTGAATCTGTGCATGCCAGGGATTGAATACACCTGTTACTAAGAGTTCTCCATATTAACTTTCAAATTATACACAATGCTTCTTAATGGGTAACAAATGAAAGTGTAAAACAAGTATGACATGAAATATAAAGCAATAATGAACAAATTGTTTAGAATAAGAAATGAAAATCCACTCTAGTACTCTTGCCTGGAAAATTCCATGGACAGAGCAGCCTGGTGGGCTACAGCCCAGGGGTCACAAAGAGTGGGACACAACTGAGCACACACACAAAAATATTGATAATAGAGTTAAATTTTAAGTATTTCAAAAGCTGATTTGTTGTTACATATGCCTCTAACTGCAGGCTTCCCAGATGGCACTAGTGATAGAGTCAATAATAGAGACACAAAAGATGTGGGTTTGGTCCCTGGGCCATGAAGATTCCCTGAAGGAGGGCATGGCAACCCACCACAGTATTCTTGCCTGGACAGTCCCATGCACAGAGGAGTCTGGCAGGCTACAGTCCGTAGGGTGGCAAAGTTGGACATGACTGAAGTGACTTCACAATCACTCACATGCTACTAAATGCAGCAACCATCTTTTTACTTTATTGAATTTTTTTTCTGCTTTTATATTGAAACGACAACAGCAAACATAAGCACCAATAGTTCTTTGAATTCTAAAGGTCTACATATTGCATCTTCAGCCACTTTGTAGTAATATAAGTGAAATACTGGACAGCTGAATTATACATGCATGAGTGCCTCATTTGGTTTTGCTGGTGGTCGACTTCAGGAGGGTGTCTGGTGATAGGCGATGGGGGATGAAATCTAGCCTACCTTCTTGGCAAGCTGTGAACTCAGACATATGACTGCATCTAACCAGAGGAAGTGGCACATTGTACTACTTATCATAAAGACATGTATTTTCTTAAGGTATATCCCATAGGGCTGCATTTACCCAGAGGGTATACCAATTCTGCTTTGTTCAAATATTCCCTTTAGACTACTGAAATATCTGTAACTAAAAGAGATAATTTTAACCTTCACTTTTCTACAGGTCAATTTCTTAGAGAGAAATTCACCCAGTATTTAATTAAAAATTATTTCAACATTTTGTTTCTTATGTAAATCATGTAATAGATAAAGAATCAAATAATGCAGAAAGTCTCTTGTCCATCCCTCCAATTCTATTTTTAAATCACTATTTTTGATGATTCTAATAAATAGTTTCATATCAATAATATTTGTTTATATTTTCACAATTCCCATTAGACATCATCTGCTAATTGAGGATGTACTTTCTAATACATTCATATCGTGATAGTTTTTTTTTTTTTGTATAGTTCTTCTTTGTCTCTTGAGTATCTGACCTTCTCCCTACTGAGAGACATCTATCTGGCTTAGGGTTTAGAGAACATGAATATTTGCTGCAGGGGGGGGGGAGGGAGCAAAGAGAAAGAATAAGGTAATAATCAGCTTCTTTTCCACCAAATAGGATTATCTCAAAAGACTATCATTTTGAGATCCTTGCAATTGTCTTTAAAAAGAAATTCTAAATTGATTTAACGTCATCCTTGTTCTATGCTTGTATTCTTTATTTCTTACATCAACACAGAGTTTTCCAAATGTATAGAAAAACCATGCCTATATCTAATAATGACTCAAAAATAAATTGAAGGCAGAAAGAAAGGAGAGAATGACACATGGAAAACCTCTTCATTGGATTCTGGAAGCTAAAGCGAAAGTAACGTGAGAAGGGGGTAGGAAAGCAAGATTGTCAGACAACTATGCTTCTAGAAAGGAGTTACATTAGAAATGTAGTGAGGACAGTTGGCACAGAATGGACTTTTACCCTTGGCTCCTGTAGTAAGGAAAATTACCCCTCAAAGATGTCCAAATGCTCATCTCTGTAACCTGTGAAGATGTTACCTTACTATGCTGATGCGACTAAAATAAAGATTTTGAGATGGGGAGATTATCCTGGATTATCTTTGTAGACCCAATGTAATTACAAGAGACTTTATAAGTAGAGGCAGAAAAAAGAGAGCAAGAAATGTGAAAATGTTGGTTTTGAAGATGGAGGAAGGAGCCAAAAAACTAAACAATGCAGGTGGCCTCAAATGATGCAGGTGGCATGCTTGAGCATGCCACAAAGGTAACAAGAGATTCTCCTCTGAGCCTCCAGAACAATGCAAACCTGCTGACACCCTTATTTTACTAACGTGAAACCTATTACAGTCATATGACCTCTAGAATGATCAAATAATAATCTCATGTTGTTTTAAACCACTAACTGCATGGGAATTTGTTACAGGAGCAATAGAATACCGATATAGTTCCCTTCAGAACTCGGGTAATGACTGCAGGGTCACCCTCCCACCGTATCACTTTAACAATGCCATCTTATTCGGGCAAATGGAGTCTGAAATAAGGCTTTCCAAGCCCTCTGAATTTCATCTGTGGCATGGATGCAAAATAGATAAGTAATGAATTGGCTGCGAGGACTCCCAGAGGAGATGTTCCACATCAGAGCAGGGCATGGTGTGACAGTTAGCTGGAAGGATACACAATGTAGCTGCATCTCATACCTTTCAGCCAGAGGGACCCAAAGTGAGGCCATATCAACCACAAAGAGGTATCAGACTCTGAACATGCTGAGAGAAAAAACAGACTCTACATTTAATCAGCCACAGAATCAGAACAGCAATCAGAGACGAGGTGGGAGTGAAAATGGAATAGTCCAAGACATAAAGATAGATTTTTTTTTTCCTCGCCTGCGAGTTGTGATGCAGATGTGTTTATGACAGAAGCACAGCTACTTAAACCACATCTCTCTTTGTTCCTACTTCTCCTATTAGTTATATTGGCGTTCATATGCGCTGTTCTAATTACCTCTGCCTCCTCAGAAAACTTATAATAGTTCCTTTTCTATAAACCACAGACACTATCTTTTGATGCTCTACATTATTCGGTGAGAACCTTAGTACATTTTCATTCCCTTCATTTCTCCTCACATCCTCTCATCTCCTAAATTCTTTACTTTCATATCTTCAAAACATAGTTTTCGGAAATTGATTCTAGAAACCTAAAACTAATAACATTATTCAGATAACTTGGATGATACAAATAAGATTTTTTTAATACAGTGCCAAGCAAACATGCAATTGCATTGCATTTTAATGTGACCCTAATTCTGAACTCTCAGATTATTCTACAGATAATGTACACAGCATAAAGATCAAGTGAACATCCATTTTCACCATCTATCAATTACCTTCATTGTAAATTGAGGCTTTTCAGAATTCCCATTCTTTTCAAAGGTTGCTACTTATATATGTTTTTTTAATGTCTCTTTATTTTCTCCTAGGTTAAATACATTTGTATTTATTTTCATATTTTCTCTCGGTTTAATATCTTGTTTTGTTGGAAATAAATTCTCTATTGAATTCTTTAGTAAATAAACATGCAATATAAATGTATATCACAAAAGAAAATGCTTTTATTCTTTCCTTACTTTTAATTTTTTTCATTTGGAACAGAATTATAGATAGAAAATAATGTTTAAAAAATAAAAGCATCAGTCCATTGTTCTCTAAGGTCCAATGCTACCGATAAGACATCTGATACTATTCTTACTCCAGTTTACTTGTATTTAAATTTTTGATTTGTTTATCACTGTCTTAGTTTACTTATTTTTAGTACTTTTAATTTCCTCACAGAAGCTTTTAAGTGTTCCCTTTAACTTTTTTTGTTGTTTGAATTTTGCTAATGCATATTCATTGCACAAGGCCTACTTGACACTTTTAATTTGAAGATTTTTTCCTTTAGATCCAGAAATTTTTCTTTCTGTAATCTCTTTGACAACTTATCCCTCAAGTTTTTCTATCCTCTTTCTAGAATTTCAATTAATCTGATTTTTTAAATCCTAGATTGTTTCCTTATATCTCTTTCCTCTATTCTGTTTCATTTTTTCCTACTTAGCTTAAGTTTCCTCAATTTCATTTTCCAATTTTCTATTGATTTCTTACCTTATTTATAAAATATGTCACAAATAAGAATAGTTTATAAACATAAGTATATAGCTTAATGAATTTTCACAAAATATACATGTGCAGCTATCATGCTGGTTAATAAATAGAATATATCCCCGAACTCAGAAGTTCTGGTTGTGTCTGTGTTCAGTCACTAATCCCTCATATGTAAACAGTACTATGATACTGTTATATTTGCTGGGCATGCAAATATAATTAGATATATGGAAATATTACTTATATCTAGTTCAGAAATTAACAAATTTAAGTACATATTCTTTTTTGCCTTTTTTATTTCACTCAATGTTTGTGAATTGACCCATTTTATTATATATAGCTATAGTTTTTTAATTTTCTGAAAATAAACTACTTTGCTTAATACTGTGATCAGCATTTACATGTGAAGAAAGTATCTAAGGCCAAGGAAAGCATCATCCAAAATAATCTGGTGGGAATATTTGCAAACAGGATTATGAACAGTCCCTGTCCCTATACTGCCTAGCATGTGACAGGTACTTCATACGTATCTACTGAAAGAGAGGCAAGTTTTAGATCAACAATACTGAACAGTTAAAATGAGCTGTTTTTCATAAGGGCAAATATAAAGAAATAACCTACTGTGAAAATAAATAACCATTAATGAAACCACAGATCTAGACAGAAGTCAAAATTATCTTAACCCCCCCAAAAAATCTTCTAGAATATGAGAAACATAATTTTCTTACTCAAATTTGGAAAGTAAATTAGAATCTCCACTTGGAGATTCCACTTAAAGTGAAACTCCCTTCAAGTCATTTGAAAAATAACTTGACATCATTTAATAGGCTTGAGCAATACATATAGGCAATAACTGAGTGATACTGCTCTTGGGTGTAAATCTCAGAGGAACTCTAGCTCCTCTAAAATGTGCCATCATTAGGACACAAATTCAACCTAGGTCAATGTAGAATTGTTTCTAAAGAACAAAATGAGAACAATTCAAAGATCTACTTTAGGTAAATAAATTAAAATTTATGATATTATGAAATAATAAACTAATATATAGAAGCTAGGTGTATATGTACCCATTAGGATAATTCTCAAAAATATTCTATTAAATAAAATGTATGATAGAAGGAAATTTCACACAATTCTTTAATAATGGCATTTGAGTACATTAAATAAACATACAACAATATGCACAGTAATGGATTCATTTATATGAATCAAAATTTATAAAAAGAACTAAAAAAAATGTATAGGCAGTATATGGCAGTGGTTTCTTCCACAGAAAAAGGAAAGTGAATGCCTTGGGGAGAATGGTAAGCAGAAATTATATCCTCAATTTTATCTGTAATGTTTAATTTCTATCACATAAAAACAAAAAATGGTAAGGAATACTGCAAACTGCTACAGTTTATGATATTTGGGTATATAGATATTTCTTATTTCCTATGTACTTTTTCTGAATTTAATTATCATAAATTTTATAACTTAAAATTTAAAAAATTAAAATATATAGTGCTCAAATATCCTTATGTTTTTTTATCATTTATATTTTTAATAATCTTAACCATATAGAACCAACCTCAATATACCAGAATAAGACATCTGTTTGAACTATGGTATATCATGCAAAGGTATAAATAGCTTATAAATGATATTACAAGGAATCACTTAATACTGAAAGATTTTCAGGTGTATCATAGAGCTGGTCACCCCTCCAAAATTTAGCTAGCAGCAAGAGCACTGAGAATTTTTATTTTTACTCTTGTTTATGTTGTTGACTGCTACTCTGAAACAAAGAGATGTGTGAGAAGTAGGCGTAGAAGGTAGGTGTTGGAAGATTAAAACAAAGAAAGTTATATAGTTATTTCCACATATTTCCAGGAATGGAAAATCTGTCCTTGAGTTTGTAATGACTGTGTCCTTCTCACTGCCTGGAGAGATTATACGTTTATGTTTTCTAAAGCTCTTGACAGACTTCCAAGCTCTAGTGTGAAACAGGACTAGGATTTTAAAAAAGGAAGTAAGTACCCTAAAGAGAGACTAGAATAGAGGGAAGTCCAGTTTAGGATTATTCTAACACATTGCTCCACTGTGAAGATAGAAGAGCTTACGAACGACCGGAGCAATGTCAGGATTAGTGGGGAATATAATAAATTGTCATCCAGGACTCAAGGTTCTCTGCCTGTAGCATCCAGGCAGATGTACGTGACAGGTGATACACCCAGAAACGTGATTTGACGCTGTCAGTGATTTAAAACGTAGACTGCTGATTACCTGGTTATTAGATGAATTGCTTCATTTCAAGCCCATTAGTTGAGACTCCACATGTCACTCATCATACTGCATAGGGAAGATCTACTAATTAAACCTCAGGATATGTGTAAATTCTGGGAAACCCTGTGTATCTCTCCAAAAATTAGTTTTGGAGGGAAGGAAACTGCCTGCTGGAATACAAGCCCCTTCTTTGGAGAGTCATCTTTACACTTACTTGGAAAATTTTTTTTAAGTAAAATTAGTATTTTTTAATCTTACTTTTCCCAGGCTGAAAATTTGCAATAATTACGCATTTTATACTTAAAGAATCCTCTCCTGCTAGTCTGAGGATCAATTCATCTTTAATATCTTAATAGAATTGTGGTTCTGCTACTGGAAATGTGATCTGATTCAATGCAGAAACTTCAAAATAGAATATCATGTTAACTCTTGAGGATGCAAGTTTATCTAGCATACCAGTGGAAAAAGAGCCTTCTTTCTCACCAAACTTAATGTGGGGTACATTATAGGCTTTCAATAAATAAAGAACTCCATGAAAAAGACAACATTTGAACTGAATCAGGGATATTATACTACAGCATGGTTGGCATAGGTGACACTAGAACAAAGGCAAAGGGAAAGGAAAGCATGTTTATGAAATCAAAAGTTGCAATTATTCTGAACTCAAACAAGGATGAATTCTTATTCCCTGTGTATAACTTAGGATTTTATAGTCTTTCTAGTAGTTCTAAAAATATTTAGGACATTAATGGACTCATCTTAAGCATGTACAGGCTTTCTAAATATATTTTCATATTCATCTAATTGGCAAATCACTTTACATTTGTCTAATTGAGTGCTCTCTGATTTTTTGCAAAGTATCATTAATGATTGTATTTGGGCAATGTTATTCATTTTATACATGAGGAAACTAGCATTAAAATGTAGTTAGAGAAGTATATGTTATTCTCTATATTTCAGTTGATTCTTATTGTGTAGAATTCCACTGAAGAACCATACATGAATACCTTTATCCATTTTGTTAGCATATGGATAGTTTCAAGCTCGGGGCAATTAAGGTCACCACTGATATCAGCACGCTTACATGTGTTTGGTGGTATACAATACTACCTAAGAATTAATCAAGGGGTCTTAGAGTATTCATATTTTTAACTCTATGTTAAAAATGCTACAATTAAAAATGTTTAAAAGGAAAATAAAAGAAAGACAGCCTTTTTAATTTCAAAACTGAGGCAGGAATTTATGTCAGGTATCATTGTGTAGAAAATTTTAAATAATAATTCAGAAAGTGACTTACCTAAGTCACATGACTAGCAGCTATCAAAGATAGAACTTGAAACTTTTATTCCAATAGTAAATTGGGTCCAATTCCTATTTAATTTATAAGCTATCCAAATGAATGCAAATCACACCAGGACATAAGGAAAATCGAAGTTACCTATTAACTCAGCATGGCATTGAGTCAGTTACAATTCATTTGAATCAGTATTTTTAACCTAAATGCAAATGTACATTGTTATAGAAAAATAACATTTAACTCTCAAATTAGTTTATCTTCATAATCATCTTTCCTAGGTTGGTAAGGATATTAGAGCAACAAGGTAATGAATTGGTGTATTCCCAAAAGCATTTCCCATTACTTATTGGCCACTGGAGAAAAATAAGGCTACTAGAGGATTATAAAAGCTGACTCATTTTTGATGATTTCTATTTAAAGCCACAAAGCTTACACAATCACAGGCTGAATAGGAAAAGGTATTTCATTTGTGACTGAATTACCAAATAATAGAATACCATAGAGAATAAAACCACATTTTAGGTAGGTGAATCAATAAAATACAGGTTGTCTTTTTTTTTTTTTAATCAGAGTACATCATTTCAATAGTATGATTTTTTAAATTTTACAAGCAAATTTGAATTTAAGAACCTGGAAAAAAATGTCACTAGCTTGTACACTTAAAAGGCATACTTTAGTCTTTCCTTACTCATTGTGTCCTTTTATCTTTGTAGAAGACAGGTTTTCTGGAGAGCTGGAAAACTTGCATCAGATGCATTGCTCAGGAAGGGCTAAGGCCTGACAATGCTCTTTCCTCTCATCCAGTCTCACTGGGACCATTTGCCAAGATTTAGAGAGCCTGATGTCTGTAAACATTTCTATAAAAGGAAAATCAAGGAATTTAAGTTGTTTGTATAGGCTTGGATAAAAATATTGAGACTACATTCTCATCTTACTGGGCATAGTTAATAGATATCTATTATCCCTTCTCATCAAACTCTTATCCATTCAAACTATCTTCTGTTTAAATTTTGAAGTGCTTGGCTGTAAATGTCTTAACTTTCTCCATAAAACATGGAGTTTTGAATATTTCCAATGTTTTGAGTATTTCCAAATTCTCATTAATAGTTTTCCTTCAGTTATTGCTCCCAATTAACCTCTATAGTTTCTTTAATACAAAAACATTGCACTTTCTATTATTTGCATTTTTATCTCACTAATAACCTTTTTCATCTCCATCTTTTGATTGCAAATCTAATTATTTTGAGATTACTATCACCTAAATGTTGTGAAACCACTGTTATCAACAACTTCTTTTCCTTAAAAAATTAAAATTACCTTATCATTGTTCACTGCTCAGCATCCTATTATATGCAGTGACCCTGAGTGGTTTTATAAACTTGTCTGTTATTTCAGAAGCCTTAGCCCATGATTCTCTAAATATATCCAGATGCGCTAGATGAGTTTTGATTGAATCAAGCTGAAGAGTTTTATGTCCAGCAATATGAACCCAGAATTTAAGTTTTTCTGTTTGAATAAGTCTGTTATCACATCTTGTAGCTCATCTGGTGAAGAAGCTACCCACAGTGAGGGAGACCTGGGTTCAGTCCTTGGGTAGGGAAGATGCCCTGGAAGAGAAAATGGCAACCCCCTCCAGTATTCTTGCCTGAAGAATCCCATGGACCAAGGATCCTGGTAGTAATTACAGTACATGGGGGTCACAAAGAGTTGGACGTGACTGAGCAACTAACACTTAACTATAAATATACATATCAAAACAAAGCAGTAGCATTCTCATGTTTGTAAACACACACACACAAAGTAAACATTTATAGAATAATAATAATCTTGCCCAGTTATTTTTCAGGAATTATTCTAAGCTCTTACAAGTAAAGAGGATTGTTTAATTTTTATAAAACTGTATGCCATAGGCACTATGATTTATCCCATTTTACAAAACAAATAAACAAACAAACAAACTTTCCTGTTAGCTGTGTTCGCCACTCCCCACTCAGTTACTTCTGTAGGTTTATCTCCTTCTACTCTGCTTTCCCCCTGCATTAGTTTTCTTCCATCCCTCCAACCCAAACTCTTTAGGCATGGTCCCACCTCAAGGGCATTGCATACTTCGTCCACTACCTCAAAATTTAAGCATCTGGAACAGAATCCACTTCACAAGTGTTTTTAATGACTTAATGTTCTTTTCAACCCAGAGTTTGAAGAGAGACATGTCACAATCAACATATTGCTTTTGAAATACCATAAAGGAGATCTCAGGCATGCTGCTGCTGCTAAGTCACTTCAGTCGTGTCCGACTCTGTGCAACCCCAGAGACAGCAGCCAACCAGGCCCCGCTGTCCCTGGAATTCTCCAGGCAAGAACACTGGAGTGGGTTGCCATTTCATTCTCCAATGCATGAAAGTGAAAAGTGAAAGTGAAGTCACTCAGTCATGCCCGACTCCTAGTGACCCCATGGACTGCAGCCTACGAGGCTCCTCCATCCATGGGATTTGCCAGGCAAGAGTACTACCTCCCCGCAAAAAGCAAGAGGATCATTTTCCATCATAAAAACTCATGACAAAGAAGAAACTCAAACTGAATGCAGTCATCTCATTAAATAGAATTACTGCTAAGTCACTTCAGTCGTGTCCGACTCTGTGCAACCCCAGAGACAGCAGCCAACCAGGCCCCGCTGTCCCTGGAATTCTCCAGGCAAGAACACTGGAGTGGGTTGCCATTTCATTCTCCAATGCATGAAAGTGAAAAGTGAAAGTGAAGTCACTCAGTCATGCCCGACTCCTAGTGACCCCATGGACTGCAGCCTACGAGGCTCCTCCATCCATGGGATTTGCCAGGCAAGAGTACTACCTCCCCGCAAAAAGCAAGAGGATCATTTTCCATCATAAAAACTCATGACAAAGAAGAAACTCAAACTGAATGCAGTCATCTCATTAAATAGAATTTTATCCCCTGACAATTATTAGGGCTTGCTTGATTAAGCAAATTTAATTTTCCTATCAAGGGAATGGGTACTTAGTGTTATTTTTTAATAAAAATGACAATAAAATTGATAAAAACCAATTATAGATCTACATATGACTTAGCCCTTTGATAAAAATAGGATAATTTTATAAATGTACCAACATGATAAATCAGAAAATCAATTGTATGTAATTTAACTTAATCTATTGTATTACTGTACCTACATTTTTAGAAATATCATTTACATAATTTCTACATTATTTTTACAGAAAAGTTAGAAATGAAGAAACCTCTGTCAAAATCTTGGAAGTTTTCTTTGTGCAATATTTAACTGTTCTTCTCAAGGATATTTGAAAAAACAGTTTGGTTTAACTAATAACTAATTTAGAAACAGCTTCAGGAGTTTTGTTGATTTTCTTTTCTTTTCTTTAGTGAATTTTTCCTGTGATTGAACAGGCAATAGAGTTTAATTTCTTTGTTATTATAAAGACTGGTGCCCAGCATAATTTTTTTTTCCTTCTTTAGGCACTATCTCATAATGGTAGACTCATAAGAATTTATATACAATTAAAATGTGTAAACTAATCTGTACTTCCCCCCAAAGTCTGTTCATTTGATCTTAGTAAAACTATTTTATTATAAAAACATCTCCTGTATTTCTAGTGCTAGGTAAATAACTCAAAATCAACTAAGTCAATTTTAATCAGCCTCCAATTAAAATAAATAAAATTTTTAAAAAGAAGTACATTAAAAATATATTAAGAATTTATGCTGATATTTTTAATAAAATGATCCAATCATTTCTATGACACTATTTTTTCTTTGTAATAAAGGTAATAAATACTGAATAGGAGTTACTTTTTTAATAGTAATATCAAAATGTGTTCATCAAATTTAGAACTGTCCTTTACAGATTTACTTAGAAAAGTGGGAATTCTATTCAAACACTATCACTAAATCTTAAAATATTTCAGAAGTGTTCATTTGGATTTATCACGAGAGCCATAGAATTAAGCACAAGAAAAAAAAATGAATATTCTACTTTAAAGTATAAATATCATTTTCATTGTTCTTTTATATTTTCTCTTTTCTTCCTTCCATTTAACTTAGTTCAATTCAATCCATCCCATTTCCCCAAATTCTTCCAGCCTTAGCATTACACTATGGAGTCATATGAACTATATGATATAGAATGACAGAAGAAAGTTAATAAACATATGGTTGTTGCTGTTGTTTAGCTACTAAGTCATGTCCAACTCTTTTGAGACCCCATGGACTGTGGCCCACAAGGCTTTTCTGCCCATGAGATTTCCCAGGCAAAAATACTGGAGTGGGTTGCCATTTCCTTTTCCAGGGGAGCTTCCTGACACAGGGATCAAACTTGGGTCTTCTGCAGTGGAAGGCAGATTCTTTACCACTGAGTCACCAAGGAAGCCCCAAACATATGGTAGTTAAATAATAAATGTGGTTAGGGATAACATAGTTGTAAATAATAGTATAATTAAATTTCCAGTGTCAAAGGCTGCTTGTATAGTCTATACAAGGGGGAGTGTAATGTAGTAAATGTATCATTGCTTTTATCTGAAATTGCTCTAATAAATTTCAGGTATTTTAAAAGCTAAATAAGAAAATATAAATCAAAGTACTCAGCAAACTATAAAATACAATTATCAAAGATAACAGAAATAAAAAGGCAGTACTTAAACGTCTATGTTGAAAGTTGTGATTGCACCACATGAAATGTTTTAGAAAATTTCATTTAAATGAGTAGTACCACAGCATGGGGAGACTGATTTCAAAAGAGCGAGATAATAAAACAAATGCTCCTGGATCAAGTACACAACAGTGTTCACAAGACTAGAAAGACAAAGTTGGCATGTACTGTTTATAATGTATGAATGTTCTCAGTTCAGTTCAGTTGCTCAGTGGTGTCTGACTCTTGTGACCCCATGAATCGCAGCACTCCAGGCCTCCCTGTCCATCACCAACTCCTGGAGTTCACTCAGACTCGTGTCCATCGAGTCCGTGATGCCATCCAGCCATCTCATCCTCTGTCGTCCCCTTCTTCTCCTGCTCCCAATCCCTTCTAGCATAGAGTTTTTTCCAGTGAGTCAACTCTTTGTATGAGGTGGCCAAAGTACTGGAGCTTCAGCTTTAGCATCATTCCTTCCAAAGAACACCCAGGGCTGATCTCCTTCAGAATGGACTGGTTGGATCTCCTTGCAGTCCAAGGGACTCTCAAGAGTCTTCTCCAACACCACAAGTTCAAAAGCAGCAATTCTTCGGTGCTCAGCTTTCTTCAGAGTCCAACTCTCACATCCATACATGACTACTGGAAAAACCTTAGCCTTGACTAGACAGACCTTTGTTGGCAAAGTAATGTCTCTGCTTTTCAATACGCTATCGAGGTTGGTCATAACTTTTCTTCCAAGGAGTAAGCGTCTTTTAATTTCATGGCTGCAGTCACCATCTGCAGTGATTTTGGAGCCCCCCAAAATAAAGTCTAACACTGCTTCCACTGTTTCCCCATCTATTTGCCATGAAGTGATGGGACCGGATGCCATGATCTTTGTTTTCTGAATGTTGAGCTTTAAGCCAACTTTTTCACTCTCCTCTTTCACTTTCAATAGGAGGCTCTTTAGTTCCTCTTCACTTTCTGCCATAAGGGTGGTGTCATCTGCGTATCTGAGGTTATTGATATTTCTCCCGCCAATCTTGATTCCAACTTGTGCTTCTTCCAGCCCACCATTTCTCATGATGTACTCTATGAATGTTCTAGATAAATCAATTTCGATCTTTGATATCTTGAACCATGGTTTTTTTTAAAAATGGAAAAAAGCAAAATGATTGTCTAAGGAGGCCTTAGAAATAGCCGACTAAAGAAGAGAAATGAAAGGCAAAAGAGAAACAGAAAGATATACCCATTTGAATGCTGAGTTCCAAAGAATAGCAGGGAGAGATAAGAATACCTTCCTAAGTGATCAATGCAAAGAACTAGAGGAAAACAATAGAATTGGAAAGACTAGACATCTCTTCAAGAAAATTAGAGACACCAAGTGAACATTTCACGCAAAGATGGGCACAATAAAGGACAGAAATGGTATGGACCTAACAGAGCAGAAGATATTAAGAAGAGGTGACAAGAATACACAGAAGAATTATTTTTAAAAAGATCTTAATGACCCAGATAATCTTAATGGTGTGATCACTCACCTAGAGTGTGAAGGCAAGAGGGAAGCATCACTACAAAGCTAAAGAAGGTGATGGAATTCCAGTTGAGCTATTTCAAATCCTAAAAGATGATGCTGTGAAAGTGTTGCATTCAGTACACCAGCAAATTTGGAAAACTCAGCAGTGGTCACGGACTGGAAAAGGTCACTTTTCACCAATCCCAAAGAAAGACAATGCCATAGAATGTTCAAACTACTCTCAATTGCACTCATTTCATATACTAGGGAAGTAATGCTCAAATTCTCCAAGTTAGGCTTCAACAGTATGTTAACTGAGAAATTCCATATATGCAAGCTATATTTAGAAAAGGAAGAATAATCAGATCAAGTTGCCAATATCCAATGAATCATAGAATAAACAAGAGAATTCCAGGAAAAAAAACATCGACTTCTGCTTAATTGACTATGCTAAAGTCTTTTGTTGTATAGATAACAACAAACTGTGGAAAATTCTTAAAGAGATGGGAATACCAGACCCCCTTACCTGCCTCCTGAGAAACCTGTATGCAGGTCAAGAAGCAACAGTTAGAATTGGACATGAAACAATGGATTGGTTCAAAATGGGAATGGAATACTTCAAGGTTGTATATTGTCATCCTGCTTATTTAACTTCTCTGCAGAGTACATCATGTGAAATGCTGGGCTGGATGAAGCACAAACTGGAATCAAGATTGACAGGAGGAATATCAATAATGGCAGTTTTGCAGATGATACCACTCTTATGGCAGAAAGTGAAGAACTAAAGAGCCTCTTGATGAAAGTGAAGGAGAAGAGTAAAAAAAGCTACCATAAAACTCAGCATTGAGAAAACTAAGATCATGGCATCTGGTCCCATTACTTCATGGCAAATAGATGGGGAAACAATGGAAACAGTGACAGAATTTATTTTGGGAGCTCCAACATCACTGAGATGGTGACTGCAGCCATCAAATTAAAAGACATTTGCTCCTTGGAAGAAAATCTATGACCAACCTAGAGAATGTATTAAAAAGCAGACACATTACAATAAAGGTCCATCTAGTCAAAGCTATGGTTTTTCCATTAGTCATGTATGGATGTGAGAGTTGTACCATAAAGAAAGCTGAGCACCAAAGAATTGATGCTTTTGAACTGTGGTGTTGGAGAAGACTTTTGAGAGTCCTTTGGACAGCAAGGAGATCCAACCAGTCCATCTTAAAGGAAATTAGTCCTGAATATTCATTGGAAGCTGAAATTCCAATATTTTGGCAACCTGATGCAAAAAACTGACTCACTGTAAAAGACTCATGCTGAGAAAGATTCAAGGCAAGAATAGAAGGGACGACAGAGGACAAGATGTTTGGATGGCATCACCAACTCAATGGTCATATGTTTGAGCAAGCTCCAAGAGAGAGTGAAGGGCAGGGAAACCTGGCGTCCTGCAGTCCATGGGGTCTCAAAGAGTCAGATACAACTGAGCAACTGTACAACAACAATTTATTTTATATTTATTAACCTCATCTTGCTTAGCCCTATCTTCATTTTAGAAATTCTTTACTCTTGAGAAGAAATGTTTTTCCCCTTCTAAAACTTTTTTGAGATTGCACCCAATTACTGCATTTTGGACTCCTGGACACTTACAGGCAAGTCTGGGTCAGTCTCTTGTGGGGTTACTGCTCCTTTCTCCTGTGTCCCAGTACACACAAGGTTTTGTTTGTGCCCTCCAAGAGTCTGTTTCCCCAGTCCTGTGTAAGTTCCATAATCAATTCCCAGTGTCCACCAAAGACAAATTCTCTGGGGGTTCTCAGTCCCTTTGGCAGATCTCCAGGCTGGGAATTTGTTATGGGTCCTAGAACTTTCTTAATGGTACAAGTATAATTGTTCTGCAGTTTGTGGGTCCTCTGCTCGGCGGCTGTGTGGTGGGGTTAACGGCTACCTCCCCCAAGAGGGTTTACGCCATAGGCTGCATGACCAGTTAGCTGCACCCAGAGCCCCTGCCTCTGCAGTAGGCCACTGCTGACCTATACCTCTGCAGGGGACTCAAACACAGGTCTGGCTCAGTCTCTGTGCTGTCTCTTGGTCCTGGGGCATACAAGGTTTTGTCTGAGCCCTCTGAGCACCTCTGGCGGGTATGGGGTTTAATTCTAAATGCAGTCTCGTCTCTCCTACCATCTTGCTAAGGCTGCTCCTTTGCCCTTGGATGGGAGGTATCTTTTTTTGGTGGGATCCAACATTCTCCTGTTGATGGCTGTTCAGCCTCAAGATGTCAATTTGGAGTACTTGCAGGACAGAATGAGTGCACATCCTTCTACTCTACCACCTTAGCTTTCTCCTAACCAGTAATGCTGAAGAAGCTGAAATTGAATGGTTGTAAGAAGACCTACAAGACCTGCCAGAACTAACACCCCCAAAAATGTCCTTTTCATTATAGGGGACTGGAATGCAAAAGTAAGAAGTCAAGAAATACCTGGAGTAACAGGCAAATTTGGCCCTGGAGTACAAAATGAAGCAGGGTAAAGGCTAATAGAGTTTTGCCAAGAGAATGCACTGATCATAGCAAACACCCTCTTCCAACAACACAAGAGAAGACTCTACAATGGACATCACCAGATGGTCAATAACAAATCATATTGATTATATTCTTTGTAGCCAAAGATGGAGACACTCTATACAGTCAGCAAAAACAATACTGAGAGCTGACTGTGGCTCAGATCATGAACTCCTTATTGCCAAATTCAGACTTAAATTGAAGAAAGTAGGGAAAACCACTGGACCATTCAGGTATGACCTAAATCAAATCCTTAACAATTATACAGTAGAAGTGAGAAATGGATTCAAGGGATTAGATCTGATAGACAGAGTGCCTGAAGAACTATGGATGGAGGTTCATGACATTGTACAGGAGGCATGATCAAGACCATCCTTGACGGGGGCCAGCGTGAGGAACTCCGCCCATGGCAAAGGTCATGAGGAAGGAGGCTTGGAATACGCAAGGCGTGATCAAGCCTCAGGTAACCCCCTGTTCCCGAGCATCTACCCCCAAAACCAGAGTCTGTTTTATGCTCTCACCTACACCTCTGACTTACGGGGGGCTCTCCCCAATAACCATTTCTCTCGGAGAAGGAGTTAACTTGCAGCTCCAGTTAATAAAAATTCCTGGGCATGACAAGAGTGTGTCAACTTATGAACTCCTCTGAAGGTTATCTAGCCTGCCTGCACAGGTTCGTCCAGCCACATGTGATTGTTTACAGCCTCCCAACAGTGAGAGGCACAAGATGTTTTAGACTTACCAAAGGCAGATTCTTCTGGGAAGTTAGAAATTATTAGTATAGTGGGTTGGTTAAGAATTATATTGGTGAAGGGTTTTTCATTTGTTCTGCCAATAATTGCTACTAATTCCCTGCCCTGGGTGTGACAAGGGTGTCTCAGGTCAAACCTCTCTACTGACAAAATAGCTTGTGTGATAGGATTATTCATACTCCTGCCAAGCACATGATTGTTTACTACCTCTCAACCATAAACAGCACAGAGAGTTTGGGGTATTTTGAGAGTCTTAATTAACATAGGGCTTTTCTCATTGTTGAGTCAATGATTGCCACCAGGCCTCCACATCCTTAGGCACCTGGGAATATATGAATCAATGTATTTGGAATATAGAAAAGGAAATATAGTAGTTTTTGATATTAGCAATACTAGACTTTTTGAGTTAATGAATTTTCTCTTTTGTTATAGATCACTGTACTTTGTTATAAATCACTGTGTCTTTGCTATGTAAAAATGTAACTTTATCACTATCTTAAGACTAAATAGATCTTAAGGGGAACATTGGTGAAGGGATTTCATTTGTTGGGCTGATGTCTTGCTGCTAAATCTCCATATTCCCTGCCCTTATAATGAATATAACTAGCATATAGGAAAAATAAGTATTAACCTTTAAGATTATTAATGTTAACCTTAGGTTAAATAAATTCCTTTCTTGATTGTAACTCACTACACCCTCATCCTATAGGAATGCACTTTATTTGGAAGGTGGTGTTTGGTTTAAGAAAAAAACACTCTTGGAAAAAATAAGTTTTTTGGTTATCAGAAAGAAAGGGTCGTAAAATGTCAGCAGGCCTCATGGCAAGAAGATGATGTAAAACCCCTAAGACCTTTTTGTCTACATTTATGCAAAACACCTGATTTTGATAAAGGTCAGGACTGCTGACCCCCGCGTGACTCTGTATTCATCCCTATGTGTAAAAAAAGGTATATAAGCAAACCTGAAAATAAAGAAAATGGGATCAGTTTCTGGAAAGATTGATTCCCCCGTGTCGTTTCTTTCTTGTTCTCCGTTTTTCTGGCTGAATTCCCATCTGGGGTGTGGGTACTCACCAAGCCTGCTAATTATTCCTGGGCTTCTAAGATTGGACTGGGGAGGCCTCAGTGCCTCCTCTCCTTTGGGAGAACGGAAAGACACCTGTGACCTACATATGTGGTGATTGGTATTCCACATAAACCAAGTTATTCAGCCTCATTCTCTCCACTAATTTTCCTACTACACTATCCATTTCTAATCTCTCTATATATCTGTAATTAAATAAGTTTTTCCTAGGACGCCGACTCCGTCTCCATCTTCAAATTACCCTGGATCCACCGGGGCGGGACCCCGGCACATCCTCAAGAAAAAGACATACAAAAAGGCAAAATGGTTGTCTGAGGAGGCCTTACAAATAGCTGAGAAAAGAGAAGCTAAAGGTATAGGAGAGAAGGAAAGATATACCCATTTGAATGCAGAGTTCCAAAGAATAGCAAGAAGAGATAAGAAAGCTTTCCTCAGTAATCAATGCAAACAAATAGAGGAAAACAATAGAATGGAAAAGACTAGAGATCAAGAAAATTAGAGATTTGAAGGGAATATTTCATGCAAAGATGGGCACGAGAAAGAAACAGTATGGACGTAACAGAAGCAGGAGATATTAAGAAGAGATAAAAAGAATACACAGAAGAACTATAAAAAAAAAAAAAAAAAACACTTCATGACCCAGATAACCACGAGGTGTGATCACTCACCTAGAGCCAGACATCCTGGAATGTGAAGTCAAGTAGGTCTTAGGAAGCATCACTACAAAAAAAAAGCTAGTGAAGGTGATGGAATTCCAGCTAAGCTATTTCAAATCCTAAAAGAAGATGCTTTGAAGTGCTTCACTCAATATGCCAGCAAATTTGGAAAACTCAGCAGTGACCTCAGGACTGGAAAAGATCAGTTTTCAACCAATCCCAAAGAAGGGTAATGCCAAAGAATGTTCAAAGTACCACACAATTGCACTCATCTCACATACTAACAAAGCAATACTCAGAATTCTCCAAGCCAAGTTCAACAGTATGTGAACCATTAACTTTGAGATGTTCAAGCTGGATTTAGAAAAAGCAGAGGAACCAGAGATCAAATTGATAAGATTTGCTGGATCATAGAAAAAGCAAAATAATTCCAGGAAAACATCTATTTATGCTTTATTAATTATATCAAAGCCTTTGTGTAGATCACAACAAATTGTGTAAAATTCTTAAAGAGATGGGAAAACCAGACCACCTTATCAGCCTCCTGAAAAATTTATATATAGGTCAAGAATCAACAATTAGAACTGGACATGAAAAAACAGACTGGTTCCAGATTTGGAAAGGAGTATGTCAAGGGATATATTGTCACTTTGATTATTTAACTTGTATGCAGAGGACATCATGCAAAATGCTGGGCTGGATGAAACACAAGCTGGAATCAAGATCGCTGAAAGAAATATCAATAACCTCAGATATGCAGATGACACCACACTTATGGCAGAAAGCAAAGAAGAACTAAAGAGCCTCTTGTTGAAAATGAAAGAGGAGAGTGAAAAAGTTGGCTTAAAACTCAACATTCAGAAAAGTAAGATCATGGCATCCAGTCCCATTACTTCATGGCAAATAGATGGGGAAACAATGGAAACAGTGTCAGAATTTATTTTATTGGGCTCCAAAATCACTGTAGATTGTGATTGCAGCCATGAAATTAAAAGACACTTGCTCTTTGGAAGAGAAGCATGATTAACCTAGACAGCATACTAAAAATAGAGACAATACTTTGCCAACAAATGTCCGTCTAGTCAAAGCTATGGTTTTTCCAGTAGTCATGTAAAGAAAGCTGAGTGCTAAGTAACTGATGTTTTGAACTCGTGTTGGAGAATACTCTTGAGTCCCTTGGGCTGCAAGGAGATTCAACCAGTCCTTCCTAAAAGAAATCAGTCCTGAATATTCATTGGAAGAAATGATGCTGTGGCTGAAGCTCCAATACTTTGGCCAGCTGATGTGAAGAACTGACTCATTGGAAAAGACTCTGATTTTGGGAAAGATTGAAGGCAGGAGGAGAAGTGGACGATAGAGGATGAAATGGCTGGATGGCATCACTGATTTGATGGACATGAGTTTAAGCAAGCTCCAGGAGTTGGTGATGTACAGGGAAGCCTGGTGTGCTGCAGTCCACAGGGTTGCAAAGAGTCAGACATGACTGAGCGACTGAACTGAACTGAAAGCTTTTTACAGTAGTTTTGTTTACCTTCAGTTTGGTAACTTTCATGCCCTTCCTTATTCACTTTTGTTATTTATTTCAACACTTCAGTTCAGTTCAGTTCAGTCACTCAGTCATGTGTGACTCTGCAACTCCATGAATTGCAGCACGCAGGCCTCCCTGTCCATCACCATCTCCCAGAGTTCACTCAAACTCACATCCATCGAGTCGATGATGCCATCCAGTCATCTCATCCTCTGTCGTCCCCTTCTCCTCCTGCCCCCGATCCCTCCCAGTATCAGAGTCTTTTCCAATGAGTCAACTCTTCACATGTGGTGGCCAAAGTACTGGAGTTTCAGCTTCAGCATCATTCCTTCCAAAGAACACCCAGGGCTAATCTCCTTTAGAATGGACTGGTTGGATGTCCTTGCAGTCCAAGGGACTCTCAAGAGTCTTCTCCAACACCACAGCTCAAAAGCATCAATTCTTTGGCACTCAGTCTTCTTCACAGTCCAACTCTCACATCCATACATGACTACTGGAAAAACCATAGGTTTACTAGATGGACCTTTGTTGGCAAAGTAATGACTCTGCTTTTGAATATGCATATGCTATCTACATTGGTCATAACTTTTCTTCCAAGAGTAAGCATCTTTTAATTTCATGGCTACAGTCACCATCTGCAGTGATTTTGGAGCCCCTCAAAATAAAGTCCGACACTGTTTCCACTGTTTGCTCATGTATTTCCCATGAAGTGATAACACTTCATAAGTAAGTAAGTAAGTAAAGTCACTCAGTCGTGTCTGACTCTTTGTGACCCCATGGACTGCAGCCCACCAGGCTCCTCAGTCCATGAGATTCTCCAAGCAAGAATACTGGAGTGGGTTGCCATTTCCTTCTGATTTGTTATCTAAACAGCAGACAAGTTTGAGAATGAGAAAATAATTTTGTGCCTGAGTTCTTAGACAAAATATAAATCTATGAAGACTTTCTCTAGCCTAATTGTGACAAGAACATTCTTTGTGTCACTTTTCCTGCTGAATAGACATGCAGTTTTAAATTCATTTTAGTGTAAGAAGTGAATAGTAAGTTTTTAAGAAAAATGTATATGTTTAAGTTTCAACTTTTGGTTTTATCACCACTAGGAAAGTTTTCAAATTCTCTCAAAAGCTTCTCTGTGTTTCTGTAGGTTTTTTTTTTACAATTAGATTTTTTTTAATGACTCTAAGCGTATTTTAAATTATCTCATTTATTTTCATTTTTATTGGTAGATTTTGAACTTCTTTAATATGGAAATTGTTTTATTAATCTTTTCATTCACAGTGTTTGACATGATGTTCTACTGATGCTTAGTAAATCCTGAGAAAATTAAAAATTGACATCTCTGAAAAGGAAAAATTAATAGTTCATGCATTTCTGTTGTAAATTAGATTAATACTAAGAATTAAACTGAAAAGAGCTTACAAGGTGATATTTAATTTATTTTACAGTAACAAAATTTAAATTAGTTATGCTAATTTTCAAATTCTGTGTCAATCTATATGCTTCATTAATCCTGCCATTGTCTATCTAATAAGATGATGTGTACCAACATGCCAATAAGTATAACCTATTCTTAGTTAAAGCCTAAAACATTAATCTTAGGCAAATAGATCATCATTTTCTACAGCAGACACAAAAATCAAGTCGATATTTCTTCACAAGGTGAAGCACCTATGTTATTACATATCAGCTTAACATCCCAAGAACATATTTAAAAAAATGTGTTTTTCCCCCTTAACATGAAATAAGGTACCAATTCCAAAGAAAAAACAAAATCTCATAAAAAGGTTCTTATGAGCACTATAGAGCCTATTCTTCTATTCCATAAACACCATATAATTTAGAAATATATAAACATCATATTTCCAGTGACCACAAGGCATCTGAGTAACAACACTTTAGGGCAAGTTTGGTAGAATGAAAGATAATATACACAGTCTATCATTACCACAGAAATGATTATAAGTAAGGCGCTTATCTATATATAAAATCATATTTAGGAAAATCACATAGAAAATTGTGGTCTGTAAACAGGTGATGTCACAGTAAAAACTAATGAAACTATGATTATTATAAAACACAGGGTTAAGCTTCTGACTATTTCCCAAATATCAAAATAATTAAATGGGAAGTAGGAAGCTATTTCATCTATTTTCTAAATATAAAAGAAAAATAAAATGGGAAGTAGGAAACTATTTTATATCTGTTTCCCAAATACCAAAAAATAATTAAATTAAAATATGAAGTAAGAAACTATTTCCTTCATTTAGCAAATGTCCATGAAATGACTAGTTTTAGGAGAAGGCAATGGCGACCCACTCCAGTACTCTTGCCTGGAAAATCCCATGGATGGAGGAACCTGGTAGGCTGCAGTCCATGGGGTCGCACAGAGTTGGACACGACTGAAGCGACTTAGCAGCAGCAGCAGCAGCATGCAGTTACAAGCATAATGTAGATGGATCCTAAACTACATGTCATGTGTAATTCATAAATGAGATAGTGCTTACATAAAGAACTGACCCTCTTAAGTGTAGAAATAATGAACTTTTAGATATGCAGAGACATCACCCTTATGGCAGAAGTGAAGAGGAATGAAAAAGCCTCTTGATTAAAGTGAAAGAAGAGAGTGAAAAAGTTGGCTTAAAGCTCACCATTCAGAAAACTAAGATCATGGCATGTGGTCCCACCACTTCATGGCAAATAGATGGGGAAACAGTGGAAACAGTGTCAGACTTTATTTTTAGGGGCTCCAAAATCACTGCAGATGGTGACTGCAGCCATGAAATTAAAAGACACTTACTCCTTAGAAGGAAAGTTATGACCAACCTAGATAGCATATTCAAAAGCAGAGACATTACTTTGCCAACAAAGGTCTGTCTAGTCGAGGCTACAGTTTTTCCAGTGATCATGTATGGATATGAAAGTTGGACTGTGAAGAAAGCTGAGCGCTGAAGAATTGATGCTTTTGAGCTGTGGTGTTGGAGAAGACTCTTGAGAGTCCCTTGGACTGCAAGGAGATCCAACTAGTCCATTCTGAAGGAGATCAGCCCTGGGTGTTCTTTGGAAGGAATGATGCTAAAGCTGAAACTCCAGTACTTTGGCCACCTCATACGAAGGGTTGACTCATTGGAAAAGACTCTGATGCTCGGAGGGATTGGGGGCAGGAGAAGAAGGGGACAACAGAGGATGAGATGGCTGGATGGAATCACCGATTCAATGGACATGAGTTTGGGTCAACTCCGGGAGTTGGTGATGGACAGGGAGGCCTGGCATGCTGCGATTCATGAGGTTGCAAAGAGTTGGACACGACTGAGCGACTGAACTGAACTGAACTGACACAATATCCTTTCTGTGTTGGTGCTTGTATTTGAGACTGTAAATCTCATCAGCTTTTGCACAGTTATTGTGTCTATTAGACTCTTTCGAAAAGTATCTTTTATGGTTAATAAAATGTAAAGACTGCACCTGCTATTATGCTAGCTTTCATTCTTACATATTTTCACAGGGAACCCACTTTAATGCATTTATTTTGAGAAGTTTTAAATCAAATTCTATGTCAGGATTTTACATTAATGTCCAAAGTGGTTAGATTTGTTCAATGTTAAAATAGGTATTATGGTAACTTCCTCATCAGTTAAATTACTAATTTAAAGTATAACATGTTTTTCATTTAGGGAAATTAATTTATAGAGAAGTTTGGCTGAGAATAGACAACTGTTAAGGCCCTTTGTTGTACAGAATCCTGTGCTTTAATAAATCATGATGTTGTAATAGAAATTAAAAAAAATAAATAACTAGTTCTGATTTCTTAATTCTGATTGCTAGTCCTTATTGCTAAGTCCTAAAAGATACTAAGAAATATGAAATAGTTCTTACCTTTAAAGGTAAGTTTTGTTTCCTCTGTGAACAAAGATGCTTTCAATACAAGATAGCAAATAAATTTTAGGGAGGAAATGCAACAGCCCAATATAGTCTGTGTTCCTCCCCTTTTTCTGTGGTAGCGATAGACTTGGATGTTATAAATTCCAATTACTGAAAGCCTTCATTAGTAATCCTAGGTTTACTGCTAGTCCAGGGCTTGACCATTCTCCATCTGACTCTTTGCAACCCCATGGACTGTAGACCATTAGGCTCCTCTGTCCATTGGGATTCTCCAGGCAAGAATACTGGAGTGGGTTGCCATGCCTTCCTCCAGGGGGTCTTCCCACCCCAGGTGTCCCACATTACCATCTGAGCCACCAAAGAAGCCTGGCTGGACCAGTACATGGAATCATTGCAAAGATTTCTCTCTACTATTGGTTATTGGTCTAGTAGGGCATGTGAGCTAGTCTGGCATAATTAGACAAAAGGGAAGGGATGAAGAAGAAGTGTTCTCACTTTCCCTACTGCCAGAGGTGCACCAGGTAACTTGAAATCCTATGGCAAGTGACAGAATTTCTACAGTCAGATAAAGAAATAGCTGAGGAAATGGGAAGCAGACAGAGCAACTGACAGAATCTGGGCCTTGGATACTCTTTCTGATAGCCACTAGATCAACAAACCAAGTCTTCCCTATGTGTTATATGAAACAATGCATTATGTTGTTGTTTAGCAACTTGACTTGATTTTCTTATACTTGCAGTCAGAAACATCCTAATGAATAAATATAATTTGTTCATTTCTGGCATCCTATTTTGTGATTATTTTCCCTCTGTAAGTACTATTAACATATAATGACCACAATAACTTGTCTTTCTATAAAATAACTGAGAAATAGTATGAACTTAGGAACAATTTAAAATACAACCCCCATTATTTCACTCTATCCATATAAAAATATAAGGAGACAATGGAAAAATTAATTCCAAAAGGAAAATATAATCAAAATTATTCTATGAGAGTACTCAAATCTCATTGGAAAAACTACATGTGTGTATTCAGAAAAACAGGTGTCCTTTTCCATAATCTGAGTGTATTTTCACTAACTGCAAAATCAATGGTAGTGGAGAGAAATGCATGTGTAAGCTACATGTTCTATAAAAGAAGTCCTTCCCACTGCATCAGTGATTGTTAGTTAAATTAGATATGGAAGATCTGTATCATCCAAGAAATGGATGAGTGGCCCTCTATCCTGGGGCTGAGTTTGTGTGAGCCAGAATCTGGAACCCAAGATAAGACTTCTTAACAGTGTGCTGTAATTCCTTGTTATTATTTAGTTGCTAAGTGGTGCCTCTCTTTTTTTTGACCCCATGGACTGGAGCACTCCAGGCTCCTCTGTTATGGGATTTCCCAGGCAAAAATACTGGAGTGAGTTGCTATTTCCTTCTTCAGGGGATCTTCCCAACCCAGGGACTAAACCCACATCTCCTGTACTGGAAGGCAGATTCTTTACCACTGTGCCACCTGGGAAGACCAATGCCTTAGGAAATCAATCTATTCAGAAAATAGGCTGCAGTGTTTGCAGAGAAACACCATTTTAGATAAAGGCCAGGCTAATGATGGGCAAAAAGATGGAAATATGTATTTACTAAAAAGGTAAATCTCTTCTCATAAAAAACAAACTAATAAAATACTCCGTAGTAGAAGAAGAAAGATGCTTTCTAGAAATAATGCACTTCAGTAAATATCAATAATATGAATAGGGAATAAAAATTTTCATTCAAGTTAGGGACATAAAACTCCATTATTACAAGAAATTTTACCCATTGTACTATAACAGGGTATAAAAAAAGATAAATATCTATGAGAAAGTATGAAAGAATCATCTTAATATAATTATATTTTAGTAATACTGAAGAGAATCACTTATAAATGAAACCAAAGTTTAATTAGCTTGTCAATTACTTAGAAATATCAATTGATTTTCAATCACTGATACTTTCAATTACTGATTACTGATAATCAGTAATTTCAATTACTGATATTAATATATCAGTAAAAAAGTTATAAAACAGATCTGTTAGTTACTATAATAATAAAGGATGTACTTGATATAAATAAATCTGATCAAGGATCTAAATGAAAAAGTTCAGCTTTATAGAGAGGTATTTTAGAAAATTTGGATAAGTGCAAAGATGTTTCTGGATGTTAAGATTGAAATTCCATTAATCTCAATATAAATTATATGTCAAATTCATTTTCAATCAAGCTGATTGTTGATTTTTTGTAACTTAACAATTAAAGTACTTATGAAAACTCATAACAAAAGCAACAATTTAGAAATACTTACAAAAATACTGCTGATAAAAATTGTTTTTCCAACATAAGGTTCACACCAGATGGGCTCCAAATGTGTTGGCCATGCTTTAGTTCTTATGCGGAGTGATGTTTAGTTACTAATTATATTATGAATTATGTCTGTTATTTATACTGAACTATACATTATTTTGTATGTGCATATTTAAACACTGAAAAAATGCTATCTCAGCAAATGGACAAATGACACGGTTAGATAAAACCTAAGAAAAGACAGACATCTGGTTCAGCTCAGTTCAGTTCAGTTCAGTCACTCAGTCATGTCCGACTCTTTGTGATCCCATGAATCACAGCACGCCAGGCCTCCCTGTCCATTACCAACTCCCGGAGTTCACTGAGATTCATGTCCATCGAGTCAGTGATGCCAACCAGCTATCTCATCCTCTGTCATCCTCTTCTGTTCCTGCCCCCAATCCTTCTAGCATCAGTCTTTTCCAATGAGTCAACTCTTCACATAAGGTGGCGAAAGTATTGGAGTTTCAGCTTTAGCATCATTCCTCCCAAAGCAATCCCAGGGCTGATCTCCTTTAGGATGGATCTCCTTGCAGTCCAAGGGACTCTCAAGAGTCTTCTCCAACACCACAGTTCAAAATCATCAATTCTTCAGCGCTCAGCTTTCTTCACAGTCCCACTCTCACATCCATACATGACCACTGGAAAAACCATAGCCTTGACTAGATGGACCTTTGTTGACATCTGGTAAACATATACAATGAAGATCAATCTTGCTAGTGATTAAATTCATGTAAATCACTCATGGCTAATTCATGTCAATGTGTAACAAAACGAATACAGTATTGTAAAGCAAAACAAACTAAAAAATAAAAATTAATTAAAAAAAAAAACATTAAGGCAATCTGCCATTACCTCATTGAATCTTTAAAAGTAACAGTGGAATGTTAGAGGCAAGGAGTTAGTGAGAGGATGGCTGATAGTTTACAAAAATGGGTCCAACCTTTCTGAGAAATTATCTTCCAATATGTCTTATGAGTTTTAAAAATGCCCATTTTCTTCCAAAGTAGTGACAATTTTTAATGAGTCTACTATTTAGGGGAGAATAAAAACACATACAACATCAACACTAACAAGTTAGAGATACAGTCAAGTATTTATTGACCAGCATGTCAGAAGTGGGTATTTTCTGTTCCAATTCCTTCTGAGATTAAAATAATAGATGTTGGTTTCAAAGAGAAATATTAGATCCTCATATATATTTAAAGGACTGTTGCTGGAGCTTTCTGAAGCTCCATTACTTCAACCACCTAATGCAAAGAGCTGATTTATTGGAAAGATACTGATGCTGGGAAATACTGAAGGCACAAGAAGAGTGGGGTGGTAGAGGATGAGATGGTTAGATAGCATCACTGACTCAATGGATATGAATTTGAGCAAACTCAGGGAAATACTGGAGGACAGCGGAGCCTGGTCTGCTATAGTCATGGGGTCAGAAAGAGTCAGACGGACTTAGTAAGTGAACTACAACAGCAGTTGTACATTCAAACAGATTGTTATAGAAAAAGAGATTGTAAATCTTTAGCTGATGGCCTGCTTTCACTCAAAAAGTAGCTTGGATGGGGCTGAAAAAAGAGGACTTGGAGATCAAAAGTTGGCAGATAGCACCTAAAAGGGGTTCCCAGGTGGTTTAGTGGTAAGAATCTGCTTGCCAATGTGGAGGTGTGGGAGACTTGGGTTCGATCCCTGGGGTTAGGAAGATCCCCTGGAGAAGAAAATGGCAACCGACTCCAGTATTCTTGCCTGGAAGATTCCACAGACAGAGAAATCTGGCAGGCTACAGTCCATGTGGTCACAAAGAGTCAGACATGTGTGAAATTTACAGAACAGAATAGCACCTAAAATGTCATTTTTCAGCATGTGCTAAGTTCAAAGGACACTAATGTCCATCACCTTGACACATCCATCAGGAAGACCAATCCTGCTTCCACATTCCTTCCCCCACATACTTTCCATCTTTAAGCAGTGACAAGTCTAAATACTAAAATCAATCATGTCCTTCTGCTAACTACAATTGTCATAGGCCATGTAGCATCCAATAATTCCACCTGGAAGGATGAGAGAGGCCTCCACTCTAAATCAAGAGGAAACTTTAAATTACTAAAGTAGACATTTTAATTATTTAACTGAATTATTTGTGTTCTGATTTGAAATATAATATGACTTTTCATTACTGAAGAGTGGTTCAAGTCATCATGGACTTGTCACAGGGAATGAACTATTTACTCAAATTCCAAAGGAAAATCAAAGACTAAAATAATGTTACATCATTATATCATCTTTTAATGTTATAATATTAGAACCTTTACATAATAATCATTATTAACATGGGAAAATATTAAATATTGGACAGAAAAATTTTAATAAATTATACTTTATCATATGAATATAATACCAACTTAACCATCTATAGAGGATTTAGAATTCTATTAATTCCTTAAGTTTTAACATATCCTTTTTTATATAATACTATTATTTGATAATAGTGAGCAAAGTGGAAAGGCCATAATATAAATTCTGATAGAAAATGAGGTTTTCTGTGATAGCATTCTCAAAAGATATTCAAAATTAAAATGAAGTAAGTGGTAAATGGAGAAGGCAATGGCACCCCCACTCCAGTACTCTTGCCTGGAAAATCCCATGGATGGAGGAGCCTGGTGGGCTGTAGTCCATGGGGTCGCTGAGGGTCAGACACGACTGAGCGACTGCACTTTCACTTTTCACTTCCATGCATTGGAGAAGGATATAGCAACCCACTCTAGTGTTTTCGCCTGGAGAATCTCAGGGACAGGGTAGCCTGGTGGGCTGCTGTCTCTGGTGTTGCACAGAGTCGGACACAACTGAAGTGACTTAGCTTAGCTTAGCTTAAGTGGTAAATGCATTAATCAATCCTGCTTTAAACATTTTAAATACTTTTGACTTCTAAATGGTAGGTAGGATGCACTAAAGTAAAGTAACACAGAAAAGAAAAAGAAGAGATTAAGATCAACATCATATCATAGAAAATTATCATTTATAAAAATTTAGAGGGCAATTTACCAAAGTGTACTTAATAAGAAAAACCTAACAAACATATCTACTTTCTAAGGGAAGCAATCATAAATCTGTTCATCAAGAAAAATCATCATTCTAATATCCCACAATGTCAAAGAAATACACGTTGAAAGGAAGAAAATAAATGTTGATGGCTAATAATAGAAACAATCCTTTAGGATGCTTACTTTCAAAATAATTAACAGAAGAGCATAAGTGAATAAAAGATATTAGCAGTAACTCAATTAGAGCAAAACATAGTTAAATGAAAAATTTATTTAACAAAACATTATCAAAGCATCAGTAATAAATATAGAAACTATTAAGTAATTTCAGTCAAAGCTAAATTTATTCAGAAACACATAAGCAATTGAGAAAAATACACTGGACTGTAATTATCCCAGCACCCAACCCTTCTATACAATGCTATTTATAAAAAAAAAAATACAGTTTTAACTGTAGGTGAATTCTTGAGTATTGTGAAATGTCAGCAGTGGAAATATCTGTAGCATTTATACTGGAAAAGCAATGCTCCAAGCACACGAGCATTTCTCAATGCTGCAGCCCTCTGCAGTATTACTTGGGCAAGCTTAGACTTGCATGTCCACATGTCAGAAAGTCATCAATGGCATAATTAAGGGAAGCTCAGCATTTCCAGGTTTATACCACAAAGACAAATTGAGTTCTATAACTAAGTCACACAAACTTTAACAAGGAAAATGCTTCAGTATTACCCAGTTTTCAGCATTCTACAGACTCAGCCATATATGTTAGTACACATCATAAAAGACAAATGACTCCGAAAGTGAAAAAAAGAGAGGTAGCCAAGTGGTTGTTTCAGAATACTGTGGGAAAGAAAGTTCAGTGATGGAATTTTTCGAATTTCTCCATGCTCTGGCTTGGTCTGATTTCTTATTTCTGAATCGATTCTTTTATTACTTAATATGAATAAATGAAATGACATAATTATTTACAAGTGTTGCTGATAGAACTCTCTTTGTATGCAAATTCTATTTGTTAAAGCAGCAACCCTCAGAGTCATCTATTTTCAAGATGGCAGTGAGCAGAATGAAATTTCTGAACTTAATGACAATGTCAGTGTAGCTTATGAAACCATAACAATGTAAGAAGAGACATCTGGTGTGCACCATGCATGTAATATATGGTTAGCTTCAGTGATTCTTCCAAGTTCCCCTCACGCTGTAATATACATGTGGCAGAGTGCCACTCAAACTAAGTAGAATCATTCAACTGTCTTGAACATAAAGTAAAGAATACAATGCTTGACTAGGCAGGCTAGTGGCACATGAATTTTGATGCAGATGCTCTGTAAAAATGTTTCTGATAACTTGCAGTAGAGAACATCCGAAGGAATCAATAAAGAAACGTTTATTTCTACAGAACATACAACTGTGTTTATGATGCAATCATTTCAAACCTAAGCACAGATTTTATGTACATTCTATCAGTACACTGAGACTGACAGCTGCAAGGGGCATGGTAGCTGATACAACCAAAATTAGATGGGAGGTAGCATATGTGTGTGTGTATATATAGAGGGACATAAATCTGAATTACATCTGTCTGTATACATATTTGCATGTATGCTTTGAAATAACATCACCTTATTTATACTGTCTCCAAAGAGGGAAGAGGCACATGGCCAGATTTTGATAAAATTCTACCAATTAAAAATATATTACTTGATTTTAACCTGTAGTTTTTCCTGTCTCATATATATATATATATTTTTTTTTTTTTCTATTTAGTGGAATCATGGGTGAGAGTCTTTGAGACAACAGTAAGCTTGAATTTTTATCAATCCCTCCCTCTCTAATCTGTGTTCTTCTTCAGAACAAAGACACAACAATTTCCTCCTGTTAGGTCAACACTTAACTGATCAGAGAACTTTCCATTACTATTGAAATCTAAGGCAAAAATTATAATGTTGGGGGTTCTGGAAAGAGTTTGGCCTATAAAATCATCATCCTTTGTGAGTAAAGTTGGCACTGCCCAACAAGAATGAATCTTGCATCACAGACCACTCAGAGCCTAATGAAAGACTAAGAGAAGGGGCCAGGTCCTTGCTCCTCCTGTCGAAAGTTCTAGAAGACTGGGCAGCAGTATGACTTTTTCCTAACACCTTTAGGGAAGACTAGCAAACTGCCTATGGATTCCTTTCATTTTGGGTCATCAACCATAACTGACTCATTAAATAGTGTTGACATAATTGACTCTTCCTTTGGGGGAAATTATTGGGTTCACCTCTCACATAATGTATCAAGATAAATTCAATATTAATAAAAAATTTTGGAAAAAAGTAGGAAATTATGTGAAAAATAATTGAGTTATACAATGATTGATATGTTTTGAATAAGGAAAACAAGATCTAGAACAACTTGTACAATTAACTCATTTTTGTCATATATTGACCCCTACCTATGTCCACTATCTTTATAAAAGTCTTAATATGATTGTATGATGAATAGGAAAATATATAGGATGTAGACTAGACTATTAAGATGGGTTACTTACTGTGGGAGGGGGAAAAATGGAAGAAAAAGAGAGAAAGAAAAAAGACTACTGGGACATGGCGACCCACTCCAGTGTTCTTGCCTGGAGAATACCAGGGATGGGGGAGCCTGGTGGTCTGCCGTCTATGGGGTCGCACAGAGTCGGACACGACTGAAGCGACTTAGCAGCAGCAGCAGCAGCAAGAAAAATTACCTCATATCTGTTATATACTCTCATATACCATATTTAAAATCTGAAATTGTGTTTGCATATTGATATATAAATGAATTATTTAAAATGTTTATCCTAAATGAAATATTAAGGGACTCTCAAGCGTCTTCTCAAAAATGATAGGAAAATGAAAGAGGAACTGCCCAGGTGCCCAATATGCTACAGGAGATAAGTGGAGAAATGACTCGGAAAGAATGATGGAGAGAGACAGAGCAAAAACAGAACCCAGTTGTGGATGTAACTGGTGATAGAAGCAAAGTCCAGTGCTGTAAAGAGAAATATTGCATAGGAAACTGGAATGTTAGGTCCATGAATCAAAGCAAATTGGAAGTGGTCAAACAGGAGATGGAAAGAGTGAACGTCAACATTCTAGATATCAGCGAACTAAAATGGACTGGAAAGGGTGAATTTCATTATATTTACTACTGTGGGCAGGAAACAAGTAGAAGAAATGGAGTAGCCATCATGGTCAAAAGAAGAATCCGAAATGCAGTATTTGGATGCAATCTCAAAAATGACAGAATGATCCCTGTTAGTTCCCAAGTCAAACCATTCAATATCACAGTGATCCAAGCCTGGGCCCCAAACAGTAACACTGAAGCTGAATTTGAATGGCTCTACTCATCTCGCACGCTAGTAAAGTAATGCTCAAAATTCTCCAAGCCAGGCTTCAGCTATACGTGAACCATGAAATTCTAGATGTTCAAGCTGGTTTTAGAAAAGGCAGAGGAACCAGAGATCAAATTGCCAACATCCACTGGATCATGGAAAAAGCAAGAGAGTTCCAGAAAATCATCTATTTCTGCTTTATTGACTATGCCAAAGCCTTTGACTGTGTGGATCACAATAAACTGTGGAAAATTCTGAAAGATATAGGAATACCAGACCACCTGACCTGCTTCTTGAGAAACGTATATGCAGCTCAGGAAGCAACAGTTAGAACTGGGCATGGAACAACAGACTGGTTCCAAATAGGAAAAGGAGAACATCAAGGCTGTATATTGTCACCCTGATTATTTAACTTCTATGCAGAGTATATCATGAGAAATGCTGGACTGGAATAAACACAAGCTGGAATCAAGATTGCCAGGAGAAATATCAATAACCTCAGATATGCAGATGACACCACCCTTATGGCAGAAAGTGAAGAGCAGCTAAAAAGCCTCTTGATGAAAGTGAAACTGGAGAGTGAAAATGTTGGCTTAAAGCTCAACATTCAGAAAACGAAGATCATGGCATCTGATCCTATCACTTCATGGGAAATAGATGGGGAAACAGTGGAAACAGTGTCAGACTTTATTTTTCTGGGCTCCAAAATCACTGCAGATGGTGATAACAACAGACTGGTTCCAAATAGGAAAGGAGAACATCAAGGCTGTATATTGTCACCCTGATTATTTAACTTCTATGCAGAGTATATCATGAGAAATGCTGGACTGGAATAAACACAAGCTGGAATCAAGATTGCCAGGAGAAATATCAATAACCTCAGATATGCAGATGACACCACCCTTATGGCAGAAAGTGAAGAGCAGCTAAAAAGCCTCTTGATGAAAGTGAAACTGGAGAGTGAAAATGTTGGCTTAAAGCTCAACATTCAGAAAACGAAGATCATGGCATCTGATCCTATCACTTCATGGGAAATAGATGGGGAAACAGTGGAAACAGTGTCAGACTTTATTTTTCTGGGCTCCAAAATCACTGCAGATGGTGATTGCAGCCATGAAATTAAAAGACGCTTACTCCTTGGAAGAAAGGTTATGACCAATCTAGATAGAAGCAGAGACATTACTTTGCCAACAAATGTCCATCTAGTCAAGGCTATGGTTTTTCCAGTGGTCATGTATGGATGTGAGAGTTGGACTGTGAAGAAAACTGAGTGCCGAAGAATTGATGCTTTTGAACTGTGGTGTTGGAGAAGACTCTTGAGAGTCCCTTGGACTGCAAGGAGATCCAACCAGTCCATTCTGAAGGAGACTGGCCCTGGGATTTCTTTGGAAGGAATGATGCTGAAGCTGAAACTCCAATACTTTTGCCACCTCATGTGAAGAGTTGACTCATTGGAAAAGACTCTGATGCTGGGAGGGATTGAGGGCAGGAGAAGGGGATGACAGAGGGATGAGATGGCTGGATGGCATCACTGACTCAATGGACCTGACTTTGAGTCAACTCCGGGAGATGATAATGGAGAGTGAGGCCTGGCGTGCTGCAATTGATGGGGTCACAAACAGTCGGACATGACTGAGCAACTGAAATGAACTGATGAAGCCCTACAAGACCTTTTAGAACTAACACTCGAAAAAGGTGTCCTTTTCATTATAGGGGACTGGAATGCAAAAGGAGGACGTCAAGAAACACCTGACATAACAGGCAAATTTGGCCTGAGTATGGAATGAAGCAGGGCAACGGCTAATAGAGTTTTGCAAAAGAACGCACTGGTCATAGCAAACACCCTCTTCCAACAACACAAGAGAAGACTCTACACATGGACATCACCAGATGGTCAACACAAAAATCAGATTGATTATATTCTTTGCAGCCAAAGATGGAGAAAATCTATACAGTCAGCAAAAAAAAAGACTGGGAGCTGAATGTAGCTCAGATCATGAACTTCTTATTGCCAAATTCAGACTTAAATTGAAGAAAGTAGAGAAAACCACTAGACCATTCAGGTATGAGCTAAATCAAACCCCTTATGATTATACAGTGGAAGGGAGAAATAGATGTAAGGGACTAGATCTGATAGACAGAGTACCTGATGAACTATGGACGGAGGGTTTGTGACATTGTACAGAAGACAGAGATCAAGACCATCTCTATGGGAAAGAAATGCAAAAAACCCAAATGGTTGTCTGAGAAGGCCTTACAAATAGCTGTGAAAAGAAGAGAAGAATAAAGCAAAGGAGAAAAGGAAAGATATTCCTATTTGAATGCAAAGTTCCAAAGAATAGCAAGGAGAGATAAGAAAACCTTCCTCAGTGATCAATGCAAAGAAATGGAGGAAAACAACAGAATGGGGAAGACTAGAGATATCTTCAAGAATTAGAGATACCAACGGAATATTTCATGCAAAGATGGGCTCAATAAAGGACAGAAATTGTATGGACCTAAAAGAAGCAGAAGGTATTAAGAAGAGGTGAAAAGAATTCACAGAAGAACTGTATAAAAAAGATCTTCACGACCCTGATAATCATGATGGTATGATCATTCATCTAGAGACAGACATCCTGGAATGTGAAGTTAAATAGGCTCTAGGAAGCTTCACTGAACAAAGCTAGTGGGGGAGATGGATTCCAGCTGAGCTATTTCAAATTCTGAAAGAAGATGCTGTGAAAGTGCTGCACTCAATATGCCAGCACATTTGGAAAACTCAGCAATGGCCACAGGACTGGAAAAGGTCAGTTTCATTCTATTCTCAAAGAAAGGTGATGCCAAAGAATACTCTAACTACCGCTCAGTTGCACTCATCTCACACACTAGTAAAGTAATACTCAAAATTCTCCAAGCCAGGCTTCAGCAATACATGAACCGTGAACTTACAGATATTCAAGGTGGATTCAAAAAAGGCAGAAGAACTAGAGATCAAACTGTCAACATCCGCTGGATCATTGCAAAAGGAAGAGAGTTCCAGAAAAACATCTACTTCTGCCTCTTTGACTATGCCAAAGCCTTTAACTGTGTGGATCACAATAAACTGTGGAAAATTCTGAAAGAGATGGGAATACCAGATCAACCTGGCCTGCCTCTTGAGAAATCTGTATGCAAGTCAGGAAGCAACAGTTAGAACTGGACATGGAACAACTAACTGGTTCCAAATAGGAAAAGGAGTACGTCAAGGTTGCATATTGTCACCGTGCTGATTTATCTTATATGCATAGCACATCATGAGAAAAGCTGGGCTGGAAGAAGCACAAGCTGGAATCAAGATTGCTGGGAGAAATATCAATAATCTCAGATATGCAGATGACATTCACCCTTTTGCCAGAAGGTGAAGAGGAACTACAAAGTCTCTTGATGAAAGTGAAAGAGGAGAGTGAAAAAGTTGGCTTAAACCTCAACATTCAGGAAATGAAGATCATGGCATCTGGTCCCATCACTTCATGAGAAATAGATGGGGAAACAGTGTGAGACTTTATTTTGGGGGCTCCAAAATCACTGCAGATGGTGATTGCAGCCATGAAATTAAAAGATGCTTACTCCTTCGAAGGAAAGTTATGACCCACCTAGAAAGCACATTAAAAAGCAGAGATATTACTTTGCCAACAAAGGTCCATCTAGTCAAGGCTATGGTTTTTCCTGTGGTCATGTATGGATGTGAAGAAAGCAGTCATGTTAGACTGTGAAGAAAGCTGAGCATTGAAGAATTGATGCTTTTGAACTGTGGTGTTGGAGAAGACTCTTGAGAGTCCCTTGGACTGCAAGGAGACCAATCAGTCCACCATAAAGGAGACCAGTTCTGGGTATTCATTGGAAGGACTGATGCTGAGGCTAAAACTCCAATACTTTGGTCACCTCATGCGAAGAGTTGACTCATTGGAAAAGATTCTGATGCTGGGAGGGATTGGTGGCAGGAGGAGAAGGGGACGACAGAGGATGAGATGGCTGGATGGCACCACCAACTCAATGTGCATGAGTTTAGGTGAACACCGGGAGTTGGTGACGGACAGGGAGGCCTGGTGTACTGCACTTCATGGAGTCGCAAAGAGTTGGACACAACTGAGTGACTGAACTGAACTGAACAGAACAGTCTTCTCCAATACCACAGTTCTTGACAGTCCCCTAACATTTCATTTAGAATAACCATTTTAGGTAATTCATTTCCATATCAGTATACATATATTCATTGGAAGGACTGATCCTGTCATGAAGTCCAATACTTTGGCCACCTGATGTGAAGAACAGCCTTATTGGAAAAGACCCTGATGCTGGGAAAGATTGAGGGCAGGAGAAGGGGGTGACAGAGGATGAGAAGGTTAGATGGCATCACAACTCAATGGAAATGAGTTTGAGCAAACTCCCAGAGATGGTGAAGGAGAGGAAAGCCTGGTGTGCCTCAGTCTATGGGGTTGCAAAAAAGTTGGACACAACTGAGTGACTGTACTGCAAAATGAAATATTATAGTGCACTTCTGATTTTTTTAATTACCAAGAAACAATATGTATTACTAAGATTACTAAGGAAAATATTCATCAAGTCACAACATTGAAAAATAAAAATAGGACCTCTAAAGTTATTCATATTGATGAATACACAAGGTAATATCTAAACTCTTTTCAAGGTACATTATGGGTATTAATTTCAAAGCAGAAAATCTTGACATAGTAACTCCAACACAAGCATCATGAAGAGAACACTGCAAGGACAAAAGAGCTATAATGATAAAAGCATGAAAGAAGTCAGAGAGATGTTAACAATACATTTTATTGCCACATTTATACCTCTTAATGTGGTAGCGTATTGTAGCTCTTTGAAAGTCTCCTCCACCATCTCCAGCTGTTTTAGCAGTGCCAATACTGGTGGATATAAAAAGAAATTTGCCTCTCCACCCTTGTTTACCTCCACATTTCACAATAATTATTTTGAAAATGCTCACTCAAGAATCACTTGCTTTCTTGTCTCCAAACCATCACTAATGTGATAATTTTAGGTGTAATTAAGATGAACTTTCAGAAATGTGTATGTTTTTTCCTAAATCATGATGCTAGCTAGCTTCCTTGTTTTATTTAAATTAGTGAAACAACAAAATACTCCAGTACTTATTTAGAAAGAAAGCTGTCTTTTTTTTATTTTTGCAGAAGTTTGCAATAATTTTAAACAAAGGTAAGCATGACTCTAATAATTCCCAAGTCTAAGCACAAAAGAGTGTTGTTTATGCTTCAACTAAACTCTAGAGTTGTAAGAGTGAATAAGATAGGTTATTGCAATATATTGAATATAATCCCCCCCCAAATAAACTGAATTACTATGCTGTACACCTAAAATGAATGCTGTATTGTAAATCAACCATATTACAACTTAAAAAGAAAAAGAATGAATAAGATAGATATGCCTTTGACTTTAGAGGTTTATCACAATAAAATAAAGTTATGATCATAATGGTGATAATTCCTATGAAGTTGAAAAAAAAAGTGCTGTAATGAAAATGTAATGAGATATATGGGAATGGACTTCATGTAACTGGGGTCCTCATTTACTTCATTCAGAAGTAGTGATTGCCCATTAGAGTAATATCAAATATATCAGGGTAGGGCATATCAAAAGTGATAAAATTACTTAGTAATATCATTAATAAAACTTGTATTAAGATAGTATAAACACCAAACTGCAATTCAAGCTCCTTAACCTCTTGCCTCAGAAAATTAAAGTGTTTGTAGTCAAGAATCGGAGAAGACAATGGCACCCCACTCCAGTACTCTTGCCTGGAAAATCCTATGGATAGAGGAGCCTGGTGGGCTGCAGTCCATGGTTGCAAGAGTTGGACACGACTGAGCGACTTCACTTACACTTTTCACTTTCATGCACTGGAGAAGGAAATGGCAACCCATTCCAGTGTTCTTGCCTGGAGAATCCAGGGATGGGGGAGCCTGGTGGGCTGCCGTCTATGAGGTCACCTGAGTCAGACACAACGGAAGCTACTTAGCAGCAGCAATCAAGAATATGACTGATTTCCCTATTAAATATGATATTATTTATGAATCTCAAATCAAAATATTATCACAAAAATGGAATTGACAATTTGTCAAATTACATTTGATATCTAAAAGCCAGTTCTTTTAGTTATTTGTATAAGCTTGAACTGTCAAATACAAAGAAAAAGTATTTAAAAGTTTAGACACCTTTCTGAAGTTAATCTCATTTCATAATAATATTCATACACAAACCACTTTTTTTTATTAAATTAAATGAAATGTTGCTTTCTGCTCTGGCTTAATTCAAACGCCAAAAAATAGAAAGCATTTTCAATTATTTGGCTTAAAATATATTTATTTTAGCCATAACTAAGCAGGGTCTAATTTATTCATAAGAGGAACCCAATAATTTTCAAATTCATATTAAAAAGTTAAAATACATTAATCATTTACCAAAAAAAATCAAAAAAGTATTTCATAAATTCATGACAGAAAAACATACATATGAATCAAATGTATTTAAAGTATATTTCAGAGGGAAAAATATTTCAGAGGATGACAGTATATTTCTTCTATCTATCACCAATAATTAAATAACTTGCAATATAAAGCTATTTTACTCATGAAGTAAATTTTCCATTTAAATAATTGTGGAATAAAAGTAAAAAGATACCTATTCATTCACATATATGTATATATATACACATATATATTTGTTGTTCAGTCACTAAATCATGTCCTATTCTTTGGGACCCTGCATGGACTGCCAAACTTATCTCCCAGAGCTTACTCAGATTCATGTCCGTTGAGGCGGTGATGCTATCTAACCAGCTCATTCTCAGCTGCCCCTTTCTCCTTTTGCCTCAATCTTTCCCAGCATCGGGGTCTTTTGCAATGAGTCAGCTCTTCCATGAGATTTTCCAAGCAAGAATACTGGAGTGGGCTGTCATTTCCTTCTGTAGGGCATCTTCCTGACCCAGGGATCAAAACCCGTAACTTCTGCTTGGCAGGTGGGTTCTTTAGCACTGAGCCACCAGGGAAGCCCCCATACACGTGTGTGTGTGTGTGTGTGTGTGTGTGTGTGTATGTGTCTATATATATATATATATATATATATAAAATACACATATATATAATATATACACAAACATATATAATATATAGTATACACAAACATATATATATAATATACACAAATATATAGATATATACACATATACACAAACACACAAGTAGTTCTTAGTTCAAGAATTAAAAATCTAAATATTGACAGGAGTACAGAGATAGTTTTCTTACACTGCTTTCAGAAGTGTGATTTAGTCTAGCTTTAGCAAATGTTTAAAAATCCTTAAAGGTATTCATTTCCTTCACTCCAGTAATACCATTTGCGCAAATGAATCCCAAGAAAATAATATAGGATCATAACTGAAATTGTGTAAAAAAAAAAAAATGTGCCCAAATTAAATAAATCATCCTGCTGTGGATACTTTTCACTTATTAAAAATTATTTTGGTCATTAATATTCATTGACATAAAAAGATCTTCATGACCTGCCTCTCCATATATATATAAGAATGATCTGTGGTTATACAGGCTAACTATGGTTACGCCTGTACTGGGAACTTAAAGCTATTTTTCACTGTTTTTAAATTATTTATCTGTATCTTTTAATTTTTGATAAAATGAATAAGTATTAATTTTATAACAAGGAAACCGTTCTTAACTATACAAAACTAATTGACAATTTTTGATGGTAGATAATCATGATGGTGTGATCACTCACCTAGAGCCAGACATTCTGGAATATGAAATCAAGTGGGCCTTAGAAAGCATCACTACGAACAAAGCTAGTGGAAGGATGGAATTCCAGTTGAGCTATTCCAAACCTGAAAGATGATGCTGTGAAAGTGCTGCACTCAATTTGCTAGCAAATTTGGAAAACTCAGCAGTGGATACAGGACTGGAAAAGGTCAGTTTTCATTCCAATTCCAAAGAAAGGCAATGCCAAAAAATGCTCAAACTACCACACAATTGCACTCATCTCACATGCTAGTAAAGTAATACTCAAAATTCTCCAAGCCAGGCTTCAGCAATACGTGAAAAGTGAACTTCCAGATGTTCAAGCTGGTTTGAGAAAAGGCAGAGGAACCAGAGATCAAATTGCCAACATCTGCTGGATCATCAAAAAAGGAAGAGAGTTCTAGAAAAACATCTACTTCTGCTTTATTGACTATCCCAAAGCCTTTGACTGTGTGGATCACAATAAACTATGGAAAATTCTGAAAGAGATGGGAATACCAGACCACCTGACCTGCCTCTTGAGAAATCTGTATGTAGGTCAGGAAGCAACAGTTAGAACTGGACATGGAACAACAGACTGGTTCCAAATTGGGAAAGGAGTGCATCAAGGCTGTATATTGTCACCCTGCTTATTTAACTTATATGCAGAGTACATCATGAGAAATGCTGGGCTGGAAGAAGCACAAACTGGAATCAAGATTGCCGGGAGAAATATCAATAACCTCAGATATGCAGATGACACCACCCTTATGGAAGAAAGTGAAGAGGAACTAAAAAGCCTCTTGATGAAAGTGAAAGAGGAGAGTGAAAAAGTTGGCCTAAAGCTCAACATTCAGAAAACAAAGATCATTGCATCTGGTCTCATCACTTCATGGCAAATAGATGGGGAAACAGTGGAAACAGTGTCAGACTTTATTTTGGGGGGCTCCAAAATCACGGCAGATGGTGACTGCAGCCATGAAATTAAAAGACGCTTAATCCTTGGAAGGAAGGTTATGACAAATCTAGACAGCATATTGAAAAGCAAAGACATTACTTTGCTAACAAAGGTCCATCTAGTCAAGGCTATGGTTTTTCCAGTAGTCATGTATGGATGTGAGAGTTGGATGTGAAGAAAGCTGAGCGCTGAAGAATTGATAATTTTGAACTGTGATGTTGGAGAAGACTCTTGAGAGTTCCTTGGGCTGCAAGGGGATCCAACCAGTCCATTCTAAAAGAGATCAGTCCTGGGTGTCCTTTGGAAGGAATGATGCAAAAGCTGAAGCTCCAGTACTTTGGCCACCTCATGTGAGGAGTTGACTCATTGGAAAAATCTCTGATGCTGGGAGGGATTGGGGGCAGGAGGAGAAGGGGATGACAGAGGATGAGATGGCTTGATGGCATCGTTGACTCTATCGACAGGAGTTTGAGTGAACTCTGGGAGTTGGTGCTGGACAGGGAGGCCTTGCATGCTGTGATCCATGGGGTCACAAATGGTCGGACATAGCTGAGCGACTGAACTGGACTGAACTGATGGTAGTAAAGACCACTATCTTCCTCTTAGATGTATTCATAGAGTTATATAGTTTCATTGCTTTACAGTGATAAAAACATATTTGTCAATAAATAGATAACAGCAGTTATTTAAAAGCCTAGAAAATAAGCTAAACACAAAGAATCTTCTATATTAACATTTTTCTTTGGGAAAAGGATAAGGTGTGGTGTTTGCTTTCCAAATTTTTAAACAAAAGAATTTCCTACTTTTTATATATTTTTGGTCAGTAGCTTTTCCTCTGTAATTTCCAAGGGAAATATTTTCCTATATATTATCATTTGTGGATTTTCTAGCCCCTTGACTTCCTTTCAAATGTTTAAGCAATTATTCAAAATAATCAGAATTTCCTCAGAAAACTTTGCTAAAGGACACAGGCTTTAATCATTCTCTCTGAGAATAATCTCATATTTTATTCTTTCTCTTCCTCTCTTGATCCATAGATACACAGTTCAGAGAGACAATCTTAACCCTTAGTCTACCCCTTAGTTTATAAGTTTGGTGGATTTACTCTTCACATTTTATTATTTTTTCAATTTAAATATTTTCATTAAATTATGCTTCTCCCACTTACATACACTGTATTTGTTAAAGTCTTAATATGTATGTATTTTTCAAAAAAAGTATAAAATAGAATTTTATGCATTTTTTTCTTTTTCTGATTTTGTTACTAATTATATCACACATATAAAACAGGTCAATGTAACAACTATAAAATTGTGTTCATGAAATATATGGTGTAAATATGTTATGAAATTTATAGAAGTATAATGACTAATCAACAAATCTGTCATCATTCTGAGTGTTCTTGACACAATTGTTTCAATTATTGCTCCTTTAAGCATAAAGAAATAAACCAATAGAGAATCTGAATCATGGGATTAAGCATTTTAATTTTACATGTGTGTATAAAATTATGTATCCAGGCATTAGACCAACACAATCTTGTCCAAAACATATGGAATATTTAAAAACATTCATGATATAAGAAGCTATAGCTTCTGATCTTGAAATACCAGGGTGTGAAAGATTTAATGCAACTCCTTTCAATGAAAGCTGATTGAATATGTACACATACGTATTAAGCATACATTCTCAAGCTGTTTTAAAAAATCTGGCTCCATTGATCCTAATGGTTTCCAAAATAAATGAAAAAGTGAATCATAAAAAAATTCAACATATTTTTAAAATACATCATACACACTATTCTTTGACTACTGTGACACCAAATTTAACATCAATCAGTTCAGTTCAGTTCAGTCGCTCAGTCGTGTCCGACTCTTTGTGACCTCATGAATCGCAGCACGCCAGTCCTCCCTGTCCATCACCAACTCCTGGAGTTCACTCAGAATCGCGTCCATCGAGTCAGTGATGCCATCCAGCCATCTCATCCTCTGTCATCCCCTTCTCCTCCTGCCCCCAATCCCTCACAGCATCAGAGTCTTTTCCAATGAGTCAACTCTTCGCATGAAGTGGCCAAAGTACTGGAGCTTCAGCTTTAGCATCATTCCTTCCAAAGAAATCCCAGGGCTGATCTCCTTCAGAATGGACTGGTTGGATCTCCTTGCAGTCCAAGGGACTCTCAAGAGTCTTCTCCAACACCACAGTTCAAAAGCATCAATTCTTCGGCACTCA
>SJXQ01002895.1:3897-26407 GCA_006408695.1 Aepyceros melampus
TGCATGGGATTTTCCAGGCAAGAGTATATTATTTCCTCATAGATATACCTTACACTGCAGATACTTCAGAATGATATTCAGAGGAGCAAGTTCTCAACTTAATGAAGACCAGGGCAGCTTCTGCTCCTGTTCAGTCCTGGGAAGTCTTTATCAATGACCCAGAAGCTCACTTATGCCTCTGTTGTGACATTTTTGACAAGGATTAAGTTCCTGGATTTTGAGTCATTACCTCCCCCCAACCAAAGAATGTATAAATTAGTTGGTTATTTTATGCTTGTGATTGTCTACCTATTTTTTTTTAATTAGAAATACAGTTTGATTTTTTTTAATGTTATGGTACTTGGCTTCATAAGCAATTTTCATCAACCTATCAATAAACAAACATAACTGTCTAGCAGTTGTTTGGGTAAAGAATCTGTCTTTTAAGTAACTATTTGCTGTTTTATTAAGTCGTAGCACTTTTGATCATTTCTGTGTAAAGGCTTATTTGACCTCTAGATCTCACCAGTTCTCTCTGCCAGGTTCCATCTTCCTCTCTCCATCCTCTTGGCAACTAGAGGTGTCCTGATCTGGTTGGAAGTTTACACAGCACTGTATTATTTCTAATGAGTTATGAACCCTTTATAAAAAGTGACTGTATCTCTGATCTCTTGTAGATTCCCATATTTTCCTGATACCACAGGTGTTTTACAAAAAGGACAACCAAAACCAAGTAGAGAGACTTCTACGTTCTTGTCCCCAAAGCAAAAACTCTTAGTTAAGTGCTAAGAGTTACCCTTGATAACGGCTATCACCCATAGTTAACTGCTCATCAACCCCTCCCCCTTCCCTCTTGCTATCAAGAGCAAAGCAGAGATTTGGATCTTTTATCATCATTAAATACTTTTTCTTGTCTAGAAGCCTTTACTCCTACCCAGTCTTTCTTAGAGAATGTAGAAAAGAGGGTCCCTTTCCAATAATAAGATCATGTGAATTATCTCTTTGTCTTATGAAGCTTGTGAAGCAAATAAGAGGGAAGAAGAAAGCTAATATTCACTCAGAATTTACTGTGTGGCAGATATTGTTGTTAATGTGAACATCTTATGGACAAGGGGAGTGAATCTGCTGATGGGAGTAAGTCGACAAGGTCATGAGCTAGTAAGTGGCAAATCAGATCTCTTGACTCCATTGCCCCTGCTTTTCCCACTACTGTTTCAATAGAAATGAAAAGGGAAACTTGGATTTTGAGAAAGATTTTAGCTATGGTAACAATTGTCTTATGAAGCTTGTGAAGCAAATAAGAGGGAAGAAGAAAGCTAATATTCACTCAGAATTTACTGTGTGGCAGATATTTTGTTAATGTGAACATCTTATGGACAAGGAGAGTGAATCTGCTGATGGGAGTAAGTCGACAAGGTCATGAGCTAGTAAGTGGCAAATCAGATCTCTTGACTCCATTGCCCCTGCTTTTCCCACTACTGTTTCAATAGAAATGAAAAGGGAAACTTGGATTTTGAGAAAGATTTTAGCTATGGTAACAATTGGGATTCTGAGCACTTACTATGTTCCTGGTATTAAGTGATAGACTGGAGTCCTGTCATAATGTTAGTATTTGGGGATAAGGAGTTATCCCATGTTACAGATTTCATTTGCTCTGGAAGATTATTTACTCTTTGGCATGTACACAGTTGCATAATTTAGTCCCAGACATCCCTGATTTTGTAGATGGCCACAGCCCCTTCATATGGGGACCCATTGTACTGCTTACTCCAGCAGGCAGTATCTTACAGTTCAGTCAAAAGGCTGTGCCCTGTGGTTCAGGATGTCAGGCGGAAGGGCCTTTGATCTTGGAGTATCCTCAAATTCCCATTCTGAACCACAAAGGGCTCCTTTTCAGAAAAAGTTGATCATCAATTCCACTCTCATTTCTCGACTACTTCATCCCTTGTCTTTCTGTTACTGCCCATCTGATTCTGACTACAGTTGTAAATAAGAAAATCTATTCAAGGGTGTAGAGACAGGATGGAAGTGAGGCACAGATCCAATAAAATATAAAAATCACTTTAACTATTACTGTTCCTATTATATTCAGTGGTAAAGGTATTTTTGTCTCCCCATAAAACATTCTGATTCTGCGAGTCTTCCAGCCTTTATTGATGGAATACAATAGACAGATTAATAGGCTTCCCTGGTGGCTCAGACAGTAAAGAATCTGCTTGCAATGTGGGAGACCTGGGTTCGACCCCTGGGTGGGGAAGATTCTCTGGAGAAGGGCATGGCAACCCACAAGCTGCCGGGAGCCAGCGTGAGGAATCCCACCTGTAACAAGGTCATGCGGCAGAGATTTGATGGGCAAGGTCGAGTCAGATCTCAGGATCTCAGGTTTTCCCCCTGGCATTTCCTGAGCATNGTTTCCCAGAAATACACATTTCCTTCACATTTCCTATCTTTTAAGAAAACTTGCCAGTAAAAATGATATTTATATGAGGGGGCAGCTGCAAATATTGTCATTATTAGGCTGGATTTACACACAGGCCAAGGAAGTGACTGTCTATGACATGATGTTGAGGCTTTGCAATGAGTGCATTGCTCAAAGCCTTGTATTAGAATAAGTCTTTCCATGTAAATATGCCTGGGAAGGATGTAGCTTGTGTAGATACCTCCAAAGTAAGCTTTCTTGAGAGAGAAGCTTTCACAGAACAAAAGATGGAGAGTAAATAGGTGTACACAGTATGTAAAAGAAGGAGGAAGGATGAGGTATTGTGCTTTCCTGAAAATGAAGACAGTGATTTTCAAGGATAAAGTTCATCTGTGTAGTGGAGTAACTGAAGATGGAGTAAGGAATGAGATGACTTGGGTACATACCCTGAGTTTCTCATTAAATACCCTTGTGACTCTAAGTACACTGCATGACTTCTCTGGGTCTCAGTTTCCTTATCTATGAAACAATTGGGTTGATAAGACAGTAATTCCACTCTTCTCATGATCTGACCAGGGATAAAAATCGTAATCACATTTAGTATCTTGGCTTCATCCTTGGTTTTCTTGTCCTAGTAGAAGCAAGTTGGAGCATGGGCTTGGAGAGTGATTACTGGCATTGAACTAAAGAATCCAAGAAAGACACCAGAGAGAAAAATTAGTCTGCATCCCCTAGCTTACGAACAGTAAGTTGGCTTCCCTGCCCTGACACGTGGGATGCTGTTATTCAGTTGCTAAGTCATGTCCAACTCTTTGTGACCCCATGGACTGCAGCACACCAGGCCTCTCTGTCTCTCACTATCTCCCAGAGTTTGCTCAAATTTATGTCCACTGAGTCAGTGATGCTGTCTAACCATCTTGTCATCTGTCACCCTCTTTTCCTTTTGCCTTCAATCTTCCCCAGCATCAAGGTCTTTTCCAATGAGTCAGCTTGCTGGGGTCCAGCCCCAGTGGATCCAGGATGATCTGAAGGGGAGATGGATAGGTGAGGAAATCTTATTTATTATTAATATAAGATTAATCTGGAAATAATAGTGTAGTAGGAAAATTAAGTGGAGAAAAGAGGCTGAATAACTTGGTTTACATGGAAAACCAATAAAGTTCCAAGACAAGGAACTTGCACCATCTACGTTAGGCCACCGGCGTCCTCTTGAATATCAGGGGGTGCCCCACCTTGGGCTCCCCCTCACTCAGTGGATCCAGGATGATCTGAAGGGGAGATGGATAGGTGAGGAAATCTTATTTATTATTAATATAAGATTAGATCTGGAAATAATAGTGTAGTAGGAAAATTAAGTGGAGAAAAGAGGCTGAATAACTTGGTTTACATGGAAAACCAATAAAGTTCCAAGACAAGGAACTTGCACCATCTACGTTAGGCCACCGGCATCCTCTTGAATATCAGGGGGTGCCCCACCTTGGGCTCCCCCTCACGTGGATCTTAGAAGCTGGGACAAGTAAGTAGACATGGCGAGCCTCCACACCCCAGACAGGAATTCAGCCAGAAATTAGAGTAAAGAGACACGGGGGAAACCAATCCAGTAACTGGCCCAGCCCCTATTGTCTTTCAAGGCCTTTTATACTTCTGACTGTACATAGAGATCAATGGGTAATATAAAGTTATGCAGCATCAGCAGCCCTGACTCTTATCAAAACCAGGCTTTTCTTTCTATATACCTAGTCGTATACACAAGTCTTAGGTGATTTACATCATCTTCTAGCCAGAGGGCCAATTAACATTTTACAGCCCTTTTCTGATAAGGGTTTGTCAGCCAGAAGACTTATTTTCCCTAACAGTGTTATTCTTCCCAAAGTCTGGTACTACTCTCAGAAAGCACTAAATAAAGTTACATTCCTACATAGCAAAGATACAACAATTTACAACAAGTAAAAGGAGTACAGTGATTTACAAAGAGAAAAGCAATTAACTCAAAATTCTAGTGTGGCTAACATCAAAACTACTATGTTCCTTTTTCTATATCCCAATTACATTGATTAATATCCTCCCAGGTGCCTAAAAGATAAAGAATATGGAGGCCTGGCAGCAATATTGAGTCAACAGTGAAATCCTGTCACCAATATGATTTTTAGCTCTTTAGAAAAGGCTCTGTATCTTTAAGATGTTTTAAGGTTAGTGTAAGCAATTCACAAGCTGTAAAAGGTTCAGGGGAACCTGTTAGGCAAGTCAGAGCGTTATCAGAGGGGGTTGAGCTGAAACATTCCTTTCAAATGCAGAAGACTAAAGCTCTGAGTTGACTTTTTCCAGAGAATGTCAGAAGAGTGGAAAAGCAGGCAGACTCTTATTTTTTTTGGGGGGGGGGGCGGTACATGCTCAGGAAATGCCAGGGGGAAAACCTGAGATCTGACTCAACCTTGCCCATCAAATTTCTGCCACATGACCTTGTCACAGGTGGGATTCCTCACGCTGGCTTCCGGCATCAGCTCTTTGCATCAGGTGGCGAAAGTAGTGGAGCTTCAGTGTCAGTTCTTCCAATGGATATTCAAGGTTGATTTCCTCTAGGATTGACTGATTTTATCTCCTTGCTGTACAAGGGACTCTCAAGAGTCTTCTCTAGCACCACAGTTTGAAAGCATCAATTCTTCCATATGCAGCCTTCTTTATGGTTCAACTCTCACATCAGTACATGACTACTGGAAAAAACATAGCTTTGGCTATATGGACCTTTGCTGACAAACTGGTCTCTTTGCTTTTTAATATGCTGTCTAGGTTTGTCATAGCTTTTCTTCCAAGGAGCAAGTATCTTTTAATTTCATGGCTGCAGTCATTGTCCACAGTGATTTCAGAGCCCAGGAAAATAAAATATGTCACTACTTCTACAAGTGGGATAGAAAATCTTTCAGTGGCTTTATAATAGCCTTGCAAGAAGCCCAAGAAATTTTTGATTCATTGAGCTAATGCAAACTTCAGTTGGATCACACCTTATTCTTGACCCCATCTCTTTTACTGTAGAAAAATATATGGAATAAATACACAAGGTTGATGCTGTAAGATCATGGAGGAGAGAACGGAGGCAAAGACAATAAGGCTACAGTTCCTTCCAATCTGTTGGAGACTCTTTGCCCAGACTAGCTGATGCTAGCTGATTCCAGATACAGGAAATAGAGAGTGACTATTCCCATTTGGAGGGAGCTTCATTAGCAACAAAACTGAATGCACATTTTCTCATACTAAGCACAGAGCATCATGAAGGAGAACTCTTCTCTATGTGTGGGATTTAGGTCATGATCCTTTGCCATGCTTCCATGGGTATTCACTCAAGCAGCCCATGGCTTTGTCAAACATAGGAAGAAGTAGTTCCTCCTTAATCTGTGAACTATACCAGTGGCCACATTTGGGGCAACCACCTACTTGGTGTCTGCTTGACACAACAGCTTCATGGAAACACATGTACAATCAGTTAAGTTTAGTTCAGTTGCCCAGTCATGTCCAATTCTTTGTGATCCCATGGATTGCAGCATGCCAGGCCTTCTTATCCCTCACCATCTCCCAAAGTTTGCCCAAGTTCATGTCCATTGTATTGGTGATGCCATTCAGCCATCTCATCCTCTGATATCCTCTTCTCCTTCAATACATGTACAATATTGCATGCCTATTTCTCCTATATGCTGCACGGTTATTTCTAGGATTTAACTTATTGCTGCTGAAGTCTTAGCCCCAAATGCAATTTAAAAGTTTCTCATGCCAAGATAAGAATTATGGAGCTGGGGTGACAGGGTAACTACAGCCAAGACACTTGGGTTACAGGCATGCACAGCCAGGTCTGAAATCCCAGAGCTGACTAGCTATGGGTTATATTGCATTTAGTTCAAGAGTGTGGTAGCAGTGGCTGGGGAGTCATAGCTCATAAGAACATGAGCATGTGAGAAGAGGTCCTTCTTGTCATGTTGGGCCTCATGCCCCTGACCTACACTAAGCAGCTCTTAATGCACATACACTTACAGAAACACACGTGGAGGGTGCTGAGGAAATTCCAACCACTTGCTGTAATTTCTGCTGGACTGTGTCCTATCTTTTCCTCAGAGGAGACCCACTATGGCAAAGGATGCTTTAAGTGGTAACTGCCTCACATATCGGCCTTCTTCTCCACCTCCCTTCTAATCTTCCTCCTTGACATCTTGGAAATTGGTTTCAGTGATTTTTAAAAGTGCATTTGTACACTATTTCAATTTTTGTTTTTTCCTCATCCATCCATATGATTTTTCTCTCCAAATATATAGACTGTTGCTTCCTTCTTTCTCCTTTGCCAAGTACTCTTATCTTCAAAATTAGAGATATAGGATCTGCAAAAACTCCTGATCCTGTTGAGTGTTCTTATGACTGGGAGCATATTTTGGGGGGAAAGGCTCCATCTACAAAAGTCTTACAGCACTCAGTCATGACAACTCTCCCCCAGCTCCCAGCAACTGGATGACCAAACACAAGATCTTAATCATCGCATACGTGGGTCTCCCTGACTGGTCCTTGGCCACCTTCTCAGATTCCTTATTCATCACAGTGCTACCCACAACCTGCCATTGTCCACTTAGGTCTAGCATCAAACTATTACTTGTCTTCAAACAATCACATTTGTTTCACACAGTTGTGCCTTGTGCCTTGACACACACTATCTTCATGGCCTGGCCCAGCCTACCAGCCCTCGAGCATCTGAGAAAACTCTCTTTGTGCTTCAAGACTCAACTCAAGCGCTCCTCCTCTTTGAAGTCTTTACTACACTCCCCATAATGGGGAAGATTCAGGTGTTGCAGAACCCACAGGATAAACCAATGCAGGGAGGGAGACTCTTCAAAAATAAAATAAGATAAACATTCACTAAATTTCAGTTGAAATACTCTACCTGTGAAGGAACAGCTCTACAGAAACACGATGAGTAGTCTTAGGACAGGTTTTAAACAAGTGAGAGACCCTGACTCTTAAACATCATTAATCTCACAGTATATTCATCCCTGATAGACCTGGCCACTTGTTTTGTTTGCAGTGTTCTTTGCACTTACTTCAGTCGTGGTATTTATCAAAGGAACATTGATGGATTCTTTCTAAATTTCCCAGTACCAAAATGTGATTAGGAACCATATAGAACCCCAATATCCAACAAATGGGTTTTAACTGTTTTAACACCAACAATATATTAGTTGAAAGTACGGAAGTGCAGGCAATCTAAGTAAATTAAACTGCTGGGGCTTGCTTTAAAGACACCACCTCCTGGACATCAATATAGAAAATGAAGCATCACTACAGTTGTCAAGAGTGGAACTAGGAGAAAAGTCTGAAGTCTGGGCAGCCCTGGTACCTTGATTTTGGAAGCTAGTATTCTGCTGCAAACCTGGCTCATTGCCTCTTTGTGTCTACTTCTAGAATCCCTTAAACCCACCAGTGACTTTCGACCAGGTCTATGGTCCAGTCTCCTAAGAGAGAATCTGATTGTCTTAACCAAGATAACTGTTGTCTTCCTCTCCTTTTCCCAACCTGGCTATGATGGGGTTTGTAGGAGTGTCAATTTTTCACCAGTATCTGTTAAATAAGAACACATTCAGACATAAGCTAGGACCTAGCAATCCCACTTGTAAATGTGCACCCAACAGAAATGCATACATCTTCTCACCAAAAGACCTGGACTAGAATGATCATTGTACTCTAGAGGTACTAACCTCCACATGAAAACCAAACAAATCCTATGCCAAAGAATATTCAAACTAGCACACAATTGCACTCATTTCACACACTAGCAAGTATTGCTCAAAATTCTCCAAGTTAGGCTTCAACAGTATGTGAACCAAGAACTTCCAGATGTACAAGCTGAACTTAGAAAAGTAGAGGAACCAGAGATCAAGTTGCCAACATCCGCTGGATCATAGAAAAAGCAAGAAAATTCCAGAAAAACGTCTACTTCTACTTCACTGACTATCCTAAAGCCTCTGACTGTGTAGACCACAACAAACCATGCAAAATGCTTAAAGAGATGGTAATACTAGATCACCTTACCTGCCTCCTGAGAAATCTGTACGCAGGTCAAGAAGCAACAGTTAGAACCGGACTTGGAACAACAGACTGTTTCAAAATTGGGAAAGGAGTATATCAGGGCTGTGTATTGTCACACTGCTTATTTAACTTACATGCAGAGTACACTGTGCAAAATGCCAGGGTGGATGAAGCACTGCTGGAATCGAGATTGCCAGGAGAAATATCAGTAACCTCATATATGCAGATGACACCACTCTTATGGCAGATAGCAAAGAGGAACTAAAGAGCCTCTTGATGAAGGTGAAAGAGGAGAGTGAAAAAGCTGATTTAACATTCAGAAACCACAGATCATGGCGTTTGGCCCCATCACTTCATAGCACATGGATGGGGAAACAATGGAAACAGTGACAGGTTTGATTTTCTTGGGCTCCAAAATCACTGTGGATGGTGACTGCAGCCATGAAATTAAAAGACGCTTGCTCCTTGGAAGAAAAGCTATGACCAACCTAGACAGCATATTAAAAAGCAGAGATATCACTTTGCCTACAAAGGTCAGTATAGTCAAAGCTACGATTTTTCCAATAGTCATGTATGGATGTGAAATCTGGACAATAAAAAAGGCTGAGAGCCGAAGAATTGATGTATTCAAACTAAGGTATTGGAGAAGACTCTGAGAGTCCCTTGGACTGCAAGGATATCAAACCAGTCAATCCTAAAGGAAAGCAGCCCTTGTTATTCACTGGAAGGACTAATGCTGAAGCTGAAGCTCCGGTACTTTGGCCACCTGATGTGGAGAGCTGAATGGTTGGGAAAGACCCTGATGCTGGGAAAGATTGAAGGCAGAAGGAGAAGGGGACGACAGAGGATGAGATGTTGGATGGCATCACAGACTCAATGGACATGAGTTTGAGCAAACTCCAGAAGATGGTAAAGGACAGGGAAACCTGGCATGCTGCAGTCGATGGGGTTGCAAAGAGTTGTACATGACTGAGCGACTTAACAACAAGTCGACAGATAAATTATGATAAAATCACACTGGACAGCGAAAAGAATAAATGTTCTACAAGTACAAATAGCAATGTGGGTGAATCTCACATACATAACACTGAGCAAGGGAAGACAGACACACAAAAAATGCAGCCTGTATGACTATATTCATATAAAGTACAAAAATAGACAATACTGACCCATAGGGTTAAAAGTCGTGACAGTGATTAAGCTTAGGGTGTGGATACTGATTGGAAATGGACATGAGGGAAATTTCTGGGGTGTTGGTAAACACTGTATTTCTTGGTCTGTGTGCTTGTTCCAAGGTGGTGTACAGCTTGTAAAAATCAATTGAGCAGCATGCCAATGTACATTTATCAGTACATAAATTATAACTGAATGGAATTTTTTTCATTAAGCAATTATTTATTTATAAAGTAGAACTAAATAATGACAGCTGGGCCCTCTTTTTTCCAAAGCTGGGGAAACTTACTCCACCAAGGGCCCTAATCCAAAAACTAAAATCATGAGCCTCAAAAGTAGAGGGCAAATTAATTTGGATAATATTTGTCTATTTTTTTTAATATAATCATCCATGTAATGGATAAAGCACTGCACTTACATTCATAAGATCTGGGCTTGATTCCCAGTCCCACCCATCATTAGCCATATGACAGACAATAGCTAAATTAATCCCACTTGCTTCACAGATGCAGTCTTGGGTCAAGAGAGATTAGTGATGATTTCTCTACTGCCTTAGAGAAATACTCTATGTACCAAATCAAATCAAACCATGCAGATAAAGCTGCTTGTAAAGCACACAGTGCTATGGACTTCTAAAGCATCAACTTTTAGAACTAAAGAGGAACATTAAAAAAAGTACAATGGGATAAATTAATTTTAATGAAAACCAAATAGAGTGATCAAAAACCCAAGGACTGGTTATAAGCCAAAGAATCTTGGTTCAGTTCTAGAGTGTAAGTATGTTTTATTAAACCAGTAAATTATTTTCAAGAGATTCCTAATGCCAAGTGCTTAAAATAAAACCTAATCCTATGAATTATGAACAAATGTAAACATTTAAAGTTTCTGTTCCAGGAATTAATAAGAAGCTAGACTGGGGCATTCATCCTAAAGAAATTTTTCCAGACAATTGAAGGATTAAAATGTTGCTGTGCAAACTTCAACACTTAGCCATTTTTATAGCAATGCCTTTAAAGTAATTTTTGAGAAAGATAACACACAATTAGGAAGGTGCAGACAACACAAACATGGATCTAGATGGATTATTATAAAGCAAACATCTCTGGACCCACCACAGGAGTCAATAAATACAACACAGGAGACACCACAGAGGACTGCTGTTAGCCTCCCTATCCCAAGGCCCTCGTCTCTCCCAGAAAAGGCAGTCACTAACAAAGTTGTCTTAGTTTCTCTTCCCGTTTCTCTAAAGTTTTAAAATCTTAGCAGACCCTTCGCATTTAAAGTTCTGGACCTCTTTCTATGCTAATTCATCACTCCTATTAATGACTCTATTTTTAAAAGAGAGGTACCTGGGTACATTTTTTAACCGCTCAGATTTTAAATGTTTACTTGTCATATTAACATGAACTGTTTTACTGTGCAATGTGTTCTGATGCTTCCAGGTGCCAGTCATTTAGATAAGCATTGCCATTTGGCCCCAGTTAAATGGCCTTAGACCTCTGAAATACTTCTAATTCATTCCTTTGTGCCCTTTCATTGTAGAAATCTGTCACCTGATATTTTTGCAAGCCTACCTCTCACTTCAAGCACCTCTCTCTACATCAACAAATTCCTTTTAGGACTGATTTTCCCTAGTTAATATCTTGGACAAAAGAGCAAACATCCAGTCTTCTCTCCAGCTTGTAGAAAAGAATCACCAGAACTGCTTGTTAAGAATAAAAATTCTAAACCCAGGAACATTTGAATTCTAAAAGGTATAAGATGGGGACCCCAGAATCTACAGTTGCATCAGGTAATTGTTTTGTTGCTGGCCCCAGAAACCAGTGTTTGGTAATCCTTGCTCTGTAGAGATGAGTAGTCTGGATCCCAGGCACAGGTCTCACTCTGTACCCCATAAAGTCACACTTAATTCATATATTACTCACCACACACACGCTAACACATGCACAAGCATATACCCTCTCACCGAGGAAAACAGCTCCACAGCAACCTAGGAATTAAACGGTAAAATACCTCTATCCTAGTTCGAGTCTTTACACATATTGGAATTTATCTCAGGTGAAAAATTATGTGAAGCCCAGAGGACAGTATTTTCCTGAAATTGTATGGGTAGCATTTAAAATCACATGCTCTCATGAGTTCATTAGTTTGTATTTTTAAAGTCTCTATATATCTCCAAAGATCAGAAGGAATTCAAGAGAGAGGCAGGGAAAAACAATGGAGAGATGGAGAGGAGAAAGGAAGGAAGGGAGGGAAAGTGGGTAGGAAGCAGGGAGATAAGCAAGAAAGACGGGAAAAAGAAAACAGAATGCTGAAAAGTCTCAACAGAACCAGGTGATTCAAAATTTGGTTCCCAGCCCTGATCAGTAGCTAGCCAATGAACAGACAGTGACATAAGTAGTTATCTATTTAATGACTGAATAATTGTGTATTGGAAATCTGTGATTCCAGGCACTATGCAAGGGGCTGAGGACAATAAGGTGAACAAGACAGGCAGTTCTGGCCATCTCGCAGCTTACAATCTGATAGGAGTGAAAAACTGCGTAAGCACACAGAAAGCAATAGTCTCACTGAACTTTGTTTCTCTCATCTGTCCTTCTCATTTCTCTTTTCAAATGTATCAAAAGTCAAAAGGAGAGTGCCTTTAGAGGACTGTGTTATAAGGTAAAGAACTGCAAGCCATGTCAAAATGAGGAATGACAGAATGAGATGCAACAGTTTAGTCTGGAAAGATAAACCTCAGGAGAGTTGGAGAGTTGTCCTCAAATATTTGAAGGAAAAATCTGTAAAAGCAGGACTTGACTCTGTTTGTCCCATTACAACAGGCAGAACGAAGGAGGACACAAGAAAGAGAAAAGGAACCAGAACACAGCTCAACTCCCTAGCCTCCATTAGCTTGAGTCTTTGAATGTCTGCATGGAATACAACCTCTCACTGAGGATTTTATGTCTATGAGAAAATAACTTTCTCCTGGGTCAAAAAACATTTTTCAAAGTTAGTAACTATAAAATGATGCTGTGAAGAAGTCTTCAAGCTCTTTAAAAATTATAATATGGCCATATTAAAACTATTTGCTTAACTATGTTTGGACAATATTTGCAAAACATGGCAGTTTCTATACACAATCATTCCTACATAGGAGGAGCTCACAGGAACAGATTAAGAAGAAATCCTCTAACAAAAGAATAAAAGCACAAATACAGACCATGAATATGGACTGCCATTTTGAAAGAGTCAGTAATAAACAGTGCCTATCGATTATTAGAAAAAGATAAAACTCTTTTCTTTAGGGGAAATATGAGGGACAATGACAAAATTAGAAACATATTTGGCTAAGAAATTGCTTATAAAGTATGTGAATAAATACCGAGAATAATTATTTTGCATGTTATTTTTAATATTCCTACAATCAATATACATTTTAAAAGATTTGGTTTATGTTAACTGGTATGTGTTATTTTTACTTTAAGAACTTTGTATTTGAAAATTGTTTTAATAGAACTGTTTCACCTAGTCAATATTTCAAAATCATATCATTTAAATTATTTTTGTTGCTCATTTTAATTTCAAATATGTGCCAAATTGGACAAGAAATTTTATGATCATTCTAATGAAAATGTTATTTTTGGAGGAGAAATTATCAGCAGTTTTTGAACTTAGAGCTCTCACATACTAAATTTCATAGAAAATTCTTTGAGGCTTGGATAGCCAGTTAATACTTTCTGATAGAAGCAGGGCAGGGGGACAGGGTCAGTTCAGCAGAGTATGGACAGCCTTTGCTCAGGAAGGAACTCTAAAGGTCAATATTGGCCACATTGAGAAAAAAACAAAAACCTGAAGATTGAAACAATTTTCATTCTTTCCTAAAAATAGTGATTGTTCACCCGTGATCTTGGGTATGTCATCGAGTTTCTCTGAGCTTCGGTTTCCTCATACATGAAGGAACAGAAAACAAAAGCTGTCTCAGGATTGCCACAAGAGAGCATGTGTGAAAGTTCTTTAGTAAATCAGAAAATCATAGGTAACCTTGACTCAAAACAATCACCACCACCAAACGCAGACCTTCACGAATCAAGTAAGGATGAGCTTTTGCAATGACCTACGGGCAGCCTAGGAGGATGTAAGAAAGAATGCAGGGAATAGGCAGGGAGACCACCCAGGCTTCAGTCAGTTCTTCTAACTAGACCTTTTGTTTGGCGTCTAACCTTCACAGCAGTGTGGGTCATTTTGTGCCTGGCCAGGAGTTAGAAGACACAGTGGTCTCCTGCATTCATTCACACATGAATTATTGCGTCTTCCTTGCCCACCTCTCCACCCTGTAAGGCTCAGCTGCCCCTCAGTCCGCAGATGGGAATTACAGGACCCCATGCCATTGATACGTCATTAAACTACATCCCCATGACATCATGTCACTCCTCCCCACTCCGTGACATCTGTCCTCCCAAGGTGGCTGACACAGACAGAACCCATCAAGGCAGACCGACAGCCATGACTCAGGCCAGGTGCTGACTGGTTTGGCTGTATTCTGGCGACAGACGCCTCCCACCTGGGTGTCTCGTGTCCCAGGCCTCCCTAGTCATTTCTGTGAGATTTGTAACTTGAGCCATGTTTTTTCCCAGAATTAAAATGTAGAGGCATGATATTAAATATCCACTGGTTAAATACAATCAAGCTCCAGTGTTGAATTCTTTTTGTTTCAAACTCTACATTTAAAGCTGATTACATTGTTGAAAGCCCTCTACCCTCACTCTTCAATTCTACCTACTGCTCTCCCTACCCCCAGAACCCTGTTCCTGGGGTCTCAGATCACCTCGCCTTCCCTGGGTGGTGCTAGTCTTTCATCATTCTATTAGCAGATGGACCAGCCCTGGCAATGGAATGCAGCCTTCCTCAAAAGCTCACTTTAGAATCAATTTTCAGAATAACCTATTAATGACTCACAATTGTGAGCCTAAGAAAGACTCTGCTTTCTCACCTTTCTTGGTGGATAGACAAACAAACAAAATTATCACTACAGTGGTTTGGGCGTTGCCAACATCAGAAAGAAAAGAATGCAGAAATATCACCAGAGTGCTTTACTCACTAGTTTAGAGAACTGAAAATGATGCAGCAAGATACTTGGGGCATGGGCTATGGAGTCCAACAAACTCAGTTCTGATCTGTTCCAAATTCCACTATCCTGCGCAATTTTCATCCCTGGAGTTCGGCTTCCTATCTGTCAAATGAGAATGACAGTGACAGCTACCTCATGAAGCTGACATAGGGATCCATTGAGATAATGCATATACAGCACCTAACAAAGAGAGTGCACAGCGTAAGTACTCAATCAGGGTAAGTACTCAATACTACTAATATTACAAATTATATAATCCACTCAAATGCAGCATTATAAATGAGATAACTTACTGAGACCCCTGAGAAAAGTAGATGAGTCACCTAAGACCATGCATCAAATTCCAAGTTAACGGCAAAGCATGAACTTTCACTAAGCACTCATTTCATTTAGCATTTATTGAGTTTATTTTGTGCTGGATACTGAGTGAAGTGCTAGAGGGGCAAGGATGAACGAGACAAGGTCAGCAGCCTCAGATGAGCTCAGACATTATTTATCAGAGGACATGAACCATGTGTGTGAAGAGTTAAAATTTGTTAAGGGAAATAATAGAGGTACATTCAAAGAATAGAATTAGATGGTATAATTCTTTCTCAGATAAAGTGAGTCTTACAAAAAAAGTTGATAAGAAACAGTTTTCATGGATTCCAAAAGGCAAAATACAGAAGATAGTATTCCAGGAAGAACAAAAAATATACAAACATATGAAAATGCATGACGATCTGAAATCCCCACGGTCCATATGACAAAGTTTTTAAAACTTAATTGAACTTGCTGAGGTACAAAGAACTAGGTGGGATTGCAGATAGCAACATGCTGAAATGCTCATCTTCTAAGCCTTGTGTCACCATGATGGACTGTTCAGGAACTAAAACAAAATCAGGAGTTACAGAAACATCGGATACAAATTTTCCTTGGTGGTAGATATTTTAAAGAAAGTAGCATTGTGATTATCTAGGATCTCTCTACTAACTAACAGTCATTTGTCCTTAAAATCAGCAAGAGAAGCTGCAGCAAAAAGTCAAAACCAACTCAAGGCAGTACAGAAGATTGACTGGCAATAAAAAGCTGAACCTTGGCACCCACTGGAGCTTCTGGTGCCATGTTATATGACTCCGGCCTCATGCTCCTGGAGTGCAGCAACATCCTGTAAGGACTTCCATGACATTGCTCAGCCTCACTCTCAAATGCCAGCACACATTTATCACTCCCTTTCTCTATGCTTATCCTGCTGGTCTTGTATCAGTTCTCTGAACAGATTCCTCCCTTTCCAGCTTCAAGGCATTTGCCTTTGCTTGTCCTTGGCCTGGAATGCTCACAGCTCAGGGCTTTGCATGGCTTCCTTCTTCCCAACCTTGAAGTCTCAGGACTCTATGTCACCAACTCTATCTTTAACTAAATTAGAGAAAATCCCACTATCCTATATGAGTATTTTTTATCATCATACATTTTTTCCTTTCATAAAACTTACAAATTCTTCCAAATCATCAATACCCGACCTAGTACCTGGCATGTAGAGTATTTAAGATATATTTGCTGAACAAAGGAAAGACAGAATCGGGGGCAGTGTTTTATGGGAAGGGTGGGAAATTTGCAAGTTCACAACCTGGTACCCGAGGAAACTCTTGGAAACACAAAGAACTGGGTTTGTGTCCTACTTCTTCCATATATTAACTGCTTCTTGTTATTGTTCAGTCACTAAGTCATATCTGACTCTTTGCGCCCCCTGGACTGCAGCTCGCCAGGCCTCCCTGTCCTTCACTGTCTCCCAAAATTTGCCCAAGTTCATGTTCATTGAATCAGTGATTACCCGTTTGCCCATGGTCAAACTCCTTATCTTTTCAATATCTACCTCAGAGTCCTCATTTCTAAAATAGGAGTAATAATGCTTATAGGAGGTTTGTAGACTGACAAGAGATTTTAAATTATTTAAAATCACCTAGCTCAATGCTTGATCACTTCCCTTTAAATCTTCAGTCTTAAATAAATCTTTCCAGAGCTCAATTTTAAATCTCAGGTTATATCTAATAACAAGACTAAATCTAAGAAGAAGGAATAAGTGACACAAGAGTCCCGCCAAGGACAACTGGAGCATAGGGGCAAAGTGTGAGAGCATAAATTTATTTAGGACCAGCTCTATGAATAGTTACTCTATCAATTCATCTGGAACTACTTAGTGGTTTATATGTTAGGGATGACAATGTTCATGGCATGATCTGCAGGTTGTAACAATCCGTGATTCTAATCAAGGCAATGTTTAAGCTGATCAAAGAAATCAAGCATCCTTTTTGCAGCTCAGCTTCCTGCTTTGTTAAACACTGCCATGAGTCCAGGACGCTGACTTACTTCACCTCAGCTTTATTTACTGATCGTAAGATAAAACTCCTTGGTAACTGAGCAGGTGCTACTTGATGCCAAAGATGCACAGAAAGAAGCAGCATTTATCCCTGCAGTAGCATCTCCATTAATCATCTGGACAAGACATGGAGATCAGATACATTCTTCTCTGTTAACAAGCAAAGACAAAAGGGACTCTGGAGCTATCTGTAAGCAGGACTAGGTGAGTGAAGCTGTGAGTGACTCACGGTGGGTTGTTTCACCTTTCATATGGTCTTCCCTGCCCCCATGTTCCCATCTTCTCTGAGAAGTATCCACTCACTCATAACACTGGCCACATTATTCCCACTTGACCAAGTTTGAAAACTGCTACGAGTTTCTGGGAGATTTGTTTCCCCTCTAGTGCCTCCGTGGTCACCTGAAATGGAGGATGGCAAACAATCCTCCCTCCTTCTTTTCCCTTGGCCCCAAGTCTCCACCCAAAATAAACTGTTACAGTCATGAGAAATTTTTTTATTAAACAAACAAAAAACAAACAAAACAAAAAAATCCAAAAGGACCGTGACCACAGAACTGTGACTAATATTGGAATTTAGCAAGAAGTCAGCTCTGGTTTCATGAGGCTACACTAAGAATTTGGGAACATTTTGCTAGTAAAGATCATGATGAATGACTCTAGGAAGAAAGAGCTGCAATTTCTGATGTCATCTTTTTCAGGATCAATTTCATGCTGCTGATAATGGGGAATGACATGAAGGCATGTAGCAGACCGTCTCCTTGACTGACAAAGATAAGCTACTATCATATCAGTCCTGGCATCAGAGAGCTTCTGGTTTGTAACTTAAATTTGATTCAGAAAGGGGGAGGTTTCAGGAGAGTATAATAAATCACTCCATTTTCACTATGTTTAGATTAAGCCCATCAACTCTCCCAAGAAGTTAACCAATGTACACTTAGCAATAAAAAGAAACTCAATCCTGTGTGCTTCAGCCAATTCACTTTTAGTAATTTTTTCTTCACATAATTTCAGCTTTCAGTAAATTTACAAGGATGATACAAGCAATTCCTCAAGATCTATTTCCCAGATTCAACAACCACTTACCCTTTCCTCAGTTTGCTTTATTATTTGTCCGCTTGTGCTGTGTGCGTCTGTGTGCACATGCAGGTGAATGTGTGCAATGTCTTAAGCGCTCTGAAAGAAAGCCGCATACCTCTGCCGCCAACTACTTCAGCATGCATTTCCTAAGAACACTGACTTACTCAACTACAGTACAAGCACAAACATAGATAAAACTCTGTCATATTACTATTATCTAAGACACACATAATAATCAAATTCTGCAATTGCTCCAATATCCATTAGATCTTTTTTCCCTCAGCCCAATATCCAATACAGGATCATTAATTGCATTTTGTTATCTTGTTTCTTTAATATGGAAAAAGTTAAGTTCTTTAGTTTTTCTGCATATTTCACAACCTCAGCACTTTTATAAGTACAAGTCAATTATTTTATAGATTAATCCCAAACTTAAGGTTGTCAAGGTTCATTCAAAATCAGACTTTGATTTTTTTTTTCACCTGAATACCTCAGAAGTACTAGTGGAAATAAAGGAGAAGACTCTGAGCCCAAGAAGAGTTTTCAAGAAGACTCCTGAGAACCAGTTATCTCATTCTCATGCCTACCACCCTGAATGAAAATATCTCCTAACATACAGAGCATGGATCTGTTCCTCAGCAGGGTATTTCTCTAGTGATGAAGCCAAATTTATAAATTAATAACTTTTCTGGACCTGCCTTGACAAAGTTAAAAACCAAGTTTAAAGACAATCAAACTGATTCTAAATAATTGGATTCCAAATAAATCCCAATGATAATTAAAAGAATACAAAAAATAAACATCTAACAGTATGAAATTTAGAATTTTTTCATCAAACAAAAAATTATCAATCATACAAAAAAGCTAGAAAATATGATCCACACCAGGAGAAAGAAAAATCAATACAAATAGACCCAGAAATGACACAGATGATAGAACAGGCATATAAGGGTTTTAAAACAGAGTAATGAAAGATATTAAAAAAACCCAAAATTAATATTTATACATGAAAAATACAATATATGAGTAGAATAAGTAACATCATATTAGACTTGTAGAAGAAAAAGCCGGTGAACCAGAAGACACAGCAATAGAAACTATCCACAGTGAAATAGAGATTAAATAGACTGAAGTGATGAACAGATCATCCATAAGCCTGTGGATCAATATCACACATTCTTGAGTATGTTTAATTGGAGCCTCCAAAGGAAGCTAGGGTGGGGAGGAAAAAAATACTTTTAAAAGTAATGAGGGACTTCTCTGGTAGCCTAGTGGTTAAGAATCCTCCTGCCAATGCAGGCAACATGGTTCAATCCCTGGAGTGGGAACTAAGATCCAGCAAGTCATGAGGGATCGAGTCCATGTGCCATAACTACTGAGCCCATACTCTAGAGCCCATGAGCCACAACTCTTAGAGCCAACACCCCCTAGAACCTGCTGTGCAACAGGAGAAGCCACCACAAGGAGAAGCCTGCGCACTGCAGCTAGAGGCCTCTGCTCACCACAATTACGGAAAGCCTAAATGTAGCAACACACACACACCGCAGTCAAAACAAATAAATAAATAATTTTCAATGGCATTTTTTCAAATTTGAACAAAATAATAAAACATCCAAAATAGTCAACAAACCCCAAGCAGAAGAAACATGAAGAAATTATCAATAAGGCAAATCACAACCAAAGTTTTGAAAACACACAATAAAGAGATATTTTTAATGCAGACAGAGAAACAAAGACAATACGGAAAGGAGGGTTCATATTAGAAGCAACAGAAGTAATAAGAGAATGTAATGATCTCTTTAAAAATAACTATCAATCGGGAAATCTATACCCAGTGAAAATCTTTCAAAATCAAAGACAGAATGAAGACCTTTTTTTAATATAAACAAGCTGAAATGAGTTACCACCAGAAGAACAGCACTATTAGAATCACTAAGGAAGAGCTGGTGGCTCAGAGGTTAAAGCATCTGCCTGCAATACGGGAGATCTGGGTTCAATGCCTGGGTCAGGAAGATCCCCTGGAGAAGGAAATGGTAACCCACTCCAGTATTTTTGCCTGGAGAATCTCACTTTTCACTTCCAAGGAAGATCTCAGGCATAAGTAAATTATACCAGATGAAAATTTGGATCTAAACACAAAAGAAAGAAGTTCTCAGGAAACAGCAAATATATAGGTAATTATAAAAGACATTTTTTCTCATTGTTTTAATTTCCTAAAAAGACAAATACTCAGAGTAATAATAAAACCAATAATAAGATTTATAACATATGTAGAAATGCAATCAGTGACAAAAATAGTATCTATAACTTTAACTTTCCAAGAGAAAGTTAAATAGAAATACAGATTTTATATGAAGTGATATATGTTCAGCCTGGATGACTATAAAAACCCTAAAGAAAGCACTAAAAAGCAATGCCAAAATATCAAATACAGATAACAAGCCAACAAAGGAGATGGAGGTATATAAATACTCAATTACAAAAAAAAATGAGGAAAAACTTACAAAAAAACATGGTGCAAATAGCAGCAGCAAGACAGCAGATTTAAACATAATCATACTGATAATATCACATTAAAAGTCAGTGTTCTAAAAAAGCACAGATTCTCAGATTGTAAAAAAGAAATACCTAGTTTTAAGCTGTCTACATTAAACTCACTTTAATATAAAGCCTGCTGCTGCTGCTGCTGCTGCTAAGTCGCCTCAGTCGTGTCCGACTCTGTGCGACCTCACAGACGGCAGCCCACCAGGCTCCCCTGTCCCTGGGATTCTCCAGGCAAGAACACTGGAGTGGGTTGCCATTTCCTTCTCCAATGCATGAAAGTGAAAAGTCAAAGTGAAGTCACTCAGTCGTGTCCGACTCTTTGCGACCCCATGGACTGCAGCCCACCAAGCTCCTCTGTCCATGGGATTTTCCAGGCAAGAGTACTGGAGTGGGGTGCCATTGCCTTCTCCAAATATAAAGCCTAACAAACAAAAAGTAAAAGCATGGAAAGAGATATACTATATAACCGCAAATCAAACAAAAGGTGACATAGCTATATTAATATCAAGATTTTAAAGCAAATAATATTATCAGGAAGAGAAGATCATTTCATAGTAAAAAAGATATCACTTTAACAAGAGGACATAATCTTAAAAGTTTATGTACTTAATAGCAACTTTAAAATATAGTAAGTCAATAACTAGTAGAATTGAAAGGTAAAAGACAAAAAAATTTACAGTTGAAAAACTCAACACTCTGACTTAATAACTGACAGAAAAAGTAGAAAATCAGTATGGATATAAAGGACTTGAAAAACATAATCAAAATAATGTTTATTGAACAATGGATGCAATATATATTATGTTCAAGTGCACACAGAAAATTTACCAAAATACACCATATTCTGGGCCATAACCAAGCATCAGTAAATTTCTTGGACTGCAAGGAGATCCAACCAGTCCATTCTGAGGGAGATCAACCCTGGGATATCTTTGGAAGGAATGATGCTAAAACTGAAGCTCCAGTACTTTGGCCACCTCATGCGAAGAGTTGACTCACTAGAAAAGACCCTGATGCTGGGAGGGATCGGGGGCAGGAGGAGAAGGGGACGACCGAGGATGAGATGGCTGGATGGCATCATGGACTCAATGGACGTGAGTCTGAGTGAACTCCGGGAGTTGGTGATGGACAGGGAGGCCTGGCGTGCTGCGATTCATGGGGTCGCAGAGTCGGACACGACTGAGCGACTGAACGGAACGGAACGGAGTCAGTATTTATACCGGAAAAAAAAAAAAAAATCAATGAACTATACACAGATGACAAGACACAAGTGCCAAAGAGTGACTAGGGTGTTGTCAAAGGAATTTTAAAAAGGGACAGTTGAGGAAGGGAAGAAACCCGAAGCATCGCCCTGCTCTCACTGGCCCCCAGGCCACAGCAGGAGCGTCAGGTGAGCTCCCCACACAGGGCGCAGCATCCAGGTGGCTGGCTCACCCCTGCAGAACTCCAGGGTAGCTGGGTTTTTCAACTTCTGTCCTTGAAATTATTGGCTTTGAAATTTGAAACCCTGGGTCTCTCCTGTTGCTAACTCAACAATCTAAATAAAACTAATGAAAGTGAAAGTGAAGTCGCTCAGTCGTGTCCGACTCTTTGTGACCCCATGGACTGTAGCCTACCAGGCCCCTCTGTTCATGGGATTTTCCAGGCAATAGTAATGGAGTGGGGTACCATTGCTTTCTCCAGGGGATCTTCCCAACCCAGGGATCGAACCCAGGTCTCTAGCATTGTAGACAGATGCTTTACCGTCTGAGCCCCCAGGGAAGTCATAAAAAGAGAACAGCAATTTGTAGCA
>SJXQ01002896.1:0-29754 GCA_006408695.1 Aepyceros melampus
GAAACAGTGTCAGACTTTGTTTTTTTGGGCTCCAAAATCACTGCAGATGGTGACTGCAGCCATGAAATTAAAAGGCGCTTACTCCTTGGAAGAAAAGTTATGACCAACCTAGATAGTATATTCAAAAGCAGAGACATTACTTTGCCGACTAAGGTCCGTCTAGTCAAGGCTATGGTTTTTCCTGTGGTCATGTATGGATGTGAGAGTTGGACTGTGAAGAAGGCTGAGCGCCGAAGAATTGATGCTTTTGAACTGTGGTGTTGGAGAAGACTCTTGAGAGTCCCTTGGACTGCAAGGAGATCCAACCAGTCCATTCTGAAGGAGATCAACCCTGGGATTTCTTTGGAAGGAATGATGCTAAAACTGAAGCTCCAGTACTTTGGGCACCTTATGCGAAGAGTTGACTCATTGGAAAAGACCCTGATGCTGGGAGGGATTGGGGGCAGGAGGAGAAAGGGACGACCGAGGATGAGATGGCTGGATGGCATCGTGGACTCAATGGACGTGAGTCTGAGTGAACTCCGGGAGTTGGTGATGGACAGGGAGGCCTGGCGTACTGCGATTCATGGGGTCGCAAAGAGTCGGACACGACTGCGCGACTGAACTGAACTGAACTGAACTGATGGACTATAACCCGCCAGGCTCCTCTGTCCACGGATTCTCCAGGCAAGAATACTGGAGTGGGTTGCGATGCCCTTTCTGGGGGAACTTCCTGACATTTTCAGTAACTAAGACTAATTACAAATCACAGAAATATATTTACCTAGAATGCATACAAGAAGAAAAAACCCTGCTTCCTAAAAGGGCTCTTTCTTATAGTTGTTTTATTTTTTTTTTGACAAGAGCCAGGTGGCTTGTGCAACTGCCTCCTTCCTGAGTATGTCTTTTGTTCCTGAAGTCCAAAAGCCTTATTTCATTTGCCTTCCCTCTTTGATATTTAAAAAAAAAAAAAATTTGTTGCGAACTAGTTCCATATTATGTAAATATTGTTAGTGGAATCTCCACAAGAATTACAGTATCTAAATAATGGTACCTCGAATTTCAAACAGTAAGGTGCTTTGAGTCCTGCTGAGCCCTTCTGAATACAATAATATTGTTACAAACTTTACAGTTATTTAGTGCTTTCATCAAAAGATCCCAAAGCAATTTACATGTATTAATTAAGCAATTGAACACTCCTGTGAGCATGCTGCATATTATTCTCCTCACTTCAAAGATGATTCAACTAAAGAAAAATTAAATGGTGATAAATAGATCATGGAATTCTCCAGGCAGGAATACTGGGGTGGGTAGCCATTCCCTTCTCCAGGGGATCTCATGGACCCAGGGATCAAACACATGTCTCTTACATCTCCTGTATTGGCAGGCAGGATCTTTACCACTAGTACCACCTGGGAAACCCCAATAAATAGATAGGTATATATTCATAAATTAAGCAATTGAACACTCCTGTGAGCATGCTGCATATTATTCTCCTCACTTCAAAGATGATTCAACTAAAGAAAAATTAAATGGTGATAAATAGATCATGGAATTCTCCAGGCAGGAATACTGGGGTGGGTAGCCATTCCCTTCTCCAGGGGATCTCATGGACCCAGGGATCAAACACATGTCTCTTACATCTCCTGTATTGGCAGGCAGGATCTTTACCACTAGTACCACCTGGGAAACCCCAATAAATAGATAGGTGTATATTCATATCTGACTCTTTGCAACCCCATGGACTGTAGCCTGCCAGGCTCCTCTGTCCATGGAATTCTCCAGACAAGAATACTGGAGTGGGTAGCTATTCCTCTCTTCAGGGATCTTCATGACCCAGGGATCAAACCCAGGTCTCCTGCATTGCAGGCAGATTCTTTACTGTGCGAGCCATCAGGGAAGCTCCATATACATACTGGATTGGCCAAAAAAGTCCTTAGGGTTTTTAATGTCAGGTAATATAGAAAAACTCAAACAAACTTTGGCCAACCCAATACATATGCATATAGTAGTAGTAGTGTTAGTTGCTCAGTCATGTCTGACTCTTTGCAACCCATGGACTGTAGCCCACCAGGCTCCTTGGTCCATGGAATTCTCCAGGCAAGAATAATAGAGTGGGTTGTCATTTCCTCCTCCAAGGACACATGCATATAAATGTATATATTTAAGTACTTATATGGGATATAAAGTTAACGGAAAACAATTATTTACCATGTAAAACTAATGCCTTTTATTTACTTATTTTTATACCTCTAATGTCTATCTATCTATCTATGTGATAACCAACTCATCGCAGTTTACCAGGCATTTCCTTGGTTCCAGCACTGAAAATCTTGTGTCCTAGGAACAACCTCAGTATTGGGCAAAGCAGAACCATTGGTTACTCTAAGTAGAAACTTTGCTTTTTTTTTTCAAAGTAAATAAATGAAAATTGACTTTTTAAAGTCAAGGATCCAACTAGTTAATAAAATGCGGACTGGCCTTGTGGTCCTATGAATTTAAATTTTCACTCTGTTCTGTTAAAGAAGTGAAAATTGGGACAACTTACATGGGCTTTTACATTCTCCACCAAACATTTTAAATTGAATTTTTTTTTGAGGAAATGGCTATATAAATAGTGGTACAAAACAGAATTGCAGTTTGCTTCTAGCCTCTTGTGAGTCCAATCTTAAATTTCATAGCACTGAGAAATGGAAGTTATTAAAGTTTTAAGGGGCTTGAAGCTTCATAATAAGAAGGTATACTAGGAAAAATACAAAGTAAAAAATGCACCAACAGAACCCCCAGAGATAAGAAATAACAGATTTTGACAAAACAGAAGCAAGAAGTATGTTAATGGGACTTCCCTGGTGGCACAATGGGTAGGAATCAGCCTGCTAATGCAAGGGACACAGGTTTGATCCCTGATCCGAGGAGATTCCACATGCCTTGCAGCAGCTAAAGCCATGTGCCACAACTACTGAGCACATACTCTGGAGCCTGTGAGCTTCAGCTTCTGAGCCTGTATGCTGCAACTACTGAAGCTCATGCACTAGAGTCTGTGCTCCAAAATAGGAGAGACTGCCACGATGAGAAGACTGCACATTGCGACTAGAGGGTAGTCCCTACTTGCCACAACTAGAGAAAGCCCGCATGCAGCAACCAAACACTCAGCACAGCCCGACTCTTTGTGACCCCTGGACTGCAGCATGCCAGGCTTCCCTGTCCTTCATCATTTCCAGAGTTTGCTCAAACTCATGTTCATTGAGTCAATGATGCCATCCAACCATCTCATCCTCTGTTGTCCCCTTCTCCTGCCTTCAATCTTTCTCAGCATTAGGGTCTTTTCCAGTGGGTCAGCTCATTGCATCAGGTGGCCAACTTATTAGAGCTTCAGCTTCACCTCAGTCTTTCCAATGAATATTCAGATTGATTTCCTTTAGGATTGACTTCTTTGATCTCCTTGCAGTCCAAGGGATTCTTCTCTAACACCACAGGTTGAAAGCATCAATTCTTCAGCGCTCAGCTTTGTTTATGGTCCACCTCTCACCTCCATACATGACTATTGGAAAAACCACAGCTTTGACTATACAGACCTTTGTCAGCAAAGTAATATCTGCTTTTTAATATGCTGTCTAGGTTTATCATAGGTTTTCTTCCAAGGAGCTAATGTCTTTTAATTTCATGGCTGCAGCCACCATCGTCAGTGATTTTGGAGCCCAAGAAAATAAAATCTGTCACTGTTTACATTGTTTCCCCATCTATTCACCATGAAATGATAGGACTGGATGCCATGATCTTAGTTTTTTGAATGTTGAGTTTCAAGCCAGCTTTTTCACTCTCCTCTTTCACTTTCATCAAGAGGCTCTTTAGTTCCACTTTGCTTTCTGCCATAAGGGTGGTGTCATCTGCCTATCTGAGGTTATTGATATTTCTCCTGGCAATCTTGATTCCAACTTGTGCTTCACCCAGCCTGGCATTTCGCATGATGTATTCTGCATATAAGTTAAATAAGCAATGTAACAATATACAGCCTTGATATACTCCTTTCCCAATTTTGAACTAGTCCGTTGTTCCATCTCACTGTAAATTAGTACTATATAGACTTTGAAATTGTTCATATTTTATACATAAAGACAAGATTAAAAGTGACTAAAATGAATGAAACCATTATTGTGTATTGCCACTTGTATGGCTATTGCGTATAGCAATCAGATTACCTTTAAGTAATTCACCTAACTCTTCCTTAAAAATGAAAACTAAACAAAACAAAAAGGAAGCATACTCAGAAGAAATCACTCCCTTCTTTACACTTTGTATCTTGTGCACATTTTACCATAGCACTTGCAATATTCCAAAGATGTACAGGGATTGTTGATATATAATAAATATTCAATAAATATTCTTTGAAGAAAAGACTTGGAGAAAGAAAAGCATTCAACAAGGGTATAATAGTCTACTGAAAATTAGTTCTTCTAAACACACAAGAGCTCCCTAGACAATGGGTAAGAAATTTGTTCTTAATTGAAAGGAAGGGTATGAAGGCAAAGGGATGTAAGATTATGCCTTCCGTCATTAAGAAGATTGAACTTAGATCAGGGAGCTATGATTAAAAGTTTTAAAATGTCTTGTGTTCAGTATGTATATATGTGTGTATGCTCAGTCATGTCTACTCTTGGCAACCTGATGGACTAGCCCACTGGGCTCCTCTGTCCATGGGATTTCCCAGGTAAGAATACTGGAGTGGGTTGCCATTTCCTTCTTGAGGGGATCTTCCCAACCCGAGGATCAAACCCTTGTATCCTGCATTGGCAGGCAGATTCTTTACCCCTGTGCTCCCTGGGAAGTCCCCTGTGTTAGGTAGTAGTACAAAACTCCAGGTAAGTAGAAGTCAAATGAATGATAAGGAGAGTATACTCAGAAAGACTGCAAGATCACTGTGACCTGGATTAGAGTAGACGAGGCCTTCACTCAGATTTGCCTTCTCCAGGAGCCCTGGCCTGATGACCTAGGATTGGGTTGGATATTCCTCTCAAGGTCTTGCTCTCATAGTATGGAGGTTTTGAAATTGCCTTTTCTTCTCTGTTTCTGCCACTAGGCAAAATGTCTTTGGAGGCAGAAACTCTATTTCATTCACCATCACATCTCCAATAGCTTTTATTATGCTTGGCAAATAAAAGGCCAAAAATAAATGGTTTTTGAAAGACTGAGTACATGAGTGAATAAAAAAATCTTTTGACTGAATATTAAAGCTTTTGGAAAAGGTATAGGATTTGACATACAGGAAAAAGGAAAACAATGTGAGCAAAGGTGGAGAAACAGAAATGATGTGTTGACAAAACAGTGACTGGACTAGAAGTTCCAGGAAGGAGAATTTAGAATACAAAACTAGAAAAGTAGGTTGGGTTTGAACATCAGAGTAAGAATTTTTATAATTTTACTTATTTATGGCTGTGCTAGATCTCGTTGCTGCACGAGCTTCTCTCTAGTTGTGGTGAGCTGGGGTTACTCTCTAGTTGCAATATGAGGACTTCTCATTGCAGAGGCTTCTCTTTTTGCAGAGCACTCGCTGTAACTGCTCAGGCTTCAGTAGTTGCAGCTCATGGGCTCCAGAGTGCAAGCAGGCTCAATAGCTGTGGCACATGCTCCATGGTATATGGGATCTTCCCGAGATCAGGAATTGAAACTGCGTCTCCTACATTGGCAAGTGGATTCTTTACCACTTAGCCACCAGGGAAGACCCCAGAGTAAGGATTTTTCACTTGATATTCTAAGCAACAGGAAGGCAATAAAGTTTTGAGTTGGGAGATGATAAAATCAGTGAAATTCTTCAGGAAGTTCAGTGGCAAGGAATGGGATGGTTTAGTTGAATGAGAGGAGGGAAGATACAGAGGTCAATTAAAAGACAAATCCAAGTCTGATACACAGCTCAATTTTCTCTTGTCTCATTCTTACATATGAAGAGATAACCAAGCATTTGATGAAAGCTACAGCATTAAAGAAAAAGGTAAATACAAATAGAAAAAGTGGCCTGGTAAAAACAGCTAATGCAGGGAGTAGGATAGAACTTTTAAAACAAAAATGCAAATAAAATAAAATTGAAGTGTCATATTCCTAAAACATGAATGAGATGCCACAGAGAAAAAAAAGTCAGAGAACAAACCTCATTCTTGGGAAGCGAAAATACAACTGCCAAAAACATTTAAAAACTTGGAAGATAAAACAGGGAGATTTGGCAATATGGAATAAAAAAGACATAAAGGTAAAAAGCAAGAGAGAAAGTTAAGAAATAAGAGATCATTCCAAGAAGCCCCAACTGACTAAAAAGCATTTTGGAAAGAAAGAACAACACAATAGAAAAGCTAAATAGAGAAACACTGTCTTCACATTGCAAAAGCCTACTGATTGCAGAACAGGATGAATAGGGAAAATAAAGAGAACGTAAAAACTCAGATACATCACTGGGGATGTGTAAAGATAAAATCTAAAAGCTTCTAGAAAGAAATTTCACACACACACACACGCACACAATCTTTGTCATCAAAACCATGAAAGGTAAGCATGCCTCAGCATTCTCATCAGCAGTAGCGCAGTCAAAATTCTAAGAGAAAATGAGTTTCCACCTAGAATTCTATGTCCAGCCTAACTACCAATTATGTGGAAGGCCAAATAGAAGACTTTTCAAATATGTAAGAATTTGGAATTTTTACTCCCAATGCATCTTTTCTTAGGAAGTATTTGAGTACAGCAAAATGGAAATAGAGATCCATAAGGCTAATCGAGGAGAATGATGAAGGGAAGTACCATCATGGCATTTATTTAGCAGAAACTAAATAAAGAGAAACTCCTTCAATTATCCAGTAAATGCTTATTGTGCTAGGCACTCTTCTAGATGCTAGGAATTCATTGTTGCTTCAAAAAGTCATCGTAATGCTTCCCTTCTGATATGGGAGACAAAAGAAGTGAACAAATATGTATATAAGCTAACTGTTGGAAGTGATCGATGCTATGATGAAATATAAAGCAGGGAAAGGAGAGGTATGCTGATTCAGTCGTGGTGGACAAGGAAAGCTTCTCTTGTGGGGTGGCACTTGAAGGGGAGTCTTGAAAGAAATGAGAAACTGGGTCTAGGAAAAGCTGGGGAAGATTATTTCAGGAAGAAGAAACAGAAAGTGCAAGAATCCAGAGGCAGAAATGAGCTTTGTGTCTTTGAAGAGTGGGAAGAAGGCAACAGTAAGTGCTAGAATGGTGGGCGTGATACAATATGTGGAAGGAGATGATGGGAGAGAGATAAGCAGGGGCCAGTTCACAAGAGCCTTCTCTGTCTTGTTAACTGTGCCCATAAGTCATTGAAGGGTTTGGGGCAAGAGAACAAAGTGAACAAGAAAATGGAGGAATACAGGAAAAGGAGAATTCCATGTGCTTAATGGTGTGATTGAAATAATGGAAAACATTAAGGATTAAGCCAGAGAATGAAAGAGGAAAAAAAAAAAGGAAGGCAATTTGAACTATAGGGGGAAACAATGATAGAAAGAAATAAGTAGAATTATCACATATTATCTGTCTCTCCATGAAAGATATTTAACTCAATACAAAAATAGAAATAATTTTCATTGGCTTTCAATTTTTAGGATGGATTGGGGGACTTAGCAGCAGCAGCAGGGGGAAGCATGAAACAGAGGAAGCAGAATAGCACAGTAGTTATAAGTGTGCTGTTCTAAAAGCAGGCTGCCTAAATTTGAATCCCAGCTTTGCCATTTATTAGCTCTATGACCTTTGGAAAATTATTTAACCTCTGTTCTTCAGTTTCCTTACCTAGAAAACGGGGATAATAAAAATACCTACCTCATACGGCTATAAGGAGAAAATGAGTTGATATTGTAATGTAGATAGAACAATATTTGTGTATAGCTGCCATTAGTGTTTTGTGGGATTTTCTCGGTGGTCCAGTGGCTAAGACTCCACGCTCCCAATGCAGGAGGCCCAGTCAGGAAACTAGATTGCACATGCTGCAACTAAGACCATACATACCAAGATAAATAACTATTTCCTTAAATTATAATTGTGATATAATTAGAGGGTAGTAGAAAATGTTCCAGCTGAATTTCCCTCCTACATGTATGAAATTCCAATATCAGAAATTTTGTCCAAGGCCCTACAATTTTTTAGAGGCCTCTGTGAAGTAAAAATTCTCTTGAGAGGAATAGCATCTTAAACTCTCATTTGCTGCAAACGTGTTTTAATTAATCAAACCCTTTTCAACCTCAGTCCTTGTCTGAGTACAAAGGCAGCATGGTGGGCAGCCGAGATGGGGAGAAGGGTCCATTTGCCAGGAGAGTAAACTGCTTCAGAAAGGGAGGTGGGAGGATCGTTCAAAAGGCGACTAATGTGGACAGCTCCAAGACAAACAACCTCCCCATGTGGCCAAGAGCCGGACTTCAACCAATGCAGTCCTGGCTCCTGTTTCTCCACCGCCAGTCCTGGCTGTGTAACATTGACACGTTTGAACCAAGATAGACTCCAGCGTGATTCCAGGTTTGGCACAGGCTTCCGGTTATTTATTAATGACTGGAAAACCACGTTATTTCTGAGTCTGCCATGGAGTCAAAACCAGGGACCACTTTCTTCACATTTATTTTTGTCAAAGGCTGACTGGCCCCTGTAGTGGATTTGATCCCAAAGGATAGTCCCTGAACCAGCTCAGCCTCGAGGGTTTGGGAGGGGCTGTTTATTCAGGCAGGAAATGGTTCCCAGAAATTCCACCCGCCTTTGGGAGTGGTTGCCTTGGGAGGCCTTTCAATCCCCTCAGACTGGGGCCTCTGGCTGGCCAAACTCCCCTACTATTTCCACACAAACAGTGTCTGCATTTGAGTGGAAAGAAAATGTGGACAAGTTAGGACTTGCCCCTTTTCAAGATGAGAATTTTGGATCCATAAGCAATCTGCTTTGGGAGTTGATGAAATCTGAAATATGGCCATTTACAGGTAACTTTTTTAGGTTTTCAGATTTCATTTGGAGAGAAATGTGATACAGGAGGAAACTGTGCCAGCTTAAACCATTGCCATCTATATCTGCATTTAAAGTTTAGAAATCATAAAATTTTAAAGCTGGAAGAGACTTAACATCAACTAGTTGCCCTCCGTTCTTTATGTATATGACAAAGCTAAAATATCAAATAACTGAGAGTGACTAACATTAAACTCACATGTGTTGACTTCCAGACTAGGACTTCAATTCATCAGACACTATCTGCAACCTGGAGGGGATTGTAAATACACTCTATGAGTTTTGGTAAAAACACTATATTTTCTTTGTTGGATACCATTATCTACCAAAATGTAAAAATAAATTCAAATGTTGTAAAATTTTTAATAGTTCTTAAATTGCTTAAAAATTTTGAGACTACAAAAATTTAACACTACCTACAACTCACAGACGCCTGTAACCTGCGGCATGTCTTCTGAGAAACTCTACAAATTAGCTCACTTTAGGGAGTGGTAAAGCCCTCTGAGGGGAAAGTAATTAATGGGGGGAAAAAATTAGATATCTCTTTTCAGTCCCTCTCCTACCCAGTTGGCCCAGCTTAGATGTCTAGGTATTTGTGAAGGAAAAAGAAACTAAGAAGCTGAGGGTTGGCAACAGCCAGGCAGGTCTAGCCCAGCATGTCCCCTATACTGTGAGCCCAAGGGTTCTGGATCGAGAGCATGAGGGAGTCTGAGACAGAAAGCAAGGATGGGAGAGAACAAGATTTGGAAGCAGACAGGTAGGAATCAGACACATAGGACTGTGCTCAGCTCTCAGACTTCGTGTGGTCTTTCTATGGCCTAGGCTGTAAAGTGTATCCACCCTGAAATATGGAAACACTAATATGCAATCAGACTGATAAAATGAACAAATGTAGAAAAACAAAGTGAGTGCTTAAGAGGGTGGAGGTAGGGATAGAGTAGGACAGGATGCCAGGGAAGAAAGCAAACTTTCCTAGGGAAGGCAGTGTCAGTGAAAAATAGCCTCTGATACTCAACACTTTATCCCTCTCTCACTGACTCATTGCTTAGACTCTTTAAAAAATGAACCTTATTTTTAAGAGCACTTTTAAGTTCACAGTAAAACTGAGTGGAGGTACAAAGAGTTCCTCTCCTGAGCACAACCCCTCTCTCCCCATCACTTTCAAGATCCAGCACCCGAGTGGTACATTTGTTAACAATCGATGAACTTACATTGACAGGTCATTATCACTCAAGTCTATAATTTATACTAGAGTTCACTTCCAGTGTTTTAAATTCTTTGGATTTTAAAAAGGGATGAATGTAATCCACCATTACAGTATCATACAAAATAGTTTCACTGCCCTAAAATTCATCTGTACTCTGTCTATTCATCTGTCTCTCCCCTGTAATCCCTGGAACACACTGATCTTTTTATATGTTCACATGTCATATTGTAGAAACCATACAGTTTGTAGCCTTCTCAGATTGGCTTCTTAGTAGTAGACATTCGAAGTTTCTCCACATCTTTTTTGGCTTAATCATTTTCTTTTAGTGATAGAAAACATTGCATTGGATATACCACAGTTATTTATCCATTCACTTACTAAAGAATGTCTTGATTGTTTCCTTTCCTAATGATGTATGATATTGAGTGCTTTTTTATATGCTTATTTGCTATCTATACATCTTCTTTGTTGAGGTGTTTAAGTCTTTGACCAATTTTTTATTCATATTATTTTTCAATGTTGAGTTCTTTGCATATTTTGTACAAGTCTTTTCTCAGATATGTCTTTTGCAAATATTTTCTCCCATCTTGTGTCTTCTCATTCTCTTGATAGTGTCTTTCACAGTGCAGAGGTTTTTAATTTTAGTAAAGTTTCTAGTTTTTAATTTAAAATTAAATTTTTAGTTTTTTAGCTTTTTTTTTTATTTAACTTTTGTTTGTAATTTTAGCTCAGTCATATCCAATTCTTTGTGACCCTATGGATGGCAACCTGCCAGGCTCCTCAGTCCATTGGATTCTCCAGGCAAGAATACTGGAGTGGGTTGCCATTTCCTTCTCCAGGGGATCTTCCCAACCCAGGGATCAAAACTGTATCTCCCCTGTCTGCTACACTACAGGATGATTCTTTACTGCTGAGCCATCAGTGAAACCCCTGATTGAAGTATAGCTTATCAATTATTTCTTTCATGGATAATGCCTTTGGTGTTGTATTTAAAAAGTCATGCCCACACCCAAGGTTATCTTGATTTCCTCTGACGTTATCTTCTAGAAGTTTTATAGTTTTGTATTTTACAATTATCTATGAACTACTTTAAGTTAATTTTTGTGAAGGAAGTAAGGTCTGTGTCTGGATTCATTTTTTACATCTGAATGTTCAGTTGTTCCAGTATCATCCCTTGAAAAAACTATCCTTCTTCCATTGTATTACCTTTGTTTCTTTGTCAAAGTTACTTGCTTTTATTTTTTATTGAAATTGCCTTGAATTAAGTTGAGAAGAACTGACATCATGACCAGATTTGGTCTTCCTATCCATGAATGTGGAATATCTCTTCATTTATTTATTTTGACTTTATTTCATCAGTTTTGTAGTTTTCCTCAAAATAGTATTGTATATGTTTTGTTCAGTGTATGCCCAAGTATTTCTTTAGTATTTCTTTTGGGAAATTTTCATGGAAATAGTACCATATTTCAATTTTTACTTGTTCATTGCTGGTATAAGAAATTGACTGACTTTTGTATATTAACCTTATATCCAACCAACTTGCTATAATAGCTTATTAGTTCCAGAAGGTTTTTTGTCTGTTCTTTCAGTTTTTGTACACGGACAGCTTATGCTCTTTTAAGTTTTGTTGTACTTGGGTTTTGTTTCAGTTACTTCAAAGCAGTGAAGCAGCAGAGTTGGGGGAAGGGGTTTGTAAGCAGAGACAGTTTTCCCTCTGATTCCCCAGACTGAACTGAACAGAGCTGCAAGATCAGGTTTGTGTTTAGGTCAAAGCACTTGGAAGGATAGTGAAGGAATGAGATAAAGAGTGAATGAGGTAATTACTTCAGCAATTTTTCAGATCTTTTGTCTGATTTTTGGCTATTGTTTCTCCTAAGTTCTTTCTTTGCCTAAACAGCCATCGGTGGCTGGAGATGCCACCTTGTTCTTAGGACCTTGTACAATGCTTCTAAAATTTCTAACATGAAGCTGTCTTTGTCTTCAAGTTTGCTCTTTTGCAACCCTGCCTACCAAGCTGGTCTCCAGAGAGACATCTCCTTAATGGAGCAATCTCAGAACTTAAAAACAAAAAGAGATAACTTCGCTGCTTTATCCCATTCCCCTCTCCCAACCTCCTGGAAGTCCTGGGCCAAGTCAGGTGGCCTCTACAAGCAGATATTTACAAATGTTTGTTCAACATTGATTTGGTCGAGATATGGGTAAATTTTTTCGATCAATAAAAAAAAATGCATTTAGAAACATATTTGCTGCTAATTCACTTCCACTAGCTGAAGAACAGGAAATGTTCTAAAAAAATTTTTAACAGTCACTTCCCATTTTTCTGAAGCTCTCTTCTCTCTTGTGTTTTGTTTTGTTTGTAATTTTATGAACTAGAAAACATTTTGAGAGACATGAAAGGGTGAGTAAACAAACCACTCACTCTCAAATAGCCCTAGGTCATACATTAACTGATACAGGAATTTCAGCTAACCACTAGTGCACATGTTCACCTCAAAAATATCCAAATTAGATTGGTTGCCACTACTAAAGAGTGCTGCTTTCATTTCCTTTTGAGGGGAGTGTCCACCTCAGTAAGACTGTAACCAAGTTTCATTTCCTTAGCGATATAAGGAGTTGATAGAAAAACCAGAGTTAGAGTACATTACTTTTCAGTTAATTCCAGTGAAATACTGAAGTTGATTTGTTTTTGCCAGTGTTATTTTAACATTAATTGACTATCACCCCTTCCCCACCCACCTTCTTTCACAGCTGCCCACTGGCCTGCCTTTTTAATCCGGCTCTGAAAATTTGTGACCTAGTCTAGTCACATAATTTCTTTCTAAAATACTCTTCCTTGACTCACTGACTTGAAGCTGACAATTTACTCTTAAATAATTTAACTCCTTTCTCAGAACTGCCTCTCTTAAGATTTCTCCTCACCTTTGCTTCTGAGGATGGAAAGAAAGTAAACATGTTAGAGTTTCACTGTGTAACTGGCTAAGAAATATATGGACCTGACAACAAGGACTTTTCCTCAGTCTGATGTAATATAACCTTGCTTGATCTGTATTCATCACAGTACCCACCTTTAGTGTGAATTAGTCTGATGGTTTGACTAGGATACTCTCCTTTGGTCAGGAGGTGATGGAGGTATGAAAAGAAGAGACACAACTGATTCATATAGTAATTCTACCTAGACTGCTTTACAGCAATATCCACTGTACTTCAATTCAGCATTCCGTATTTTACAAGTATATTTGGCAATACTGTTCTGGGAGATAACTTGGAAATAGGCATCGAACTATTAGAATACCTACATTAACCAAAAGTCTTGGTTGCCTAAGGACAAAAAAGTGAAATGTGCAAGTATTAGTTGCTCAGTCATGTCTGACTCTTTGTGATCGCATGAACTGTAGCCCTCCAGGCTCCTCCACCCAAGGAATTCTCAGGCAAGAATATTAGAGTCGATAGCCATTCCCTTCTCCAGGGGATCTTCCCAACTCAGGGACTGAACCTGGGTCTCCTGCATCGCAGGCAGATTCTTTACCATCTGAGCCACCAGGGAAGCAAACCAGCTCCAATAGTTTTAAGCAAAAAGGAGAAGTTATTAGGTCAAGTAACTGAAAAAGGCTATGGTTTTTGCAGTAGTCATATGGACAAGAAAGCTGAGCGCCAAAGAATTGATGCTTTTGAACTGTGGTGTTGGAGAAGACTCTTGAGAGTCCCTTGGACTGCAAGGAGATCCAACCAGTCCATTCTGAAGGAGATCAGCCCTGGGTGTTCTTTGGAAGGAATGATGCTAAAGCTGAAGCTCCAGTACTTTGGCCACCTCATGTGAAGAGTTGACTCATTGGAAAAGACCCTGATGCTGGGAGGGATTGGGGGCAGGAGGCGAAGGGGACAACAGAGGATGAGATGGCTGGATGGCATCACCAACTCGATGGACGTGAGTCTGAGTGAACTCTGGGAGTTGGTGATGGACAGGGACGCCTGGCGTGCTGCAATTCATGGGGTCGCAGAGTCAGACACGACTGAGCAACTGAACTGAACTGAATAGAAAAAGTCTAGAGGAGCACCTTGCTTCTAGAACCAGGAAGTTGAATGTTGTCATCAGGAATCTTTCTTCTCTCTCCACCTTTCAGCTGTGCTTTCTTCTATGTTGGCATCGTTGCTGCAAAGATGTCTTTTGTCAGTTCCAATCTTAAATAGTCTGTGGTACCCATAGTTTCAGAAGAAAAGGGATGTTTTTATCCAAGTATCATTATCAGATGTAGAAAAATTCTCCCTTATTGACCCGCTTAGATCATATACCACTCCTGGACTAGTCACTTTATCTGGAGTGGTAGGAAACAGGATACATTAATCCCAGCCACATGACAAAACATTCTACCAGGTGACTGAGAAGCAATTCCTGAAAGGCAGTGCATTTGTGGCGTATGAGGTCAGTTCTATCATGAAAAAGGGACAGATTCTCGGCGGGCAGAAATAAGAGATATCTATATCCAAGGTTCTCAATCTTCTATGTGTTTACTTTTAGGAAATAATCAGGAATGTGAGAGAGTTTCAGGGTTATTCACGACAGAATTATTTAAAATAATGCAAAACTAGAAAGAATTGAAATATTCAATAATGAGGGATTAGTTGAATAAATTATGGTACGATGTATTCAAAGGAACACTACAGAGCCTTTGAAAAATGTGCTGTCAAAGAAAATGATATGAGAAAAGTGTTCATAGCATGTTGTTAAGCATGACAGTTGTGTGCAGTGTCCTAATGTATACACATTTCTACGTATGTGCACATTTTATCTAAAAAACATATTGCATAAATGTTTTGAAAGATTGAAGGAATAGATGATGTTGATTACCTCTTGGTGAAATTAGGAATAATTTTAAGCATTCTGATATTTTCTTTATTTTCTACAATAAACATGTATTTTTTAAAATTAAAAACATTACTGAAAAACTTTTAATTCTTCACTACCAATTAAAAACTGATCATGCTATTTCTCTGGGAAAGAAGGGGCTGAAATAGAGATCCTAATTACTGGTAAATAGCAAACTCTACGGCAAGGAAACTAATTAGGAGAATAAATTATTCACCAGTTTTCTAAAATTAGCTAAGATCCAAATGTATTCTCCATTATGTCACATTTCCATATTTTGATGCTTTATTTGTATGCATACCACTGAGTTTTTCAGAATTAATCAACCGGCCAAATCCATGCTCAAAGCACCAGGCCAGATATCCACACAAAGAAACACTCACGATTCCTTTCTAAATTTTACTCTTGAATGTATTTGGAGAAAGTGAAACGTATTTCTTGCAGTTAGAGACCAAGACTTTTTCTTGATCATATTAAAAACATTCAGATTGGAGGAAATGACTTCGGCAAAACAGACAGCAATAAGCATCCTAAGTGAACAAACCTTAGCTCCTGAATTGCTTATTCACTTGTTTCAGTTTTTCCTGGGGAACTCTCTGAATGAGATTGGCATCATCCTGTGAGCTTCCAAGTTATCTGACCCAGGAGAGAGGATCAAATAATTGGTCCCTCCCCAGTTTACAAATAACATATCAATGAGCCAAATCTTTACAAGCCCAAAGGGAAAACTTTAATTATGTCAGTGACTTTTTAAAAAGCACAAAATTAGGAGGAAGGATGAAAGCAACACTCACATTCACTGATTTCTGCCATTACTCGTGTACATCATTTCACCTGGAAACTAGCCCCATTCCTTTTTGAATTACCAAACCAGTGGCAGAAGCCCCCTTGTGGCTCAGATGGTAAAGAGTCTGCCTGCAATGTAGGAGACCCAGGTTCAATCCCTGAGTTGGGAAGATCCCCTGGAGAGGGAAATGGCAACCCACTACAGTAATCTTGCCTGGAAAATCCCGTCGCAAAGAGTTGGACATGACTGATCAACTTCACTTTCACTTTCAAACCAGTGGCGGCTTGATGTCATGTGAAGATTGCTTATAGGGTGCTCACTAATGCGGATGATGTTTCTGTTTCTTGTCACCCTTGCACCACAAGACACAACTATTCGTAGAAGTTTTTTCAACAGAATCCCCTTTATCTGGCAAAATTGTTCTTGTCACTGGAGAAGGAAACTTAACAAAGTTTATGCAATAAAACAAGGCCTATCCAGGGGTCCCCAAAGTCTGGCATCTAATGCTTGATGATCTGAGGTGGAGCTGACATAAAAATAATAGAATGGCACCCCCTCCAGGACTCTTGCCTGGAAAATCCCATGGACGGAGGAGCCTGGTGGGCTGCCGTCCATGGGGTCGTGAAGAGTCAGACACGACTGAGTGACTTCACTTTCACTTTTCAGGTTCATGCATTGGAGAAGGAAATGGCAACCCACTCCAGTGTTCTTGCCTGGAGAATCCCAGGGGATGGTGGAGCCTGGTGGGCTGCCGTCTGTGGGGTTGCACAGAGTCGGACACGACTGAAGTGACTTAGCAAAGTATATAATAAATGTAATGAGCTTGAATCATCCACAAACCTCCTTCCACCCAACCTCCGGCCCGTGGAAAAATTGTCTCCCATGAAACTTGATTCCTGGTGCCCAAGAAGCTGGGCAATATCCTTTCTTCTTCCTTATTAACAAAACTCCAAATTTCTTTGGGAGGACAACATGTTCAGCTAAAAACCTCCGTTTCCCAGGCTGTCACACATGGGCATGTACCACTCAAATCCCCTTGTTTCCAGAAAGGATTTGCTACCCATGACAAAGTTGCGAGTTACCTCCTGGCAACTTTCAAGCTGAGATCCAGCTCTCCTCAGGGCTCTCCTCAGCCCCCAGCCACTGTCTAGCATGATGAGAACGCAGAGCCTAGCCGTTTCCACCCAACACAGGATTCTCCTAGTGGGCAAGTCTTGCTGTCACTGAGCTGGCAGACACTGTCAGATTTGCAGCAGGGCATGCTGACTCCCCCTGCCTAACTGGGATTCCTGCTTCTTTCACAGGTGTTATTCCCCATTAAACCATTCTCACTCCTCACTGTCTCAGCACCTACTCCCTGAAGAACAAAACTGGCCACACCCAGCTTCCTTTGTGGTTTTGGGCAGCCATGTGACACAGTTCTGATCAGTGAGATCTAAGTGGAAGTTGATAGGTGGGAATCTAGAAAACCACTGTAATCAGAAGCAGTTTCAACTGACACACACCTTTTGCTCTTTGCTGTTTTCTTCTTTTTTGCCTGGGACACAGATGTATTTTAAACTGTGGAGCAGCCATCTTGTGATGAGGTAACAAGCACTAGGTCTAAAACCCCATACTAAAAATGGCAGAGTAGAAACCCGAAAAGAGCCTGGGTCCTAGAAGGCAGTGTGAAGGGATCATACCAGTCTTGTGTACCTCTAGGTTTCTTATTTTGTGTAACAAATACCTTCCTTACTTGTTTAAGACTTGGTATACAGGCTTTACAGTGGACTGCAATCTATGTTGCCCTGGGAAATGAAGGGTTTTAGCTAGACATGTTGCCCTCCCAAAGAAATTTGGAGTTCTACTAATAACAAAAAGGCCGCATGCAGGCCATTGTTGTATCAGCTATACTTTGTTAAGTTTCCTTCACAAGTGACAAGAACTGTTTTGCCAGATTCCAAGGGCATAGGGAAATGCTCTTGATATTAAGCATGTTAAGCAATACCAGTAGGTTACAGAGCACGTGCAGAGCATGGTCCTCATCATCTGGGGTGAGTATACATACATGCACACATGTAGATACCTGTTACATACACATTTCAGCATGTACACATGCGGATATCTATTATCTGCACATTTTACACACATAGACATATCATCTATATAAAGCTAAAATATGTGCTTAAGAAGAGAAGCGTCATAGTGATATCCAGCCAAATGAGCTAAGTTAGCCTCGTTCAGGGAGGGGACTGGGAATGACATCACTTTACCTTCCCCTTCTCCTCTAATTGCTTAACTCATGAGGAACTAAACCATCAGCATGTGAAATATTTTGTGTGCAGACAGAAAGCAAATGTTTATCAGTTGTATAATACCCATATTGATTTACCCAGGAAACTATAAAGCCAAACACTGCATGTAATTTAAGCCAAGCATCTCTTTTCCTAGTAGAGTATGAGAATTCCAAATGTCTACCTTTTCATCATCTGGGAATTCTTAGTGAAAAGAAAAGACACCCAATCTTTAAATTTTTGAATGAGGAAAATCAGGCAGCCACCCATGCATGGGGGAATGGAGAGGATTTTGAATTAGAAGTTGGAAAATCTGAATTGCAGGCCTAGGGTACTGAATCACTTCATCTGCAAAGATGGTAATCTGGCCTACCTTAACCTTTTTCACAGGGTGCTGTGAAAATCAAATGAGACGATTGTTGTTGTTCAGGTACTCATTCACGTCCGACTCTTTGCAACCCCATGGACTAGCATGCCAGCCTTCCCTGTCCTTCACCATCTCCTGGAGTTTGCTCAAATTCATGTCCATTGGGTTGGTGATGCCATCCAACCCTCACCCTCTGTTGTCCTAAATCAATAATAATAACTAAGGCTCTCTGTATGCCAGGAACTTTTAGATACTTTTATATATTTTAACTCATTCAATCCTTGCACCAGCCCAGTGATATTATGTGATGTGACTATGGGACCCAGAATGCCCAGGGGGCCATTCACCCAATTTATGGGTGGACACAAATGTGTATTTATTATGAAACAAATAGGCTTCAGCATAAGGATGAATTTTACAATAAGACATTCGTGATCTTTAATGCAAAATGACAAACCTAGACAGTGTACTTGGGCTTTACAGGTGGCGCTAAAGGTAAAGAATCCACCTTCCAATGCAGGAGACATAAGAGACGTGGGTTCAATCCCTGTGTTGGGAAGATTCCCCGGAGGAGGAAACGGCAACCCATTTCAGTATTCTTGTCTGAAGAATCCCATGAACAGAGGAGCCTGGTGGGCTACAGTCCATCTGGTTGCAAAGAGTCAGACATGACTGAAGCGACTTAGCACATATGCATACAGTGTATTAAAAAGCAGTGACGTGACTTTGCTGACAAAGGTCCATATGGTCAAAGCTATGGTTTTTCCAGTAGTCGTGGATGTAAGAATTGAACCATAAAAAAAGCTAAGTGCTGAAGAATTAACGCTTTTGAATTTTGATGCTGGAGAAGGCTCTATAGAGTCCCTTGGATAGCAAGGAGATCAAACCAGTCAATCCTAGAGGGAATCAACCCTGGCTATTCATTGGAATGACTGATGCTGAAGCTTCAATACCTTGGTCACCTGATGTAAAAAGCTAATTCATTGGAAAAGACCCTGATGTTGGGAAAGGTTGAAGGCAGAAGGAGAAGGGGGCAGCAGAGGATGAGATAGTTAGATACCATCACTGACTCAATGGGCATGAATTTCCACAAACTCTGGGAGATAGGGGAGGACAGAGGAGCCTAACGTGCTGCAGTTCATGGAGTCACAAAGAGTTGGACACGACGAACAACAGCAACACACGCTTCACTGGTATTTCACATTTCAGAAAACGTTTAATTATGATTTAGACTTGTAGATTTTCGTGCTTCTAATTATTTCTAAGAAAGAAGACACAGATAAGGAAAAGTGCTGAGGATGGAGGGATTTCTTTCACCTTTTCCTCACTTCTTTGCCTTATCTCAGAAAAGAGGGAAATTCACACGCTTCTTTCCTCTCTCACTTCACTCCTTTTTTTGTCTCTCCTCATAGGAGAGACTGAGATGCTTGGTCAGAGTTGGGAACATTTGTTGGACCAGTTTAACTGGTGGCTAGACCTGTTTTCAAGGCTAAAGGGGTGTGCCTCGGGTTTTCAAGGTCAGAGCTCATGACTGTCCTGTCATTTCATTCACTTCTGAGCCCAGATCTGGCCTTACTTCCTGTCAGAGTGACAAGCACATGTGGGCAGGGAGCCTACCTTTTACAAAGGAACTTGTGGTCTTTGCTGTTTGCCCAGGGGCTATTGTGACGGCCTCAACTGTGTTCATCCCAGCTACGTGCCTCAATATGCAGGTACCAAGTCTACTTGCTAACCTGTGTGCAAAGCAGGAAACTCCAGCACAGCCTCAGCCAGACTCAAAATTCAGTCTCTAACTTTGCAGTTTATCACACCCTTGCCTTTTGGGGGAAGGGACTATTGAGAGTCCCTTGGCCAGCAAAGAGATCAAAACAGTCAATTGTAAAGGAAATCAGTCCTGAATATTCATTGGAAGGACTGATGCTGACGCTTTAGCTCCAACCCTATGGCCACCTGTTGTGAAGAACTGCCTCATTGGAAAAGACCCTGATGCTGGAAGAGATTGAAGGCAGGAGAAGGGAATGACAGAGGATGAGATGGTTGGATAGCAGCACCAGCTTGATGGACCTGAGTCTGAGCAAGCTTCAGGAGTTGGTGATAGACAGGGAAGCCTGGTGTGCTGCAGTCCATAGGGTCACAAAGAATTGGACATGACTGAACGGCTGAACGGAACTGAACTGACGTAAGCTAAGATATAAAAGACACTGAGAATACTGGCTGGCATATCATAAGCCCTAGTTATTTTATGATATGCCAGGCAGTGTTCACTGACTTGTGCAGCTGAACCAACTCTCTATTCTTCTCTCTCCAGAGGCCAGGCCTGTCTCTAAGGACAACAGAAGTCAGCATGTCCGTCATGGTAGTCCTGAGTGAAAATTGATCTCACTTCATGATCATATCCCTCAAGGAGGAAGTCTTTGCCTTCAGCCCCATTTCCCACAAGAATTCAATTTCCTTGATCTGAATTCCAGCTCTTTTGACCAGGTCTTTTGTGCGTGTCTCTAGACCTCTCTGATGCCAGTCATTTATCCATATGGGTCTTTGCTAATTATCTCTGCTGTTCCCTCCTTCCACACTGCTTGGATAGAGATGATTTCTTAGACAATGGTTCTGACCTTTTACTAATAGAACATGACCATAAAATGTTTGGGTTAGTATTGAGTTCAACTGCATAAAATAGAAAACTAAAATAAAGAGTGTACATCAGTAAGAAATTTGTTTTTTTCTCATGTAAAATAAATCCAGGCTCTAGAGTTGCTCTGTGACATCATGTGTTTACCAATCTCCTTTCTTATTCTGTAATACTGTCCATGGGCTTCTCCTGGTGGCTCAATGGTAAAGAATCCTTCTGCAATTCAGGAGACACAGGTTCAATACCTAGGTCGAGAAGATCCCCTGGAGAAGGAAATGACAACCCACTCCAGTATTCTTGCCTGGAGAATTCCAGGGACAGAAGAGCTTGCCAGGCTACAATCCATGGGGTGTCAAAAGAGTTGGACACGATTTAGCGACTAAACACACGCATACACACACAATCCTGTCCATAGCGGTCAGTTTCACCCTCATGTGGCCTACTGACTACCCGACAGTAGCTGCACATGAGAGTTCCAGGCAGGGAGAAGGAGGAAGAGAAAAGGAGAAGTATGTGCCTGCTAGGTAAGTCAGTTCCCATTTAAGAACTTCTGTAGATGCTTCACCCAAGGGCTTCTGACATCTCACTGACCACCCCGATCTACAAGGGAGGTTGGTAAATATGCTTCTCAAGATTGCCAGATAAAATAGTTCCTGAGACATTCTTCTACTAAGAAATTGTTATCGCTTAACTGAAATACAAACTTAACTGACAGTCTTATGTTTTTAATTTGTTAGGCTTGCAAATGTAATATTTCTGTTTGACAGGACATACTGTCATACCCAACAAGATGGGCATCGAACTGGAAATAGAGCAATCAACTAGCAGTCCTTGCCTTGTTGAACCTTCTGTTTATTTCTGTAGCTTCATCCTTCCTATTTTGATCCAGATTTTCACTGCCTGCAGGCAATGCTAAGTCACTTTAGTCTTGTCAGACTCTGCGTGACCCTGTGGACTATAGCCCATCAGTCTCCTCTGTCCATGGGACTTTCCAGGCAAGAATACTAGAGTGGGTTGGCATGCCCTTCTCCAGGTTCCTCTCCCTATCCCTAGAGTGATTAGCCAATTTTAGTTTTACTAGGGTTCCTCATCTACTACAATTCTAATATCAATATAATAATATCTAATATCAACATAATAATAAAATTTTATTTGAAGTTTTCCTTGAGAGGTGAATAGAGGGAGAGGCATTTAGCTCAACTGGATGTTAAAGATAACCAAATGCTAATATAATTTGTCATATTAATTTCATAGCCTAAATATTTAGGTCCATGTCCCTAAATAAAATGTCTTCTGTCTCACAGCTTTTATAGTACCTAACTCTGGTTTTTAATCATTAATTTGAAGGTAACAAGTATAGGAACAAAAAATGGTGATGTAATTATGTTAAAAGGAAGGCAGAAGGAAAACTGAGCAAAGTGCGGAGAAGTAAGCTGTTTCATCATTCATTATAACAGGTTGTCAGCACACCATGTTTAACACTGATAAATTATAAATAGTTAAATATTAAATATATATATTTTTAAAGATTCCTTTGGGTTTTTCTGGAGTAAAGCAGGAAGTTATTGTCTCTTTTTGCTGTACTTCTTCTTTTAATATTTTTTTATTACTGGAGTATAATTAGTTTATAATGTATTTGTTTCTGCTGTGCAATGACGTGAAGCAGCTATATGTATATATATATATATATATATATACCCCCTTCTCTTGGATCTCCCTCCTACCTCCCCCTCATCTCACTCCTCTAGCTCATCACAGCGCACTGAGCTGAGCTGAGCTGAGCTCCCTGTGCATAAAGTCGCTTCTCGTATCTACCTGTTTTACACATGGTAGTGTATTTACGTCAGTGCTACTCGCTCAGTGTGTCCTCCCCCCCTCCCCCACCCCACGTCCAAATGTCCATTCTCTTCATCCGTGTCTCTTCCTGCCCTGCAAATCAGCTCATCTGTACTATTTTTCTAGATTTCATATATATGTGTGTTAATATATAACATGTTTTTCCTTTTCTTATTTACTTCACTCCACATGACAGATTCTAGGTACATCTGTTGTCTTACCATATAAATCATAATTATTCAACTTTTAAGAATTCTGTGATTGAATGATTTCACTGAAAATTAAAATGTAGAGATGAGTTCTGACTATGCATGGAATGGTATCTTCCTAGAATAAACAAGATGGTGTAGCAAGAGAACTGTTAGAATTAATCAACAATAGTGACCAACAGGGTGGGCCCTGGTAAACGAACCAGGTGGAAGGTGTGCTTGGTGTCCGTCAACCAGCACATTTTTCTTTTTACAGACTTCCTTTTTTTCTGTTCACCTGAGACCTAACATCTCCATTCTTCAAAAACCTCTCATCTGCAAGGGTCAGAAATTCACCGACTTTGTTGTAAATGACCAAGAAGCTTAAAGAATTCCTTTCTTCATGGGTTGTTGTTAATGTCCAGTCACTAAGTCATATCTGACTCTTTGTGACCCCATGGAGCACAGCACACCAGGCTTCCCTGTCCTTCATCTCTCAGAGTTTGCTCAAACCCATGTCCATCGAGTTGGTGATGCCATCCAATCATCTCATCCTCTGTTGTCCCCTTCTCCTGCCCTCAATCTTTCCCAGCATCAGGGTCTTTTCCAATGATTTGGCTCTTCACATCAGGTGGCCAAAGTATTGGAGCTTCAGCTTCAGCATCAGTCCTTCCAATGAATATTCAAGGTTGATTTCCTTTAGATTGACTGATTTGATCTTGCTGTCCAAGGGACTCTCAAGAGTCTTCTCCAGCACCACAGTTAATTCTTCATAGGTATTTTGATTTAAAAGATAGGAAGTTTTAAGGTAAAAGAACAAAAAACTGGCCAGAACTCTGAGTCTCAGCTGTTAGAGAAAAGCTCTCTAGGGTAGCAGTTTTCCCTAAGCCTTCTGCTTTCAGGAGGAGGAAGTGGTGAGACAAAGTTTGCCTGTTGGTAAGGCTGTCATGCTAGGAATCTTTCATTTGCTCTAGAACTTTGAGTGATATGATTATTCTATGGAATTAGATCATTTCTCCAACTTATCTTTACAGTTAAAAAACAAAAACAAAAACAGTCTTGGGCAGAGTAGATAAACCTCTAATTCAGAGCCCTATTTAAAATCAAGCCACTATAACACAAATGTAGGTTTAATAAGGGCTGCTTTGAAATAGATCACTTTGTAATAACTATAAGATATATTATCTCCACTACTTCTAATAGAATTGCTTCAACTTAAACATGTTACTACAGTATAGGCAGGATGTAATGTGATTTGGGGGTTTCCATGGTGGCTCAGACTGTAAAAGAATCTGCCTGCAATGCAGGAGACCTGGGTTCAATCCCTGGATCAGGAAGATCCCATGGAGAAGGGAATGGCAACCCACTCCAGTATTCTTGCTTGGAGAATTCCATGGACAGAGGAGCCTGGTGGACTATAGTCCATGGGATCACAAAGAGTCAGACAGGACTTAGTGACTAATACTTTAACTTTCAATGTGATTTTTAAACTTCTTTTTATCGGTAGAATGGAAAGAATATTTTATTCCTTTTTAGTTATGCAGATTTAAAAATTGAAGTAACTTTCCATTGTTTTTTCTCATTCTAAAATAATACACATTCATTGTAAAAATTAAACAATGCAAAAGTATACATAATATACTGTGGCAGATTGTATTTTCTAAAGGAGGCTTCACCAGTCATAGTGCATCCAACACACTTTTCTGAATATAAAGAGATGCTGAACTTTTCCATCAAGAACAAAGTCTAGAACTCACAGAAGCAGAGAACAGATTGGAGGGTTTTGCCAGGGGCTGAAGTTAGGGGTGGGGAAAACGGTAAATGTGGTCAAAAGACACAAACTTCTGGTTTGTAAGATGAATAAGTTCTTGGGCTATAATGTACAGAATGAGGACTATAGTTCATAATCCTGTGTTGTATATTTTAAAATTGCTAAGAGAAATTTTAAAAGTTCTTGCCACACACAGAAACAATTGTAGCTATGTGTTAACTTATCCCATTGCAGTAATCATCTTGCAATATACACACATATAAAATCACATCACATACCTTTAAACTAATACAATGCTATCTTTCAGTTATATCTCATTAGCTGGTGAAAAAGAGAATAGGGTCAGATTCCTCACCTTGGACCTGATCAGCACATGTGTGCTCAGTTGGGTCCGACTCTGTGACCCTGTGGGCTGTAGCTCACCAAGCTCCTCTGTCCATGGAATTCTCCAGGCAAGAATACTGGAGTGGGTTGCCATTTCCTCCTCCAGGAATCTTCCCAATCCAGGAATCGAACCCGTGTCTCCTGCATCTCCTTTGCTGCAGGCAGGTTCTTTACAGCTGAGCCATTGGGGAAGTCCCCTGGACCTGGCCAGACCTTTGTAACTGCCTTCGACTAGTAGAAAGGTGGAAGCAACTTCTAAGGCTCAGTCATCAAAGGCAGTGTGGCTTCTGCCTGCTTCTTGCTCTTTCAGCCTGTATCTTTGGAGCCCTGAAAAGTCACATAAGAAGTCCAAAAAGGTAGTTGGACTACCACTCTGGAGAAACCACATGGAAAAACCACAAGGGGATAGATGGATGAATGAACAAGCCTTTGGGTTGACCCCACCCCCTGATTATAATCTGAGTATAATAGAACTACCCTACTGAGCAACTTCAAAAATCCAGATCCACATAAACAATGGGAGTTGATAAATAAATGCTGTTGCTTCAAGCCACACGTTTTAGGGTGAATTGTGATGCACTGCTAGATAAAAGAACAGCTTCATTTCTCATCCAAGATGTAACTGCAATTACTGGTTGAGTTATAGCCATAAAGACATTTTGTTAAATTTTTAACAAACTTAAAAAAATACTAATAAGCTCATAGTATGTGTATTATTACATAACCTTTCTCTCCACTTAAAAATATATCAGTGTGGAAGGGTTCCCTTTTCTCCTCATCCTTGCCAAGATTTGTCATTTGTAGACTTTTTGATGATAGTAATTCTGATAGGTGTGAGGTAATAGCTCATTGTGGTTTTGATTTGCATTTCTCTGATGATTAGCAATGTACATATGTATATATATCAGTTGTATTTGACTTTTTGCAACTCCATGGATTGTAGCCCGCCAGGCTTCTCTGTCCATGAAATTCTCCAGGCAAGAATACTGGAGTGGGTTGCCATTCCCTTCTCCAGGGGATCTTCCCGACACAGGAATGGAATCTGGGTCTGCTGCATTGCAGGCAGATTCTTTATCATCTAAGCCACATTTATCTCTCTATATGTATTATTATATAACTTTTTATCCACTTACTATATCTTTGTCCATCAACATTTGGATCAACATCATCCTTTTTTTCTAGCCAAGCCAAGCAGCATGTGGGATCTTAGTTTTCCAGCCAGGGTAAGAACCCATGTCCCTTGCATTAGGAGCTTGGAGGCTTAACCACTGGATCACCAGGGAAGTCCCATGTCATCCTTTAATATCCACATAATACTCCACTGTATGGATGTCCCATAATTTATTTCCCAATCCCTTAGTGACATATATATGTATGTATTTCCAGTATTTTTTAAATAAATATTTATGTATTTCATAATAAAACTATAATCATACTATCATACTATTTGGTAAACTGTTTCTACATCCAACACACTGTAGTTCTCATAATATTTAATGCTGGAATAATATATGTCATTTGAATGTACCAAATTTATTTAAATGAGTCTCTTGCTGGACATTTACATTGTTCTTGATTTTAAAAATGCTGAGTTAAACATCATCACATGTGAATTGTATGTGTTTGTCCCATTATTTGTCCTAAATGTTTAAAAATAAAAAAGCTAAACCAAAAGGTATGAACATTTTAAAACTTTATACAAACTGCAAAATCCATATGAAAAACATTGTTCTAATTCATTCTCCCAACAATGGGAAATGAGAAGGTATATTTCTCTATAATATAGAGAGAATTATATAGAGAATATATTATTAGATATATATTATATTATAATTATATAATATATTGTATAGTAAATATATTAATTATATATTAATTATATATAAATTTAATATATAATATATTAATATATAATATATAATATTCATTATATATTATATATAATATTCTCTATATAATATTAGCTCTGATAATTTAAGAATAATTTACCGAGTTGTAAGTTGGTTTATAATATCATATCAGTTTCACAACACAGTGATCCAACATTTTAACAGATTATACTCCACTTAGGAGAGGGCAGTGGCACCCCACTCCAGCACTCTTGCCTGGAGCATCCCATGGACGGAGGAGCCTGGTAGGCTGCAGTGCATGGGGTCGTTAGGAGTCGGACACAACTGAGCGACTTCACTTTCACTTCTCACTTTCATGCATCGGAGAAGGAAATGTTAACCCACTCCAGTGTTCTTGCCTGGAGAATCCCAGGGATGGGGGAGCCTGGTGGGCTGCCGTCTCTGGGGTCGCACAGAGTCGGACACGACTGAAGCGACTTAGCAGCTTAGCAGCAAAGTTATTATAAAATATGGTCTCTATTCCCTGTACTGTACAGTGTATCTTTGTAGCTTATAATTATTTCATACATAGTAGTTCCTACCCCTTAATCTCCATCTCTGTCTTGTCTCCCGCTTCCTCTTTCCCCTGATAAGCACTAGTTTGTCCCCTTTATCTGTGAGTCTTTCTGTTTTGTTATATTCATTCATTTGTTTTAGTTTTAGATTCCATGTATAAGTGAGATTGTACAGTACTTTTCTTTCTCTGACTTCCCTGGTGGCTCAGACGGTAAAGTGTCTGCTACAATGGTGAGACCTGGATACAATCCCTGTGTCGGGAAGATCTCCTAGAGAAGGAAATGGCAACCCACTCCAGTATTCTTGCCTGGAAAATCCCATGGATAGCAGAGCCTGGTAAGCTACAGTCCATGGGGTCGCAAAGAGTCGATAGGACTGAGCGATTTCACTTTCACTTTTCTTTCTCTGACTTATTTCAGTAAACATAATATTAATATCCTCCAGGTCCATTCAGGTTGTTACATACAACAAAATTTCCTTTAAAAAAAAAATCTCTGAGTAGTATTCCATTGTATATATATACCACATCCTCTTTATCCATTCATCTGTTGATAGACACTGAGCTTGCTTCCATATCTTGGCCATTGTAAATAATGCTCTATGAACACTGAGGTCCATGAATGTTTTCAAATTAGTGTTTTTGTTTTCTTTAGATATATACCCAGGTGTGAAATTGCCAGATCATATGGTAGTTTCATTTTTAGTTTTTTGAGAAACACCTATACTGTTTTCCACAATGGCTGCCACCAATATTCACATTTCCACAGCAGTGTAAGAGTGTTTCCTTTTCTCTACATCCTTGCCAATGTTTCTTATTTTTATACTTTTTGAGGACTGTCATTTCTGGCAGGTGTGAGATGATATCTCATCATGGTTTTGATTTGCATTTCTCTGATGATTAGCAGTGTTGAGCCTCTTTTCATGTGCTTGTTGACCATCTGTATGTCTTCTTTGGGAAAATATCTATTCAGGATTCTGCTCATTTTTAAATTGGGTGTGTTTTTGTTTTTATATGAGTTGTTTATATATTTTGGATATTAATCCATTATTGATGGTATCATTTGCAAATGTTGTCTCCCATTCAATAGGTTGTCTTTCATTTTGTCAATGGTTTCCTTTGCTGTACAAAAGCTTTTAAATTTGGTTAGGTCCTACTTCTCACTCTGTTCATTCATTCATCTCACAAGTTGTTTGACCATCTTTAGGATCATGACCCTGAACTCATTCTCCTGTAGATTGCCAGTCTCCACTTAATTAGTTCTTCCAGGGTTTTTTCTGGTTCTTTCATTTAGAATATGTTCTTCCTGTTGCTTCATTTTGCCTAATCTGCTGTTTTTATTTCTCTGTATGTGGAAGGTTGGTTGTTTCCTGACCTTTAAAAGGCGCCTTTTGTGGGAGATATCATATTCATCTCAACAGCACTCTCCCCTCTAGTCACCGGGACTATACATTCTAGGGTTGTCTCTTATGTGGGTTTACAGGGGTCCTTCCTTGGGGGCAGATTGGCTATGTGGGTGGTCTGGTAGGTGTGTCTGGCCCTCTGATTGGTTGCTAGGCCCTGCCTTGTGCCAAGACTGCTGGCTATTGGTTGGCAAGGCCAGGTCACAAGGTGGCTGGCTCCAGGAACCCTGGGAGCTCCCAGGGCTAGTACTGCTCACTTGTGGGCAGAGTCAGGTTCTGGGCTGGGTGATTGCACGGTCAGGTTTCTGAATGTAGTGTCAGTCAGCCAGCCTGCTGGGAGCTGGATCCTGGGGACCAAGGTCTCTCAGAGCTGGTATTGGCCTGCAGGTGGATATGACTAGAATGAGGATAGTGGTAGGGGTGGGGGTGAGTTGAGAAGACAGTGGCAGGGTTGTTGCGGCACTAGTGCAGGCTGACTGGTGGGCAGAAATAGGGCCCAGGGGCTCTGGCAGCAGGCCCTTGGATGTTCTGAAGCTGATATTGGCCAGTGATGGGTGGGACTGGATCCCCAGGTTGCTGGCAGAAGGTCCCAGAGTGTCTCAGAGCTGGCGTTGACCTACTGATGGGCAGGCTGCAGGGCCGAGGTGGTCCTGAGACTGGTGTCTGCCCATTGATGGG
>SJXQ01002896.1:29989-93169 GCA_006408695.1 Aepyceros melampus
TTGATGGGTAGAGTCATGGCCCAGGGCATCCCAACTCTGGTGCCTTCCAAACGGTGGGTGCAATCAGGTCCTGGGTTAGAGACCCACTGGCAGAGAGAGCTGGGTCTTGGAGGGGGAGTGTCAAGCTCCTGGTGGGTGATGCCAAAGCCCTGGGTGTTCTGGGACCATTGCTGGGTCACTGGTGGGTGCAGCTGGGTCCTGGGAACTCTGGATGCAGGGCCCTGGGGGTCTTGGAACTGGTGTCGGCCTACTGGTGGGTGGGGTCAGTTCCTGACACAGCTGGCTGCAGGGCTATGGTGGCCCTGGGCTGGAGCCTGGACGTTCATGGGTAGAGCTGGTCCCAGGGTCTCTGGCTATAGGGCACAGGGCTTCCAGTGCTGGTGTCGACTCAGATCATTTTAAAAGGTTTTAATCTTTGCTGGTCTCAGTGGTTAAATTATTTCACTTTTGTTTTAATTTATATGTGTTCAATTATTTTACATTATAAGATACAGCTGACCTTAGTTTGGGTGTGTACTATCTTTGGAAAAGATTACTGGACTTAAAAACTTCAGCACCACAGAGAATCCTCTCTAGAGAATTCAGAGCTCTCCTGCCTCCTGGCCATCCTACGGACTATGGCCTTGCACAGTGATGACTGGATTGTTCATGTTGTATCCTTTTGCTTTAGCATTTTTGGGATTTCAAGAATATTATTTTTTTAATGCCTTTTACATATCATGCATCTTCTAAAAAGAGCCAAGCCTGATTATAAAACACTCAATGTATGATATTAATTATAAGAACATATTTATACTTTAAAAAATATTTTAATTTGGCCTTAAAATTTTGCATTTTCATATCTCTAGAAAATTAACCTCTTGCCAGTTTGAATGTTTGTGTCACTTGAGAGGTCATTTTCAAATTTTTCCTCTTTAACATTCCTATTGGGTCTGTTTATTCTTGTTATCACTCTATCTAAAGCTTATATTGGATTTGAACATGTCATCAATTTGGAAATTGGTCTTTTTTGGTTTGCAGGGGTTATTTTTTGTTTTGGTCTCTAAGCATTGAAAAACCCTAGAAAATGTTACTGTTTCAGATTTATAATATATGTAGATCATAACTGTTATCTGTATGATTTACAGTTTAAAATGCCTTCATGTATATAAAATCTCATTGTAATGTTGAGATACTAACAACTCTGGGAGTGGGAATTATCATCCATGTTGTTCAGAAAGGAATGGACATCTGTGAGTGGCAATTATTTATTTGTCCAATAAACTACAGAACTGAAAAAAAAAAAAAAGAATCCAGCTGCCAATTCAACAGACATGGGTTCGATCCCTGGTCTGGGAAGATCCCACATACCATGGGGCAGCTAAGCCCGTGCACCATAACTACCGGGCCTGCACACCCTCAAGTCCGTGCTCCACAACTAAAGAAGCCATTGCAATGAGAAGTCCACACACAGCAACTAGAGAAAACCCTTGCACAGCAATGAAGACCCAGAGCAGCCAAAAATAAATAAATACATACATAAAAATGTTTTTAATAAAATGACATTATTAGGTAGTTGTGACAGAAATCTTACAGCCTGCAAAGATGAAAATACTTATTATCTGGCCCTTTACTAAAAAAAGCTTGTTAATCCTTGTCTATTTTTAGTAAGAAAAGAGATGTGCCCTTTGGACTTAATCCATTAAACCTCTCACCTCATAAAATCTGCAAGCATTAGAATTGTGAAAAGGAATATTCGTCATAAAATAGAATCTCAGTTCAGGAAGTGTCAGGTGCCAGCTAAGGGCCTTGTAGGAAATTCATGTACAACTTAAATGTCTAGGAAGTGTCTAGTTATCATTGAAAAATAATGACCTGACATTTGAGATTTGTAGATAATTTTCTCTGAACTTGAATAATAGGAGTCTGCCATTTGTGTCCAGCTCAGCTGGAATTAGTCTTTCCTCTCAGTGCTCCAGAATATTTCATTCTCTGTTACAACATCTACTTCAATTGGCCTTGCATTAATTTATTTTCATGAGTATACTTCCAGACTAGCATTATAACACCATGTGTTAAGGAACTCTTTTGTTCAACCCTGGAGTCTCCATGAAGTTTTCCCAAAGCAAATATTGATAAATGGTGGTTGAATGAATGTCACTAATGCAAATGTGAAAAATAGGTTTATGATACACTGATCTTTTGAAACCACGGGGAAACACTCAGCAGGGATTCTTCATACTATGCTTCATGCATACATATTTTCAATCCAGTTTATTCTGCTTGTGTCTGTTTCACTTGTTCATATATGTGTATAGAAAGGAAGTCATCTCAAGAATGCCTCCTAACAATAGCACTCTGTTGTTAAAAAAAATTTAAAAAGACCAAGACAAAACAATTCTCTTGAAAAAGTAAATGCCTTGTCTGGAGTCAAACAATTTTCTCAGGAAACTGACATTATTGTTAACCGGAACACCATTCTAGACATCATTTCCTTAACTCTTCACTGTTAAGCTTCATCATATAATGAATCTTATTTAGCAGTCCAAGTGACAGTTGATCCAGTAGGCCTCAAATTTTCATCTATGTGAAGTCACAGTTGTAGTCCAGGCTCAGTGGAGTCTAAATGAAGCAACATTAAGGTACTTCATTTGCTTTTGGATAAGTAAAGCTCTTGGTTGCAAGATAATAGAAACACAGCTTGAATTTGCCTGAGAGAGGGAGTGGTATGCTGCGTGCTAAGTCACTTCAGTTTTGTCTGACTTTTTGTGACCCCATGGACTATAGCCTGCCAGGCTCCTCTGTCCATGGAATTCTTTAGTCAAGTATACTGGAGTGGGTTGTCATTTCCTTCTCCAAAGAGAGGGGGTGGGGAGGCGAGGACAGCTGTCTCACAAAATCCAAGAAGGAGGTGAATAACCTAATGAGGAGGAAATTGGGATGCAGCAGAGCCTCTGGAACCATGGGAACCAGGGACTGGAAAGCTGCCAGAATTCTCTTCTTTGCCATTTGGAATCTCTGCTTCCCTCCACATGCCACCCTCAGTCTCAGCGTAGAGCAATCTTCTCTAACAAGAGGAAACCTAACTTACACAGCTCCTTTCTCTCTCTCTTTCAAATCTTACAGCTTTATTCCTAAAGAGGCACAGTATCTCAATTTTAATTAGAAAAATCCCAGGGAAAACCTCTGAGCCCAGGTTGGACCAAAGCTAACAGGAGATGTGTCATATAAAAATGATTCTCTTATCCTAGATGAGGGGGCAAAGAGGGAGACAGGATGGAGAAGAAACTGCACCTTTCCTAGGAGAAGGAGGCTAGAAAGGTATTGGGTTAACAACTCTGTCCATGTTCTTTGCTATGTTTGAGGGCATGGATTGGCCTATTTACAAACAAATCTCTAAGATTCTGGAAAGACAAAAAAATGGCTAGGAAAGAGCCACCCACTCGATACTCAGAGAAGAGACTTCCAGCATAGTGGCTTCAGTGAAAGGCAGGGAGAGGTGACATGTTTATTTGAAGCACAATTCCCTGATAACTCAGTTGGTAAAGAATCCGCCTGCAGTGCAGGAGACCCCGGTTTGAGCCCTGGGTCTGGAAGATCCCCTGGAGAAGGGATTGGCTACCCACTATAGTATTCTTGGGCTTCCCTTGTGGCTCAGCTGGTAAAGACTCTGCCTGCAACTGGGGAGACCTGGGTTCGATCCCTGGATTGGGAAGATGCCCTGGAGATGGGAAAGGCTACCCACTCCAGTATTCTGGCCTGAAGGATTTGATGGACTGTATAGTCTATAAGATCGCAAAGAGTCAGACACGATTGAGCGACTTTCACTTTCAGTGACAGTAGGCTTCCCATCAAAGGACATCAAGAAAAATGGACAAGAAAGGACTTCTCTGGTGGTCTAGTGTTAAGACTCCCCTCTAGGGGATGCAGATTCGATCCCTGGTTGGGAAACTAAGATCTCGGATGCCCTGTGACACGGCCAAACAAAAAAGGAGAGAGAGAAACTGACAAGAAGCACCTAACATATGTAGCACCTGAAACGGAGCCTACTGGGAAGGTCTGGTCTGTTTTCCTCATATGACTATAACTCCGCAGTGCCTTATGGTTTCACAAGCACTGCCCAGGACTGCCACCAACCCATGAGTGCTTTTGTGCAAATTAGAAAGGCATGCCTTCCTTGAGCTGACCCAACACCTGGCCACCTCCTTAGCACCCTGCCAGGATTCTTGTGTTGAGTGTTGGATTTCAGCCTCCTGATACCCCTCAGCCTGGATCCCACCAGCCCAGGGTCCCACCTGCATAAGCATCTCTGACAGTCCAGGCCACCCAGAAGGAAGTGAGGCAGGCAGGCTATCCCTTCTTCAAAAGCAAGACTTCCAGCATCAGTAAAAGTAAGGCTCAGTGGTAGCTTTGGCTTGGTGATGGAAGACAGTAGCAGGAATGGCAACAATGGCTAACTTGGAAGGCCTCTAGGAATGGACAGCCCACTCCCAGGTACCAGAGCCATAGGGACATCCCTGGTAGTGGAGAGGCCAGCCACAAACTCCACGGACGGAGTGACAGCAGAGGCAACATCAGCTTCTGAGGCTATTGGGCTGATTCAAGGAGGAGCAGTGATGAGGGTCTGTGCACATTTGTCTCTCCCGCTTACAAACAGGGATTTTTGTTTTAAACAGGAATTAATCAATTAGCTAATGAAGAATTTATGTAGCAAAATGCCTTGATAGAGATGAAACATTTTTATCTCCTTCAAAAACCATAGGATATCACTTCTACGTGGAGTCTAAAATATGACACAAGTGAGCTTATCTACAAAACAAAAACAGACTCACAGCCATGGAGAACAGACCGGTGGTTGCTAAGAGGAAGGGGGTTGGGAAGAGATGGATTGAGAGTTTGGGGTTAGCAGATGCAACCTAGTATACATAAGATGGATAAACAACAAGGTCTCACTGCCTAGAACAGGGAACTATATTCAGTATCCTGTGATAAACCTAATGGAAAAGAACATGAAAAAGAATATATATATGTGTGTGTGTGTGTGTGTGTGTGTGTGTGTGTGTGTATGTGTTTATCTGAACATATGAATCACTTTGATGTACACCCAAAACTAACACAACATTGTAAATCACTATACTTTGATAAAATGAATTTTAAAACTTTGTCTCCTTTGATTTTACCTTTGAAACATCAAAAATAACTCCCCTTTGAAGGGCATGGTGGTGTAAGGATTTAGGGAAGCTGTACTTAGAAAAGGTAATGCAGGATTTAGGAAAGCCAGTTTTATAAGGTTGTATTCAAACTTGTAGGGTAGTTTGTCTTCAAAGAGAAGCCACACTCTCATCCCTCTCAAAGAGTGAGGAGTCAGTCCATTTAAGGTGCAAAAAAAAGGCACTGGCCCCCAGAAGCAGAAACAGGAGAAGGGGAAATGATCAAGGTTAAGGTCTGGGGGTGAGGGACACCAGAATTTGGGTGTGCCGCCTTCTGACAGCAGCTGGAGATCAGCTTCCACCCTGGAGGTCCTGAGCACCACGAGCCTGGGCGATCAGGGTACAGTTCTGCCACAAATGGGCATCAGGCCAGTGCTGGGAGCAATGGCCATAACAGCAGAGCCATCATCCCGGCAATGCAGTCCAGGGAATCAGTACCCAGGCAGCCTGCCACTATGCAGTTAGAGTCCCATTTATTTTTGTCCTTCGAAGGAGCCGCCCATGAATGTTCCAGTCACAGCATGAGTCAGAGTCTTGTTCCCCAAGAGCTGCTGCAATGCTGCCTCCATTCCACCCTCTCCCCCACTTCCTGGACTCCATCTGAGAGCCGCTCACCAGGGCTGTGTATGGATTAGGTGCGGGCTGGCTCTCCAACTCTGAAGTTTGCACAGAGCCACAAGGGGCGGGGAGGTGGGACAGAACTGGACACTCTTTACCTGCGTCTGTGACGAAAAGTAGCATTCAAACCACTGAAGGAAAGAACGGATCATTTAAAAGTTTTGGGTAAATTGACTAGCAATTGGGGGAAAATATTAGCTCATTACCTTACTCTATCCAATGAAATACAGACTTTTATTTTGTACTCGAGGATAGTTGATTAACAATGTTGTGTTGGTTTCAGGTGTACAACAACGTGATTCAGTTACATATTTACATGTATCTGTCTTACTCCTGGAGAAGGAAATGGCAACCCACTCCAGTATTCTTGCCTGGAAAATCCTATGGGCAGAGGAGCCTGACAAGTACAGTCCATGGGGTAGCAAAGAGCTGGACACAACTGAGCGACTTCACATTCCAGTTAGGTTGTTGCAGAATATTGAACAGAGTCCCCTGTGTTATATAGTAGGTCCTTGTTGGTTATCCATTTTAAATATAGCAGTGTGTACATGTCAATCCCAAACTTCCTAACTATTCCTTAATGTAAACATTTTAGGCACAAAAATTATTTAAAAATAGGAAGAATGATGACAAGTAAACAATGTTAAGTACAAACAGTTGGAAACTTCGGTGTGGCGAAATTTTAAAATCACATGTAAGTTTCAAACATAAGTGGCAAACTGAGGAAAATAAAAATGTGAGGCAAAGGGTTACTACTCATAATATTAACAGAGCTCATACAATGCATGAAAAATTAAAACTTCAATAGAAAAAATGGGCAAAAGTCACAAACAGGTAAGTAAAACACATTGGTCAAAAATATATGAAAAAATGTTCAACTTTGCTAATACTCAGAGGCAAATTGAAACAATAACAAGATAATTTTCACCTGTCAGATTAGCAAATATTTTTAATTGCCTAAACTCACACACTGACAAGGTTGGAAGACATGTATACTTCATGCTTTTTCTATTGGAGTATAAAATGACACAACTTTCCCTGAGGGAAATCTGATAAGACGTATCAAAACATTAGATATACATTCTCTTTGGTGAAGCAATTCTGCATGTAGGACTTTAATCCAAAGAGATTATTACACATCTTTGAAAAGATGGATTCAGACTTTATGAGTTTGAAAAATAAGAAATAACTTTAATGTTTCTTAGTAGGGGCTTCTCTGGTGGCTCAGACAGTAAAGAATCTGCCTGCAGAGCAAGAGACCTTCCTTGGGTTGGGAAGATGATCCCCTGCAGGAGGGCATGGCAGTCCACTCCAGTATTCTTACCTGGAGAATCCCGTGGACAGAGGGCCTGGCAGGCTACAGTCCATGGGGTCGCAAAGAGTGGGACATGACTGAGAAACCAAGCACAGCACAGTACAGTAGGGGCTAGTTAAGTAATTGTGGTACATGCATTTATGGACTGCTTATAGCCCTTGAAAAGAATGATGTGGACTTTCCTTGGTGGACCAACGGTTTAGAATCTACCTGCCAATGCCGGGGACATGGGGTCGATCCTTGGTCCAGGAAGATCCCGTATGCCACAGGGCAACTAAGCCTGGGCGTCACAACTAGAGAGTTGCCTCCATTTGCTGCAACTAGAGACAGCTCAAGCACACTAATGAAGACCCAGGGCAGCCAACAATAAATAAATAAGAATGATGTAAATCTATATCAACACAGAAAGATGACTTCAATGATTGAATCTTTAAGGACCATGCCATTCAGTCATGTCAACTATTATCCTTCCTTATCAGCAGAGTTTTTGATAAATTACCCCTTATTAAATTGGCACTTGGTTCGTAGCTTTGCAAATGACTATCACTCAAGGAGACTTAAATATCTGCATGAATAACCCATACCCTTTCCAGTCTCTGGAATTCTTGAATTTCTCTTTACAATAAAATACAATAGATGTTACTGTGTCATCGCCTGGTTTCTTGGCCACAGTCTGCACAAATTGCCTCATCTCTAAAATTACTAAATCAGGCTATTTCTCTGACCACATCCTCTTATCCTCTCAACTAGCCTGCTCAATTTTCATGATACATTTGTTTTTATTTTGCTTCAGATCTTCTAGTCCACCCCTCTATTCATCGAAGACTTAATGATCAACAATTTCAAGCATTCTCTTGCCAATATTTTAAATTCCTTCACCTCATTATTCCCCCTGCACCTGCTGCAAAATCACCTACCCTCTGTGATTAAATTATCTGTTCTTGTTGTTTTTTTTCACACCCTGGCTACCAAGCAATACTAGAGTATCACCTCCTGAAAGACAGGTACCACTAGTCACTATTGTTCACTAATTTCAACTGGGCCCTTGCTTGAGTCTGTTCCCACAAAGGTAGAGCCTGAATCACAGATCTGGATGCCAATGGTTTATTTTAAGATATTCCTAAATAGAGGAATGCAGAGGGGAGAGAGAAGAGGAGAGAAAGAGGGGGAGAGGGGTAGGAATAAGGAGAGAGAAGCAGGGTGGGAGGAGAGGGACCACTGTAGGGCATGTTAAGAGCACATTACTACCGTGGCAACTGGAGCTCAATTCCACCTGCACCTCAGAGAGACCATATAGAGCCATCCTTTCTTCTCTGCCATTGGTGGAGGTCTGCTCTCAGGGGCATTAACTCCCTCTCATTCCAGGCTCCCTTGTGCACAGGTCACACAAGCTCCTAGCCAGAGGATGCCCCCAGGCAGTTGTGTTTGCAATAGAAAACCATCAGCATGTTTGCAGAACTGTGAGTGCCAGGGGATATCAGTGGGCCACCCCTGCAGCCGCAGTGAGGCCTAGCATCTTACCCTGTTACCCTAGCCACCTTCAAATCCCTCCCTAAAACCATTTCAAAATTCCTTATCACTTCAAACCTCTGCAATTGATTTTGCCTCCTAATTCACAGAGAAACATGGACGTCCTCAAAAAGGAATTCATCGAATTTCTGCCAACAGTTCTACCACTGTGTCTACATCCACACCCATCATTTCTCTTTCTTCCTCTTCAGTGAAAGAGAAATCCCTCACCCATCAAAGGCCAACACTTGCCTCTTTTTGACTCTCCCTTCCACCTTCTATGGTGACTCTTCTCAACTGACTGATTGCCTTTTCTCTCTCTTCGTTGACCTCTCGCTCGCCTCTTCTCTTTACCTTAAACAAACAACCCTCCCTAGAATTCACTTCCCCATTCCACCTGTGGTCCTGTCTCTCCTCCTCTTCACATGAGATTTATTGAAAGAGCATCTTGGCCTCCAGTTTCTCTCCTCCTGTTCCTTTCTTCCTGTTCCATTAGTAAGGGCACTACCAGGGTCACAAATAGCCTCCTTGTGGCAAAAGTCAGAGGATTCCAGTCCTTGTCTCTCTGCCATTTCAGCCCATCTGACTCTGCAGATTAGTTTCTCCCTGGGCTTCTAAGACATCTAATTCATTGGGGTTTGCTCCTTTCTCCCTGGTCACATTTCTTCAGTGTCTTTACCCACCTTCTAAAAGATGCTATCCTCAGCTCTCCAGCACTCTACCAATGCTCTCATCCACTTCCACACCTCTAATCACCACGCTAAGGGGGATGACTCGTAGATCTACAGAAAAAACCCAGACTTCTTTGCTGAACTCCAGACCTAAATTTGCATTTACTTAATGCACACACTTGGAGAAGGCAATGGCACCTCACTCCAGTATTCTTGCCTGGAAAATCCCATGGACGGAGGAGCCTGGTAGGCTGCAGTCCATGGGGTCGTAAAGAGTTGGACACGATTGAGCGACTTCACTTTAACTTTTCACTTTCATGCATTGGAGAAGGAAATGGCAACCCCCTCCAGTGTTCTTGCCTGGAGAATCTCAGGGATGGGGAAGCCTGGTGGGCTGCCATCTATGGGGTTGCACAGAGTCAGACATGACTGAAGTGATTTAGCAGCAGCAGCAACGCATACACTCAAATCCGTCACTTTGGCCAACTTATTAAACTTCCCTTAACCTGCATTCTTGGGTGTAAAATGAAAATGAGATACCTATCTCTTGTGACCTTCAAAAATTTTTTTAATTTTGAAGTAACTATAGATTCATAGAAAGTTGCAAATACAGTATGGGGATGTCCCCAGTGCCCTTCCTCCAGTTTCCCTCAATGGTTACACTTTACATAACAATTCAGTTCAGTTCAGTTCAGTTGCTCAGTCATGTCCGACTCTGCGACCCCATAAATCACAGCACGCCAGGCCTCCCTGTCCATCACCAACTCCCGGAGTTCACTCAGACTCATGTCCATCGAGTCAGTGATGCCATCCAGCCATCTCATCCTCTGTCGTCCCCTTCTTCTCCTGCCCCCAATCCCTTCCAGCATCAGAGTCTTTTCCTATGAGTCAACTCTTCGCATAAGGTGGCCAAAGTACGGAGTTTCAGCTTCAGCATCATTCCTTCCAAAGAAATCCCAGGGTTGATCTCCCTCAGGATGGACTGGTTGGATCTCCTTGCAGTCCAAGGGACTCTCAAGAGTCTTCTCCAACACCACAGTTCAAAAGCATCAATTCTTCGGCACTCAGCTTTCTTCACAGTCCAACTCTCACATCCATACATGACCACAGGAAAAACCATAGCCTTGACTAGACGGACCTTTGTTGGGAAAGTAATGTGTCTGCTTTTGAATATGCTATCTAGGTTGGTCATAATTTTCCTTCCAAGGAGTAAGTGTCTTTTAATTTTATGGCTGCAGTCACCATCTGCAGTGATTTTGGAGCCCCCAAAAATAAAGTCTGACACTGTGTCCACTCTTTCCCCATCTAGTGCAACATTAAAAACAGGAAACTGACATGGGAATAATGTGTGCAGTTCTATACCATTTTATTACCAGTGTGGGTTTGTGGAACCACTACTGCAATCATGATACAAAACTACTCCATCACCACAGAGAGTTCCCTCATTTGCATCTCTGTGTTTCTTTTAAAAAGTCTCATCAGATCCTTGTGAGAATGGACATATATGTTATTTGGGTTTGTGTTCTCAGAGTCTCACACATGGTGCCCTGCTCTCAGAAAGTACTGCTAAAGGTTTGTGAAAGCAAGGCTGGAAGAATGGAAAGGGCATCTGATCCATGGAGGCCAGGGAGAGTTGTCTGGGATCCAGGGCAGACTATGACAATGCTTAGCTCCAAGCCAGTGACCAGCGACCTGAGGACAGGGGAGCCTGGTGGGCTTTAACATTAGTTAAAGACTAATGTTTGCAGAAAGCACACACATAGGATGGACATGGTTAGAAAGACAGAGATCTTGTTTTACTCACTGGCATTTCCTCAGTGCTCAGGATAGTGCTTGGTGGTTAGTGGGCTCTCAGAAGATTTTAACTGAATAGTCAACACTTATACCACGTGCAAGGGAGAAAGAACAAATCAATAGGTGTTCAATTATCAACCAGCCTGGGACAGAGCCCTCTTCCTTTTGAATAAGGAATCGCCTTTATCTCCTGGTGAATAACATGTTAGCAGATGCAGCAAGAGTCAGAATGGTGAGGCTCGTGTGTGCATGCATGCTAAGTTGCTTTAGTTGTGTTGGACTCTTTGCAACCCTATTGGACCATAGCCAGCGAGGCTCCGCTGTCCATGGGATTCTCCAGGCAAGAATACTGGAGTGGGTTGCCATGCCCTCATCCAGGGGATCTTCTCAGCCCAGAGATTGAACCCACATCTCTTATGTCTCCTCCATTGGCAGCTGGGTTTTATACCACTAATACCACCTGGGAAACCCTGGTGAGGCTCACCTCACATTAATTCCAACAGTTAATCATACTTCCGTCTGTCTGTATCAGGGGCTTCCCTGGTGGCTCAGATAGTAAAGAATCTGCCTCCTATGCGGGAGACCCTGGTTTGATCCCTGGGTCAGGAAGATCTCCTGGAGAAGGAGATGGCATCCCACTCCAATATTCTTGCCTGGGAATTCCCATGGACAGAGAAGTCTGATGGGCTACAGCCCATGGGGTCTCAAAGAGTTGGACACGACTGTGACTAACACTACACTGTCTGTAGCAGAGAGGAAAGACTTTCTCAATTCAGTCCCTTTTGTGGGAACCTCTGACATCACACCACATGGCCAGTTACTGTCTTCGTTCTACCCTGCTCTCACATCACCAGCACTTCCTGTGCATACTAGAAGAATCAGGGAGACCATCTTGACTTCAGCTTGTCTGCTACTAGGCTAGCATGTGGGGCAACATTTGTCTCAAGGCTCAGCACTGTTGTTCAGTCCTAGGACATGATCTTAAAATTTTGCTTACTAGTAATTGCTCTTGATATATAAGTAATATTTTTGTTGTCCAGCAATTATGATAGTCAGTAGGAGAGCTCTAAAATTGGGAAGAGAGGAAAAGCACAGATAAAAATAGCTAGACAAACTGCATAGACAATTACGCATACATTCATGGCAAACCTCGCCCCATATAGACGTGATGTATTTGTTTATCATCATATCATTATTCCTATTAGAAGGAAAAATAAGGAAATATTTCTCCAACATGTTCCATGTTATTATAAGATTTTAATCAGAGCAAAAGTCAATTTGGGTTCCCTTAAATAGTGTGGTTAAATCCTCCAGAATGAGAAACACTAGCCTGGAATCTCTTTGTCAGCAGTGAGCAATTTGTGTTGTCTAGTCTGCAAGTCTCAAAGGGCAATTATTTGATTTCCAAGCCTTAAACTTATTTATCAGTGGTAATTTATAAACTTGGCACAACAATTTGTGAACTGATGTTATGCTTCCAGCAGGGTGGTTTGGAAACAATCCATACGGGAATTCATTTTCTTTTTTTTGGCCTGGCTGCAGGGCATAGGGGATCTTAGCTCCCTGACCAGGGATCAAACTGGTGCCCTGTGAAATGGAAGCCTGGAGTTTTAACCACTGGACCAGCAGGGAAGTCCTAGAAATTTATTTATAATGGAGGAAATGAGAGGCAATCCATGGGTCTCTTCATTTAGGAAATGGTGGTGGGGGGGCGGTGTTAGGAAGTACAGTGTGTCTTGTACATTAAGTGAAAGACCCATTGGTATCTGTCAGGGTGTGTTTGATGTTTGCAGAAAGCACACACACAGGATGGACGTGGTTAGAAAGACAGGGACCTTGTTTTACTTACTGGCATTTCCTCAGTGCTCAGGATAGTGCTTGGTGGTTGGTGGGCTCTCAGAAGATTTTGACTGAATGAATAGTCAACACTTATACCACGTGCAAGGGAGAAAGAACAAATCAATAGGTGTTCGATTATCAACCAACCCAAGGCATTCTGGGTAATAATGTCACAACACAAGACTTAGCCGTGCAGCCTGTTGGGTCACAGCAAAATGAGAGAGGATTGAGAGAGAAACAAGGATTCAGAAGAATAAGGTCAGAGGAGACAACCAAAACAGCTCTGGAAAATTTCCATGGTTCAGAGCCAGCTTTGGTTGGGTTTGGGCAAGTCAGTCCAGTCTGGAGGGTGGGCATGACAGCATGAGTCCCAGTAATAGGCTAGAATCAAAGTCAGGTGGATGGAGAACAGTCCAGTCCTAGCAGAACCTGAGTCAGTTTGCTGTAGGGCAAAAATTGGCACAACGTTGTTAATCAAATAAATAAACATACAAAGCAAAACAACAAAAACAAAAACCCACAAATTTAAAATAAACTAGCAAGGCAGCCAGGCTACATTTCCCCTTTTTTACTAAGCAGCCTCAGATTTTCTGTTGCAATTACATACTTTACTCTCTGAAGAATGTATTTTCACCCCAGTGTTTTCTGCTACTTTACAGATAAGTATGAGCTTCAGGGAGAGGAAGGATGAGGAGTAGAAAGAGGAAACAGAGAAAAGAACGAGAGAAATTAAGACATCCCTGTATCACTTGTGCCAGGGCTGGATCAGGATTGCTGATGCCCCACCTCCCAGTTACTGCCCAGTATCCTGCCCACTCCTGGCTTCCTGTCTGCCACAATGCTACAACTGCAACAAACCACAGCTGCTGGAGAGCCAACCTAGGACAGAGGAAGCCTTGCCCCCTGCATCTCAACACAGCACCACCTTTGTTCTGAGTGCCTGGCTTCCCGCTCCATACACACTGAAGTTCCGCTCTCCTGCGGTTACTTGACCTTTCAGGGCTTTTTCCTTTGCAGCATGAGCATCTCAATCAGTGAGACAGAGCTGGAAGGTCATCCAGTCTAGAATGCCTCTGAAGCCAAAGCTAATAAATAGCTGAAAAATGGGTCAATGGTGGGAAAGAAAGACTCTGTGTGTGTCTATGTGTGATTTAAAACTAACAGGAAAATCATTGCAAATAGAATTCCAGCAGGACAAATTCGTACCAAACAGGAAATTGTAAATGGTTCTAAGAAATAGCTAAGAACATAAACTGTTTGCAGAAAGAAAAAAAAACTGAGGGATGACATCATTGCCTCTAAAAGGAATCAGTATCTTAAAAATTAAATAAATAAACTGATCCATGAGGCGAAGGGATAACCAGAGCATATCTGATTCTTTGCCCTGTATTTTTACAGCAAGATTTTAAAAAAAAGATTTCAAGCATGATTCTTAGAGAGTGAATCAGGGAGACCATCTTGATAAAACTGGGAAGAGAGGAAAAAGATAGAAGAAAATAGCTAGACAAACTGTATAGACAATTACACATATATTCATGGCTAAACACGCCCCACATAGAACGTGCGTGTGTGTGTTTATCATCAAATTACTATTCCTATTAAAAGGAGAAAGAAGAAAATATTTATCCAACATGATCCACGTTATTATAAGATTTTAATCAGAGCAAAAGTCAGTTTCTGTCTATATCCACACACATCACTTCTCTTTTCTCCTCTTCAGTAAAAGAGGAATCTCTCATCCATCAAAGGCCAACACCTCTGCCTCTCTTTGACCCTCCCTTCCATCTTCTTGGTAACTCTCCTCAATTAATTGCTTTTTCTCTCTCTTGAATCTTCAACTTGTCTCTTTCATCTGACTGCAGCACAAGAGACCTGGGTTTGATCCTTGAGTTGGGAAGATCTCCACAAACAAATCAAGTGACTTGGAACTAGCAGACATAATTTCCAAAGTGAGAGACTATAGCATATATGGGAAGGGCAAGAATATCAGTATCTAACTCAGATATGTTGATCTCTCAGAAAGGAAAGGCTTTGGACTTCTCCTCATAACACTTTCTCTGGCCGAGTTAGTCTTAACCAGGGTCCAGATAGGAGGTGAAGCAGCTGGAGCTTCCTGAAAGGTTCACTCAGTGATAAAGGTGGTCTTGGAGTCCAGCCGAGGGATCTGTTAGCAGAAAGTAGGATGCTAGTGAAAGGCTTGGGCAGAGAGCTGAAGAGACAGGTCTCAATGAGTTAAAATTGGTTTTAAGAAGTTTATAGGGCTTCCTGGTGGCTCAGTGGTAAGGAATCCATCTGCCAATGCAGAAGACTTGGGTTGGATCCCTGATCTGGGAGGATCCCACATGCTGTGGAGCAGTGAAGCCTATTTGTCCCCACTACTGAGCTTGTGCTCTAGGCACTGGAGCTGTAACTACTAAAGCCCTTGAGCCCTCGAGCCTGCGCTCCACAAGAGAAACCACCACAATGGGAAGCCAATGCACCGTAATGAGGAGTAGCCTCCACTCATCACTAGAGAAAGTTTGACCAAAGCAATGAAGACCAGGCATGGCCAAAAATAAATATGTAAATAAATAAGGAGTGATAATGCTAATATTTAATTTATAAAGTTATTAGGAAGATTGAAATAATTCACACTGTTAAAGCATATATCTAGCACATGGGAAGCCTTTTTTTTTTTTAATTAAAAACTTGTATCAAGTGCCAACCACTAAGCAAATGCTGTTTTAGGTGCTGAAAATGCAATGATGAACATGCAGCTTCTATTCTAGTATAACAGCACTTAATAAACCAATAAGCAACACAGTAAACAATACAGTGGCATGTAATAAGAAGCACTCTAAAAAAAAATAACATGATGAGAATGATTTTTTTGAATAAGGTAGTAAAGAAAGCCTTCTATGAGGCAATGGTATTTGACATAGATCTAACATGGTGAGGGCACACATCATGAGGATATCTAAGTGGAAAAGTATTCTGGGCAAAGGAAACAGCATGTGCAAAAGCCCTGAGGCAGGTGTGTGCTTGGGGATTTCCCAAGAGAACTGGAGGACAAGTGTGCCTTGAGAAGTGCGAGTAAGGAAAAAGGGTAGGAAATGAGATTAGAGAAGCAGGCAGCAGCCAGATCATAGAGTCTTGAAGGCTGTGAATAGGACTGGATTTTGTTTAAGATTATTAATAAGCCACTGGAGAGGATTGAACAGTGAAGTTATTGGGCATATCTGTAGAAGGATTGTGAGGATGGGAATGAAAGCAAGAAGAGTTGTTAGGTAGGAATATTCCAGATATGAGATGATGGTGCCTCAGACTGAGTGGTGTCTGTAGAGGTGTAGTATAGTTGTACTGGAACTAATAATACTCTGATTGTCAGGTCACAAAGTGTGACAGAAAAAGGAAGCACATGTTCTGAGGAACTTGGGAAATGGTGTCACCATTCACCGAGATGAATATCATTCAGGAAGTAGCTTTTGGGGGAGGGGAGGTGTTGAAAAGTTTGGTCTTGATTCATTTATGTGTGTGTGTGTGTGTTTATGTGTGTACATACATGTAATGGATCATTACTCAGCCATAAAAAAATGAAATGATGCCATTTGCTGCAACATGGTTGGACCTAGAGATTATTATGCTAAGTGAAATAAGTCAGAGAAATACAAATACTATAAAATATCACTTATGTGTGGAATCTAAAAAAGAATACAAATGAATCTACAAACAAAACAGAAACAAACTCACAGACATAGATAACAAATAAATGATTTCCAAAGAGGAAAGGCAGGGAAAGGAATAAAAAGTATGAAATAACAGATATAAATTACAATACACAAAATAGATAAGCAATGAGGATTCACTGTATAGTACAGTGAATAATTAAAATAATTATTCAATATCTTACAATAAACTATAATGGAAAATAAGCTGATACATATATGTGAATACATATATATATATGTATACATCTGTAAACATGATTACATATATGTATACATATATATGATGCAGTATAATCTCTAAGTCCAATCATGTTGCTGCAAATACATATATATATATAAAACTGAATCACTTTGCTGATTACCTGAAACTAATACAATATTGTAAATCAACTACACTTCAAAGAAAAGGTTTGATTTTGGACATGTTCATTTTGAAATACAAATTAGACATCCAAATCCAGTATATGCTCAGTTGCTCAGTTGTTTCCAACTCTTTGTGACCCCAAGGACCATAATCCACCAGGTTCCTCTGTCCATGGGATTCTCCAAGCAAGAACACTGGATTGGTAGTCATGCCTTCTTCCAGGGGATATTCCTGACCAGGGATTGAACCCAGGGCTTCTGCATTGCAGGTGGAATTCTTTACCACTGAGCCTCCAGGAAAGCCCCATGGCTGCTACATTGTATGGCAAAGGGAATTTTGCAGATGTGAATTAGATTGGGGATCTTGAGTGAGGAGGTTGTCCAGGATTATCCAAGTGGCCCCAGTGTACTCCCCAGGGTTCTTCTAAAAGAGAAGGGAATGTGAAGATGGAAATGGGGAATACTGAGATTTAAAGATCCTATGATCCTGGCTTTGAAGTTGGAGGAAAGGTCCATTAGCCAAGAAATGCAAAAAATACAGTTCTAGGAACTGGGGAAGGCAAGGAAACATTCTCCCTAAGAGCTTCCAGAAGCAAACAGTCCTGCTGATACCTTGATGGTATCACTGAAACCAATTTTAGACTTCTGGCCTCTAGAGCTATAAGAGAATAGTCTGTGTTGTTTTAAGCTGTCAAGGTTCTGGTAATTTGTTACAGCAGCAATAGGTAACTGGGCTTCCCAGGTGGTGCTAGTGGTAAAGAATCCACCTGCCAATGCAGGTAGATATACAAGACATGGGTTCGATCCTGGGTCAGGAAGATCACTTGGAGAAGGGTATGGCAACTCACTCCAGTATTCCTGCCTGGAGAATCCTATGGACAGAGGAGCCTGGTGGGCTGCGGTCCATGGGGTTGCAAAGAGTCAGACACGACTGAAGCAACTTCACACACACAGCCCCAATAGGTAACTAATATGACAGGGTGGTGTAGGAGGCATGGCCACTACTGGTGAGGATGTGAGAGAGATGTAGAACTGGTGAGATGGTGACCGTCCCTGGATGTCTTCAAAGTAGGACAGTCTGTGAGAAAAGGCTATGAAGTAGCCTCACGCTTGGGATGGGTGTCATTTCTAACAAGCTCACAGAAGTCCGTGCTTCCAGAAAGGCCAAGAACTGACTTCCCATGATGAAAACTTGTATTGAATCAAAGCAACTTGTGCTGAGTTACCCAGGCTTTCTTCAAGACTGAGGACTGACACACCTGTACCAAGTGAGATTGGGTCCCAGGCTTTGGGGATGAGAAATGGCACCTTGGCTCGGTACCCAGTGCAGTGCATTATACATAAAGAATGATTTGATTGTGTGCGTGCTCAGTTGGATAATTGTGATATTGATGGTTTGCCTTGGAGACGAACAGAGATCATTCTGTCGTTTTTGAGATTGCATCCAAGTACTGCATTTCGGACTCTTTTGTTGGCCATGATGGCTACTCCATTTCTTCTGAGGGATTCCTGCCCACAGTAGTAGATATAATAGTCATCTGAGTTAAATTCACCCATTCCAGTCCATTTTAGTTCACTGACTCCTAGAATGTTGACGTTCCCCATGCCATCTCTTGTTTGACCACTTCCAATTTGCCTTGATTCATGGACCTGACATTCCAGGTTCCTATGCAATACTGCTCTTTACAGCATCGGATCTTGCTTCTATTACCAGTCACATCCATAACTGGGTATTGTTTTTGCTTTGGCTCTATCCCTTCATTCTATCTCTTGTTTGACCACTTCCAATTTGCCTTGATTCATGGACCTGACATTCCAGGTTCCTATGCAATACTGCTCTTTACAGCATCGGATCTTGCTTCTATCACCAGTCACATCCATAACTGGGTATTGTTTTTGCTTTGGCTCCATCCCTTCATTCTGTCTGGAGTTATTTCGCCACTGATCTCCAGTAGCGTATTGGGTACCTACCAACCTGGGGAGTTTCTCTTTTGGTATCCTATCATTTTGCCTTTTCATACTGTTCATGGGGTTCTCAAGGCAAGAATACTGAAGTGGCTTGCCATTCCCTTCTTCAGTGGACCACATTCTGTCAGACCTCTCCACCATGACCCGCCCATCTTGGGTTGCCCCGCAGGCATAGCTTAGTTTCATTGAGTTAGACATCGGTGTGGTCCTAGTGTGATTAGATTGACTAGTTTTCTGTGAGTATGGTTTCAGTGTGTCTGCCCTCTGATTCCCTCTTGCAACACTTACCATCTTACTTGGGTTTCTCTTACCTTGGGCGTGGGGTATCTCTTCACGACTGCTCCAGCAAAGCATAGCCACTGCACCTTACCTTTGATGAGGGGTATCTCCTTACCGCCACCGTTCCTGACCTTCAATGTGGGATAGCTCCTCTAGGCCCTCCTGTGCCTGCCCAGCCACCACTCCTCGGGTTGCTCCTCCCGGCAACCTGATGCAAAGAGCTGATTTATTAGAAAAGATCCTGATGCTGGGAAAGATTGAGGGAGGAGGAGAAGAGGACAAAAAGGATGAGATGACTGACTGTATCACTGACTCATTGGAAGTGAATTTGAGCAAACTCTGGTAGATAGTGAAGGACAGGAAAATCTGATGTGCTATAGTCCATGGGGTCACAAAGAGTCACGACTGAGAGGCTGAGCACACTGTCCAAGGGACTCTCAAGAGTCATCTTCTCCAGCACCACAGTTTGAAAGCAACAAATCTTTAGGGCTCACCTTCTTTATGGTGCAACTCTCACATCCATACATGTAATACTGGAAAAACCATAGCTTTGACTATACAGACTTTCTTGGCAAAGTGATGTCTCTGCTCTTTAATATATTGTCTAGGTTTGTCATAGCTTTTCCAAGGAGCAAGCATCTTTTAATTTTATGGCTGCAGTCACTGGCCACAGTAATTTTAGAGCCCAGGAAAATAAAGTTTCTCACTGTTTCCTTTGTTTCTCCATCTATTTGCCATGAAGTGATGGGACCAGATGCCATGATCTTCATTTTATGAATGTTGAGTTTTAAGGCAGCTTTTTCATTCTCCTCTTTCACCATCACCAATTGGCTCTTTAGTTCCTCTTCACTTTCTGCCATTTGGGTGGAATCATCTGCATGTCTGAGGCTATTGATATTTCTTCTGGAAATCTTGATTTCAGCTTCATCTAGCCTGGAATTTTGCATGATGTGCTCTGCATATAAATAAAACAAACATGGTGACAACATATTTCCTTGATGTACTGCTTTCCCAATTTTGAACTAGTCCATTATTCCATGTCCGGTTCTAATGGCTGTTTCTTGACTTGCATACAGTGTTGTTGGATGAGTGCTAAGTTTAGCAGTGAGTTTAAGTCCACAAGAATAACCCTTATTCCACTTATATGTTTTCTTTTTGAACTCTTAAAAATCTCTATGTGTTGTACAACTGTAAATGTTGCTCTTGTTTATAAAACTCTTAATATTTAAAAGAAATTTGTCTATGCTGCATAGCCAAGTCTGAGATCTGAAGGAGTTGGGGCATTTTTACCAAGGGAGATTGACTGTCTTCAGAAGTCATCTTGTGGTAAGAGGCTTAACATGGAAGTAAAACGGAGGTATCAGGACTGAGATTTACAGAAACCATTTTTGAATGACATTACTTGAATCTAGCATCAAGTTCCTCATGAATCTAGTCAACGACTGAGATGGTCTATGTTCACAAGCCAATAGGTTTAGATTCTCTCCCTTTCTCCTTCTCAATCTTTCTCCCTTATTGATCTATCTATCATGTCTGTCTTTCTCTTAAAAGTTGTATTTTCTATTAGTTGAAAGCAAAAAGACTCAATTGATTCATTGATTCAGATCCTCAGAAACAGGATGCTAAATATAGCTTCTAATATGTGGATTTGGATTATCTGGAGTCAGTTAGACAGCAAAAAGGCACTCTATAGGCTGAGCTCAATATTGACAACCCCTTTTTATGCTGTATAAAACCAGTTAAACAGGTGTCTCCAGATTTTGGAGAATCAGATCCTGGTCATTTCAATGTTCTTGCACTAAGGGGTTGTGTAAGATATATTCAAATGTTGGAATGCACTGAGTATCTATAACCATTTTCAATAACCCTACATGAGAAAACAATTGTCCTAACTTGAACCTATAGCATTTCAAGTCAAAGAGTAAGAATAATACAATTAACTAAAAGAGTCTCCCCTTCTGTCTTTTTGTAATCTGAGATGGTTGCAAATTCATTGATTTGTATTGGAATAAAAGAACTCTTTATCCTAAACTAAAAATATTGTTAACAGAGACGGTGTGGGGGGGTGTCCCTAGGAGAAGATATATTTGGATCCTAGAAGAAGCCTTATCTACACCTCTAGATATAATGTGCCCAATTCTTGTCATATTGGATTGAGTTCTGGATCTGACTGTATACCGCCACAGCTAATAATGGCTTTTACATTTTTTAAGTGTAAAATAAAACTAAGAATAAGAGATAGAGACCTTATGTGGACAGAGAAGCCTAAAATATTTACTATCTGGTGCTTTATTTGAAAATCATGCCAGTCTTGCAAATCACATTCAAGAACCTCCTGCTTGGCTTCTCTGCCAGATAAAGGCAACAATCACTCTTGCTGACAAGAGGCAACTGGAATGTTTCCATGAGAAATAGATTAGTATTCTTTAGTATTCCCACTCCAGTATATTTTTTTCCCAAAAACTGTTCTAAGACAGAAGCTAAGATGGACAGCATATAAATGAGGGCTTGGGGATCAGTGGAGTACTGAGGCCAAGGCTGCTTTCTGGGAACTAAATATTTCTAGGAAGATTTCCATGTTTAAAGCTCAATAGAATTGTTTTCACTTTATTTTCTGATACTTAAAACATGAGAATTAATTGACACCATAATACTTTTAAGAAAGATGTATTGAATACTATGAGAAAAACTTCATGCTGGAACAATAATGGTTAAATGAAATATCTGACTTTCTTTAATAGATAGTAAAGTGAGATGACCTCTAAAAGAGCACAGATCCCCAAAAAAGACACCCCAGAAAAGATACTTCAATGTGGCCATGGGACATGATAAAAAGAATTTCTCTCTAAAAATGATATCTAGGTAAACTGGCTGGTCACTCAACTAAATCCACTGCCAGAAAAATGTTCCTACTCACTTCTGTCCAGCATGATAAGACAAGTGCTGTGCTCTGGTGACTGCCATGCTATCCCCTATGTTTCCCCCTGTTTCAAATGACACTATCACATTTAATTATTCTCTTTACAATGTACGCTGGGTGTTTTAGGGTGCCTGTAAAACCTACATGATGTATTGAGATCTCTGGCATTTGGAGTTATACACAGGAATGGAATGAGACTCCCAGTGATCTAGACTAGGACTTAGTAAATGCTTTTTAGAGATGTGAATTTTTAGGTGAATTTATGGAAAGTGTATGTATGTGTATTTCTGTAGATATGTATATTGAGTATGTATGTGTATATGTTTGTATAAGACAGACATAAAAAATAGTGGACTCTGTGAATAACTTCTGTTTGTTCCCACACCAACCAGACTTTTCATTATTGCTGCTTTAAATAGGTTTCCCTTTGAGGTCAATTCTATTCCCTTTCTTATCTCATATGTTCCTGATGGATTTGCCTTTATCCCTTGGTTTGTTGATGTTGTTTAGTAGCTAAGTCATGTCTGACTCTTTGTTACCCCATGGACTATAGCCTGCCAGTCTCCTCTGTCCATAGTATTTCCCTCAAGAATACTGATGTGTGTTGCCATTTCCTTCTAAAGGAGATCTTCCTGAGCCAGGGATTGAATCCACATCTCCCCTTTGGCAGGCAGATTACCATTGAGCCACTTGGGAAGCCTTTATTCCTGTTGCTGCTGCTGCTACTAAGTCGCTTCAGTCGTGTCCGACTCTGTGTGACCCCATAAATGGCAGCCCACCAGGCTCTGCCATCCCTGGAATTCTCCAGGCAAAAACACTGGAGTGGGTTGCCATTTCCTTCTCCAATGCATGAAAGTGAAAAGTGAAAGTGAAGTCACTGAGTCGTGTCTAACTCTCGGTGACCCCATGGACTACAGCCTATCAGGCTCCTCTGTCCATGGGATTTTCCAGGCGAGAGTATTGGAGTGGGGTGCCATTGCCTTCTCCATTATCCCTGGTTACTCAGAACTAAACAATCAGATTATTTCATATATCAATTTGATAGGAATAAGCCCATTATTCATGTGCTTCTTTACCAATGAAATTAAACAAGACTTTTGCTGGAAGTTCTGGAAAAGAAAGCATAACTCTTTCTTTCCCAGATTTCAACCTAAGAGAGCAATAGCAACAAGAGCTATATAATTCTTCTTGTGAGTAGCGGAGACTTAAGCATAAAAGTCAAACTGAGTACGTGGAAGAAAGTAAGAGACAAAAAGGGAAACAGAAACAGAGACTAATTTCCAGGGAAAACAGTTAAGCCTTGGATCAAGTCAAACTAACTTGAGTTCTTCAATCATTTGAGCAAATAAATCCATTTCAATCTTTAATAGCCAGTTTCCATTGTAGTTTTGTCACACGCAGCATACTCACTCTCTGATGAATAAAATGAAGATTTTTTTTTATTCAGAGCACATTAAAGCAAACAAATAACTAAATGAATAAATAAAACAAATCAGTCTTTCCCAATGTAATTTGTGCTCTACATTAATGACGCTCAAAATCTTACTTTTCCACTGTTCCAGACTCTGTGAGTTATTTCCAATTTTCCAACTGACCTGCTTACATCAGGCACAGTCATTATTAGAATAAGTTACAGACAGTAAATACTAAGGAGCTCTTACATCTAAAACAATGTTGGAAATCTGGTCTAAAGCCAAGAAATCTGGTCTGAAGAAGTTAAAGCATTCCCAATGTTAGCAAATTGTCTTGGAAAGAGATATTCAGGGCAGTCAATAGCGATGCAGAATTGTCCCGAAAAATGACTGTTTACAACTATCATGCAACTAAAGCCTTGTAAAAATAAACAAACAAGAAAACAAAATCTTGTGATTATCTAGCCCTTAAGAAACACCCAGAGACTGGACATGGGGTTGATTTATATTAAAACGATGTCCATGACCTGTGAATACATTTCCTATTAAAATAGTCTCTCAAGAATCTGTGGAGAAATGATGAAACTTGGAAGGATGACCCTGAGAAAATTTTCTGTGCTTTAGTCATGTTTATGATAAAATTTCTGTGACAGTTTTATCATGTGTGACAACATTTCAAACCATCATTTGTGTGGCTTTTCACTAGCCAGTGTATACACAACAGTAAATATGTACTGATATATGGCTTTGCCTACCACTGTAAATCAACCATCTTTCTAGATGTTTAATCTATACCATCTACAGTTTTATTTATCCAGTCGTTATTTTTCTAATCTACTTAGGTTTCCCTGATGGTTCAATGATAAAGAATCTGCCTAACAATATAGGAGATATGGGTTCCATCCCTGGGTCAGGAAGATCCCGAGGAGAAGGAAATGGCAACACCTGGGAAATCCCATGGACAGAGGAGTCTGTGGGGCTACAGTCCATGGGATCACAAAAGAATTGAACACAACTTAGTGACTAAACAACAATATACTTAGTTATTAAGGGGAGATTTTGTTCAGTAAAGATGATCACTATGACTAGAAAATTCTATTATTCTTTGCTCTTAACGTTAGCCTTAAGATTAAGTTCTATTCAAATTAAGTAAGGGGACAACTTGATGGTTTGGTATACACATTCATTATGAAATGATCACACAGAATTAAACTAATATGTGAGCAACTCACATAGTTACAATTTTTTTATCTTTTGTGCTAAGAACTTTTGAACTCTATCCTCTTAGCAAATTCCAAGTATTTCAAATATTTCTGTCACAGAATGTCAAAGTACCTTGTGTTTCCTGAGTAACAGGAGTGTCTGTCATGATAATGAGGTGACTTGTGGTGGGCTCCCTGGATAGCTTAGGAGGACTGTTCACCAGAAAGCCCAACCACATAATCAGAAGGTTGAAAATCTGGTCCAGCCCAACTTTTGTGGAAGAGCAGGAGGCTAGACGTACTCGATGTAGGTAATAAATCATGCTTACTTAATGACCTCAATAAAAAGTTTGGACACCAAGGTGCAGTGGTGCTTCATAGTCATTGAAAACAATCATATTTTGGGAGGGTGATAATGCCCAGATTATACCACAAGAGAGCATAGAAGCTTCATGTCTACCTCTTCTGCCAGACCTTGCCCTATGTGTCTCTTCAATCTGGCTATTCCTGAGTTGTATTCTTTACAATAAAAATGTAGTAATAATCATAGCTCATACTTGGATTCTATGAGGTCGAGTTGTTCTAGTAAAATAGTGAACTGAGAGGTCCCTGACTCGGTTACCCAGAAGTTTAAGTAGTACCGAGACAAGCTGGTGTCTGAAGTAAGGGCACTCCCTAAATTGTGACTTGTGATGCTAACTCTAAGTGATTAGCATCAGAATTGTACTGCAGTGCACCTTAGTTGGATGGAAATGAAACATTTTGAAATTTCTAGCTTCCTGGACAGAAGTGTGAGTTGATTGAGGACACTAACACTTGTGACTAGTGTCTGTAGTCTGAACAATCTTATTAAGGTCTTTGCCCTTAACTTGTATCATCTGAGCTAACTCCAGGTAGTTCATGTCAGAATTGAACTGGATTGTAGGACACCAACTGGGGTCAGAGAATTGTGTCAGAGCATCAGATGATGCTAACTGTAGGTTTCTTGTGGATGCCATTCATCAGATCAAGAAAGGTCCCTTCTATTCCTAGTTAGTGTTTTATCTTGAAAGGATGTTAGATTTTGTAAATGTGTTTTCTGCATCTATTGAGATGGTAACATGGCTTTTGTCCTTTATGCTATTGATATAGTATGGTGAAATTCTGAGATAAATGTTATAGATAAAACCCTTTCTATAAGTTGCTAGATTCAGTTTGATAGTATTTTACATATATTTTCATTAGACATATTTGGTCTATAGTCTTGTGATATCAGTGTTTGTTTTCAGTATCAGAGTAATACTAGTCTCATAGAATGATTTGGAAAGTGTTCTCTTCTATGTTTTGGAAGAGTTTTGAAGAATTAGTAACCATCTTGTTTTCAAATTTGACAGAATTTATTATTGAGGCCATCTGGGTTTTAGCTTTACTTTTCAGGAGAATTTTAAATCACTAATCGGTCTGAGTTGATTAGTGTGCACTCAAAATTCATGTCCACCCACTCACAATCTGACCTTATTTGGAACTAAAGTTTTTGCATATATAATTAGTTAAAATAAGCCCATAGTGGATTAGCATGGGGTCCTAAATCAAAGATAAATGGCATCCTTATAAGAGAAGGAAAGAATAATAGAAAGACACACACAGGGTGGGCTGTGTAAATGCAGCAACAGGCAAAGGAACATCAATGATTGCCAGTGGCCAACAGAAACTAGAAGGAAGCAGGGAAGATTTACTCCCTAAAGCATTCAGAGGGAGCATGGATATGCTGTCACCTTTATTTCAAACTTTTGGCCTTCCACACTGTGAGAGAATAAATTTATGTTGTTTTCAACCACTCAATTTGTGGAAATTTGTTACAGCAACTCTAGAAAATTAATACTCTGATTAAATCATTTACTTGTTATAGATCAATTTAAATTTTCTATTTTGGGTGAAATCAGTTTCAATAGATTGCGGCTTCCTAGGATTTGTATATTTCATCCAAGTCACCTAATTTGTTGACATAAAATTTTCCATGGTGTTCATTTATGCTCCTTTTCATTTCTGTAAGGTTGATAGCAATTTCTACTCTTTAATTCTTGATTTCAGCAATTTAACTGTTCCTATTTTTTCCTTGGTTAGTCTCACTAAAGTTTTGTTAGTCATTTTCAAAGAAATAACTTTTGTTTCCATCAATCTTTTATGTTTTTGTATTCACTATTCATTGATTCCTGTTCTAAATTATTGTTTCCTTTCTCCTTATGGATTTAAGCTTGATTTTCTCCTTTCTACAAAGTCTTAAGGTGAGTGGGTTTAGTTGCTAAGTTGTGTCACACTCTTGGGACCTCATGGACTGTAGCCTGCCACGCTCCTTGTCCATAAGATTTTTCCGGCAAGAATACTGGAGTGGGTTGCCATTTCTTCCTCCAGGAGATCTTCTTACCCGGGGATCAAATCCTGCACTCCTGCATTGCAGGCAGATTCTTCACCCACTGAGCTATAGGAAAAGTTAGTAATTGATTTGAAATAATTCTATACATATTTAAAACATTTTAATGTGGCATTTACGGTATACATTTCCTTGTAAGCACTGCCTTAGCTGTATACCAGAAATTTTGGTATGCTGTGTTTCAACTTCATTTACTTCAAAATATTATCTGATTTCTCTTTTAATTTCTTCTTTGACTGATTGCTTATTTAGAGTATTTTGTTTAATTTCTTTGCATTTGTGAACTTCTCAAATTCCCCTGAGGTATTCTATTCTAATTTCTTTTCATTGTGGTCACAGAACATACTTTGCATTATTTCATTACTTTTCAATTTCTTATGGTTTTCTTAATGACCTATATTGAAATTTCAACAATATATTGTTGTGATGATTACTATATATAATTTTATGTATTTTAAAGAAGCTGAGAGAATAAAAAACAAGTAAACATAGAGAGTTTGTTATATTAACCTTCTTATTTAACATATACAGTTTTTTTCAACCTGTGGATTTAAGTGGATTCAAGTTACCATCATAGACCTCCTCCAATACAATTGTATTCCCACTGATCTCTTTCATGCTGTTACAGTCAATATATTACATTTTTCTATGTTATGGAAAATCTATGATACAGACCTAACAATAGAGTTGCATACATGATATTTTATTCAATTATTTTTTAAATCACTAAAGAAAAGAAAGGATAATGCAATTACATTGTCCTTTATCATCCCCTACATAATTACATTTATTAGCATCTATTTTTCATGGGGACTAAAATTACTTTCTTATGTCACTTACTTCCATTCGGAAGCAATTTATTTATTATATCTTATTTTCACTATTTCATCTTCTATTGAAATATAGTTTACAGTACTATATTTGTTTCAGGAATACTGCATAGTGATTCTGCATTTTTACAAATTATATTTCATTAGAAGTTATTGTAAGATAATGGCTACAATATTTGGTGCAGCATGATATATCCTTGTTGCTTATCTAACAAATATTTTCCTTTATTAACCTTGTAAGGAGTCTTTGCTAGCAACAAAGTTTTTCAGTTTTGCTCATCTTGGAATGACTTTATTTTACCTTCATTACTAAAAGATAGTTTTCTATGTATAATTCTTTATTGTTTTTTTTTTATTTCAGTACTTTAAATATGACTTCTCACTGTCTTCTGATTTCCACTATTTCTAATTAGAAGTAAGCCTTTGATTCAAATAGGAAAAGGAGTACATCAAGGCTGTATATTGTCACCTTGCTTATTTAACTTATATGCAGAGTACATCATGAGAAACGCTGGACTGGAAGAAATACAAGCTGGAATCAAGATTGCCGGGAGAAATATCAATAATCTCAGATATGCAGATGACACCACCCTTATGGCAGAAAGTGAAGAGGAACTAAAAAGCCTCTTGATGAAAGTGAAAGTGGAGAGTGAAAAAGTTGGCTTACAGTTCAACATTCAGAAAATGAAGATCATGGCATCAGGTCCCATCACTTCATGGGAAATAGATGGGAAAACAGTAGAAACAATGTCAGACTTTATTTTTTTGGGTTCCAAAATCACCACAGATTGTGATTGCAGCCATGAAATTAAAAGACGCTTACTCCTTGGAAGAAAAGTTATGACCAACCTAGATAGTATATTCAAAAGCAGAGACATTACTTTGATGACTAAGGTCCGTCTAGTCAAGGCTATGGTTTTTCCAGTGGTCATGTAAGGATGTGAGAGTTGGACTGTGAAGAAAGCTGAGCACCAAAGAATTGATGCTTTGAACTGTGATGTTAGAGAAGACTCTTGAGTCCCTTGGACTGCAAGGAGATCCAACCAGTCCATTCTGAAGGCTATCAACCCTGGGATTTCTTTGGAAGGAATGATGCTAAAGCTTAAACTCCAGTACTTTGACCACCTCATGCGAAGAATTGACTCATTGGAAAAGACTCTGATGCTGAGAGGGATTTGGGGCAGGAGGATAAGGGGATGACAGAGGATGAGATGGCAGGATAGCATCACTGACTCAATGGGCATGAGTCTGAGTGAACTCCGGGAGTTGGTGATGGACAGGGAGGCCTGGCGTGCTGCGATCCATGGGGTCTCAAAGAGTCGGACACGACTGAGTGACTGAACTGAACTGAACTGATTGATTGATTTTATTAGCGACATTTCTTTTAATTGGGTCCTTTTTATCTCCAGTGTTTCAAAAAATTTTTTTCTTTTCCTTTGTCTTTAAACATTTCAACAGTTGAAATATCTGAGTACGTATTTCTTTGTTTTCATCAAGTTGGAGTTTGTTGTTCTTCATGGATGTATAATATATTTTCATTATATTCTGGGAAGTTTTCAGCCATTATTTCTTCCAATACTTTTCCTGCTCTTTTTTTCTCTTCTCTTTCTGGTACTTCAATACATATATGTTACCATACTTAATGATATCGTACATTTTTTTGAGGTTATTCCCTTTTTTTCATTCTTTTTTCCCTCTGTTCTCTATATTGCATATTTATCTGCCTTCCAATTCACTGAGTTTTTTTTTTCTGTCAAATAAACTAATGCTGAGACCTGCAAGTGATTTTTTTTTCCTTTTCTGCTCTTGTATTTTTTTAAATCCAGAATTTCCATTTAGTTTTGATACTGATATTCTCTATCTGATGAGCCATTGTCATCATACCTCCTTTTACTTTCTTAAAAATATTTATTACACTTTGAACATGTTTACAATACGTTCTTGACTTCTTTGTCTGCTATGTCTGATATCTGGGCCTTATCTAAGACAATATCTGCTGCTTGCATTTTTCCTGTATATGTCACACTCGTTTTTTTCAAGTCTCTCTCTCTCTCTCTTTGATAGGAAACTATTCCTTTAAGGTAATATATTGTTGTAACCCTGAAAATCCACACAGTCTAAAATTTATTTGTTTAGTGACTTAGCTGGAATATTTCAGTGGAGTTTATTTCCATGTGGCTTAGTGACTCTAATGTCACTCCTAAGGGCATGCAACTTTGATTGTGCACACAGTCCCTCTAACCGTTGCTTCCAGGGATGCTAGTGATTTTAGCCAGTCTCTTCTTGACTCCCTGTCAATCATCTCTCTAGTAAGATTCAAGCTAATTTGCTTCTATTAGTACCACATCCAGCAATCAGTTCAGTTCAGTCGCTCAGTCATGTCTGACTCTTTGCAGCTCCATGAATTGCAGCATGCCAGGCCTCCCTGTCCATCACCAACTCTTGGAGGTCACTCAGACTCAGGTCCATCAAGTCCATGATGCCATCCAGCCATCTCATCCTCTGTCATCCCCTTCTCCTCCTGCCCCCAATCCCTCCCATCCCAAGAGTTTTCCAGTGAGTCAACTCTTCGCATGAGGTGACCAAAGTACTGGAGTTTCAGCTTTAGCATCATTCCTTCCAAAGAAATCCCAGAAATAAGTGTCCACTAATTGTTAGTTCATCGTTCTATTGTTTTTGAGATCTCCTTAGGACATAAATTGGAGAAGGAAATGGCAACCCACTCCAGTACTCTTGTCTGGAAAATTCCATGGATGGAGGAGCCTAGTGGGCTACAGTCCATGGGGTTGCAAAAAGTCAAACACGACTGAGCAACTTCACTTTTCACTTTAGGACATAAATGGGGACATAATGGAAACAGTGAGATACCTTATTTTGGGAGGCTCCAAAATCACTGCAGATGGTGACTGCAGCCATGAAATTAAAAGACACTTGCTCCTTGGGAGAAAAGCTATGACCAACCTAGACAGTATATTAAAAAGCAGAGACATTATTTGCCAACAAATGTCCATCTAGACAAAGCTATGGTTTTCCAATAGTCATGTATGGATGTGCGAGTTGGACAATAAACAAAGCTGAGCACTGAAGAATTGATGCTTTTGAACTGTGGTGTTGGAGACGACTCTTGAGAGTCCTTTGGACAGCAAGGAGATCCAACCAGTCCATCCTAAAGGAAATCAGTCCTGAATGTTCATTGGAAGGACTGATGTTGAAGCTGAAACTCCAATACTTTGGCCTCCTGATGTGAAGAGCTGACTCATTTGAAAAGACTCTGATGTTGGGAAAGATTGAAGGTGGGAGGAGAAGGGGATGACAGAGGATGAGATGGTTGGATGGCATCACTGACTGAATGGGCATGAGTTTGAGTAAGCTCTGGGAGTTGGTGATGGACAGGCAGGCCTGGAGTGCTGCAGTCCTTAGGGTTGCAAAGAGCTGGACACAACTCAGCGATTGAACTGAACTGAACTAGGACATAAATTGTTACACAGTTTGATCCAACTGAATTCAAGCTCACTTGCAGAGACAGTCTTCTAGGCATTTTCCAACATAGCCTAGATAGCTAGTTCTTCCTCTGAAATTTTTACCTTGTTTACTGTTTCATTTGTCATTATCATGGAGCATTCAGCTTCCTCTTTACCATTTTTTCTAATAAAAAATGCAGAGCTGCTCATGTCCATAGAGAAATACACATTTCAACATCTACCACCCTTAAACTGCATACTACTCTCTCCTCCCCACGTGCTTAGTTACTCAGTCGTGTTCAACTCTTTGCCACCCATGGACTGTAACCTGCCAGGCTTCTCTGTCCATGGGGATTCTCCAAGCAAGAATACTGGAATGGGTTGCTATGCTTAGAGCATATTTACTTTGATTTCTTCTATCTTGTTTTAAAAGCATTGGTATCAACATTACAGTATCTCTGGTCTATTTATGTGATTTTTATAATGACAGGAATAAGTTACAAGAAATCTGGAAGATAATTATATCTTCACAAATGTTATACATATTTCCTTTTTTGTAAACATTTTTATAAGGATTTTGCTTCTACACACTTAAAATCATTTGTATAATAGAATATAATTAAATGCAATTTTCATGACTGTTGAAAATATGAAAATGGCATGAAAATTTATTGCTTATTCTGTCAGTAAAGTTTGAGAAAAACATTCCTTCTGTGTATATGTGTATGTATTTAACTATCCTGCTATTACATATGTTTATACATATTTATTTATTCATTTATTTATATTTTAGGTGGATATGACATAGGGAAGTGAACATTTCTCACTAAGGTTTGTTGAGAAGTTTTAAGTTTTAAAAGTCATGCTATTTATTAATACCTTTAAGTAATTTGTTTATTAATGAATTAATTAAAATAATTTATTTATTAATACCTTCAATTTTATATTACTAAGATTTTTTTTTTTAATTTTAGCAATTCTTCTTAGTTTCCATGGACCATTTTGTCTCTACTCCTTTATTCTGCTTACAGTAGCATCTTCTATGAGGAAGTAAAGTCTACCAGGCTTGAATTTACCTTATATCCCATCTGGCTACCTTGTCATATCCATATTTTCCATACATTTTTCCTTTCTTTTGAACAATCTTAAAGTAGCTTTGTCTCTATAATTTTCTTTGGTTATCTTTGATGTTGTTGTTCTCTTCTCATTACACAATTAAATTTCCTTTCCTTTTGGAACTCCACACTTTACTTGTAACATCAACATCTTTAGCAGGGTACAAGCACCACTGGACAACTTTATGCTTGACATATATGTCCAAGATTTTGCATTTTCCAGATGGATTTTACGGCTTCCCTGGCAGCTCAGACAGTAAAGATCTGCCTGCAATGCAGGAGACGGGGATTCTCTGGAGAAGGAAATGATAACCGTCTTCCATATTCTTGCCTGGGAAATGCCATGGACAGAGGAGCCTGGAGGGCTATAGTCCATGAGGTCGCAAAAGAGTCAGACACAACTTAGCGACTAAACAACAATAAATTATTCAATAAATATTTACTGGGTACCTACTATGCACCAGAGATAAATGAGGAATAAATTATAGCCAGTGACCGAAGGAGTTTATACTCCATTTGAGAGGAAAGAGTTGTAAAGAGCTCATTTCAATTAAAAAAAAAAAAGAGCAGGCACATGAACTGAAAAAAAAAAAAAAAAAAAAAAAACAAACATCTAACAACATTTTAGGCACATGAAGAAACTGTTGGCATGTGTTAATATTTCTTTTCAAGCCTGCCACAAGAAGAAATGGATAAATAGGCCAATTCAATATGTTTTTCCATGGGGGCATTTTCCATAAAAGGAAATGGCTACCTATCATTGTTAGACAAGGTTATGAAAAAAAAAAGGCTAAAAGTTCTTAGAATCCCTCATTCTGGTCCTCTATGCAATTGGTTGTGGGGACCTAACTTGAAAATGTAAGGCTGTCCAAAAACTGTCACTGGCCATCAAAATAAATGACTCTCAAATAACTGCTTACAGAGACAGTCAGACATACAGAAAACTGCTGAAGCAATTATACAATTAGCTAAAGATAATTGCAAAAACAGACATAAATACATACACAAGCAAAACCCTGCAGACAAAACACAAAATAATTTTCTGCAGCCAAAACATTTCTGAATATAATTATGCAACATTCTGGTCTTTTTAAGTACTTGGTCATTTCTCACTAACAATATAACAATATGATCCCAGCCATGGGATTCTTCAATACAATCATGGAACTTCTCAAATATAAAACACTGGGCAGATATAATTAGTTATATGATTCCTCAAAGGTCCAGGAATCTTTTTTTAGACATAAACCCCTGACCAAAAACCTATTGTTTTCAGTACCCAAAGCCCCTACAGAATATCCCCCCTGCAATATTAAATCACTTTTGTAGACTCTTACTCCAAATTCTTAACTTGGATTGGTCTCCTATTCAACAGAACATTCTTAAAATAGTCACAAGACTTTGATTAACAAGGACTGTGGAAATAAGCCAAATTTGTTGAGTGTTAGCAAGCCCTCACTAGTTGATCTCAACATCCGAAAAATTGATGAAACACAAAATAATCTCAACAGTGAGTCTCCTTGATTTTTTTCCATTCAGGCATAGCCCCGGCTTTACTTGAATGGCTCCTTGTGAAGCAAGTGAATATTTATGAGATGTTCATAACGGTATAAAAAAATGTCTTTGACAAATTAATTATTTGTACCTGTCAAAAGTTTTGTTCCAGTTTGCTGCAAGAGAAGAGCCCTATGCAGTCCTATTTCAAAATTTCTTCTTGGAAAGGAAATTTTATAAGAAAAGAAGACGATTCGATAATGATTGCTGTTATTTAGTCATCGTCATGCCTGACTCTTGCAACACAATAGTTAAGTTAAAGGTAAGACAGGAAATAATGCAGAAAATCACTGTGAGTTGAAGTCATTAACTTATTATTAGGTCATAATATCATTTACCCCCAACAGAAAATTAAATGCCTTATCAGAAATGCTAAGCCTTTTTCAAGAAAGAAATTTACAGAGTAGATTCTGTTGAAAATTTATGTGAGAAATAAAGCTTCAGATGATTTTTCTTTCAAGGTGTTAAGTGCTCAAATCTTTCCTTTATTGCCTATTGATTGAATCTACATTTTTGTCTGGTCCTGATGCTAAATGGGGACCCAGGAGGAATCCAAACAAAGGGAAATTGATGGGGTTCAAGTTGAGGAAGAAGGTGTCATAGGAAGCATTTAAGAAATTCACATTTAAGCTAGATCCTTGAGGAACAAGCTTTAAAAAAAAATCAGGGAAGGCAAATACTCCAATCAATGGAAAAACATGATGAAACCCCCCTATGGGGGTTTAAACAACTTGTGGGGGGATCTGGGAATCAGAAGAAGGCCAGTCTGACTAGAGCACAGAGACCTTGGGCTAGTGTAATAATCCCGGGATTCAGATGACATCAGTGCTGCCAGCCTGGCCAGGAGACTGATTTTTTCTAAAAGCAATAGGAAGCCATAGAAAGCAATAGAATTTTGAGAACCAGAGCATGGAATAATTTGCTTTTGCTTTTTAATTGATTTATTGATCACAAAACTTTATTTTTCCTTTTATTTCTTCCTCGAACATCTCCAGTAACACCTTTTCTGTCCTCTGGAAAACAAACAAACAAAAAACTCTTGAGCAAGGAGGTCAGATAGTAAAAGCCTATCAAATATTAAAAGACTAGGTCAGCTTCAATCTTGATTCTCGAACTTGTTTTGCCTCTCTTCCCTTGATTTAAGTGTGGGCTGGAGCAGACTCCTGAAATGCACAGAGTGAGTTGAGGGTGAGGGAAACTGGTTCCACTTCAGCTTTTTCTTTTCACAGTCCACTATTCTTCATTCATCAGCAGTTTTTGCTATTTATTTAGCCAATACGTTGGCTCTCAATGCTTTCTCCAAGTCAGGACAACAAATGCTAGCTTTTTCGGAGGTGTAAATTCTCCAAAGGCTCTGAAGAGACTGTTCACTTCAGTGTCCAGACACATGAAGAATCCACTTCCTGCTCAAGTCTTTCATCCTACTCCTCAGACTCCCAAACTCATTTGTCTTCCCTAAAGCCCCTTAAGCTGGAAGAGCATCCTGGGTGGGATCCTAGTCAATGTGCCTCTATGATGCTGGAATATACTCCTTCCTTTTTCCATACCCGAGAAAAGTCCTTGCAATTCCTGTCAGGCCAACAAATCTTAACTTGAAAGACTTGGTGAAGGGAGGCTGGTGGAGGGATTGATTTTGGTGGGGCCAGTTCTGGCAGTGCTTAATAAGCCCCTGGCTAAAAAAGCTCAACTGTAGGGCACTCTTTGGGGATTTGGTGCCTGTTTTTTGTTTGGCTGTTTGTTAATTTGTGGCCTTTGGCTCTGGGCCATTATGCTTTTCCTAAGGCAGCAGTAAATGTCCCTATTAAACATCCTGTCATGATTGTAAAGTTCATTTTGTTTGTTGCATGAAGAATGGCTTTGAAGAATATAAAGTATGGAAATACACAGTGGACAAGGTACAAATCCTGGGAGGATGACGGCAACTTTGACCTGCACAGCAATACCCAATCCATCAATAATTGCTAATAAGAATCCACTTTATGTCAGATTTTGTCTTGTTTTTAAGCACTTAAAATTGAAATGAAGAGCACAGACAGAAGTCTTGCTCTCCAGTAATCTGCATTCTAGTTGGGAGAAATGGACAAAGTAAAATAATAATATCATTTCTCATATAGATAACTGTTATGAAATGTGATGGAGGATTAGAAAAAAAATAGTGGATAGATTTGAGATTTATCATGGACATCTAGAAAAGATCAGTCCTGGGTGTTCTTTGGAAGGAATGATGCTAAAGCTGAAACTCCAGTACTTTGGCCACCTCATGCGAAGAGTTGACTCATTGGAAAAGACTCTGATGCTGGGAGGGATTGGGGGCAGGAGGAGAAGGGGACAACAGAGGATGAGATGGCTGGATGGCGTCACTGACTCGATGGATGTGAGTTTGAGTGAACTCCGGGAGTTGGTAAAGGACAGGGAGGCCTGGCGTGCTGCAATTCATGGGGTCGCAAAGAGTCAGACATGACTGAGCGACTGAACTGAATTGAACTGATGGACATCTAATTTTTGGATTTGATGGTACACTGGCTTACATGGTGATGGTCAAAGATAAACCCTAGATCTGAGACCCGATCATGCCCATGGTGTAGATGGCCATTCCATTAACTGAGAAGGGGAAAGCAGCAGTGAACAATACCTTTTAGGGGAAATTGAAAACCAAGTTTGGGATGTATGAAGTGTGAGATTTGTGAGACATCCAAATGAAGATGTCAATGAATAATTTAGAATAAAAATTCTATAACTCAGAAGAGAATCTTCATCCTACAGATGGTATTTAATGTTGTGGAAAGGCACATCATCACACAGAGCCAGACTGGAGAGAAAGAAGAGAATTTTACCATTAATGGGACAGCACAGAATTCTTATGGAAGTTCCTTAATAAGACACTGGGGACAGCGGTATCTTCCCCTTCTCACTAAAGATCATGTTTGACCTAAATTCTTTCTTCACGTTCACTTTGGGTTCATTTATTTCAGAGAGAATTTTCTTAATACTAACCTTGGGGAAACAAAAATAAGAATACTACTGGCTGGGATTTAGAAGTTGAGCTGGGAAGAGAAAGTGGTGGAGCTAGCCTGTGGCTATGGAACTTTCAGCAGAGTGGGAATTTAAATGATGGAGTGGTGAGTCTAGTTTATCAAAAGAGATAAGCTAATTTTTAAATCTGTTTGACTAAGAAGAGATATAAAATTATTAAGTTCATACTGAGTGGGTTTACAAGCCAGGGCAAACAAAACAAAAAAAGTAGTTCTAAGAGGCAATGAGAGGTGGAGCTGAAAATATGTCCTGAGACACATACCTAAAGCTGTATTTCCTCTGCTATGAAGAGGCATAGTGAAAGGTCCAAGGTTAGGGAGCTTGAAGTTGAGGACTGAATCAGTTCAGTTCAGTCACTCAGTCATGTCCAACTCTTTGTGACCCCATGAACTGGAACACGTCAGGCTTCTCTGTCCTTCATCAAATCCCAGAGCTTGCTCAAACTCATGTCCATCGAGTTGGTGATGCCACCCAACCATCTCATCCTTTGTCATCCTCTTCTCCTCCTGCCTTCAGTCGAGAGGACTGAATTGGTTAGGCCAATAGGAAGAAAAGTGTGGCCAAAGGCATGGGTATTAGAATTAGATGGCATTTTGGTCCCTTTATTTCATACATTTTCTTAATTGGATTGTTTATGGACATACCTCCACCATCTTTATACCTGTAAGACAAATTTACTTTTGGTTCTCTTCTGTGGAGAACCAAGAGGCAAATAAGAAGTAGGGATAAAAATTAAACAGTAAAGTGTGAGTGACATCAGATAAGAACTTAAATCCAGGGGGTGCAACTATACCCAAGTGCAATGCATGTGATGGAAGGAGGATTCCAAAGATCCCTAGATTTCAAGTATACATTACTGGGATTCCTTTGACAGTGAAAAGAAAAACAAAATAAGTTAATATTCAGGAGTGAAGAAGGAGTGTAAAACTGTTAGTTTTTACTAACAGTTTTACTAACAAACACCAAAAAGCAAACACTCCAATATCTGACCAAACTTTCAAAAATCTATTTAAAAAATGTCTTTGAGGAGTGAAATATGTATGCAGAACACTCATTTTTTATGGCTTCTGAAATGCATGGCTGGGTACAGTTGAGCTATGTCTAATCAGACATTGTCTAGGCTGGCAAGAGAGCAAATGTGCCTTGATATGATTGACTGCTTGTTGAGCGTCTGTTACACTGCTCTGGATGAATGCATTGAATCAATTATTTCCATTACATCACCAAATACTTAGAGCACATGTCTTCCCTAGCACAACTGGTACCACTGGTTGGTCAGTTAAGCAAATAAGTTGGTTAAAGCAGAGGATTTTTAAAAGGAAAGATGATACAGTCTTAAAGAATTTTTTAGTTCTCTTGTCCACATCAAAATCAATATCATTCTTTGTTTTGTTTTAGTCATTTGGCTTTGAGTTTTTTTCAAAGCATTCACATTAATAGATATAGCCTCTATTTTCATACTAATAGTTAGAATATTTATTTACACAGTTTATTTATGTGTTAGTTATTTATCTAAAATAACAATAGTAAGTACATCTGGAATAAGCATCTTTTTAGATAAAACTTAATGACTAGGAGAAATGTGCAGCTATATGAGTGACCTACTTGCTAACTGCCTTGTTGGCATTAATTAGCATGTTTTAAATCAGAAAATAAGAAATTTGATTAATCTGACCAGTTGTTTAATGGAATTTGAATAAGATACTATTTTATTTACAAAGTCTAGGATATATTATAGTACATAGTAACAGTTGTAAATCATACAACTGTAACTCTTTAGTATCCTTTTTCCTTACTACAAATACACATCAACACCAGTAGAACAGTCACAGAGGGTCCAAAGGAAGGAATAACAAAAAGGAAGGCGACTAAAGAGACAAAATCTGCTGGAACACAAAAAGTGGTTTGGAGAACTATCAATGGCAAACTGCACTCAAGATGATTAGGAAAAAACATGGAGTAGCTAGTTTCCTGATCCACCCACTTACAGAATTCCTCAGTTTGATTTACCTTTATCCTGTATCTTTTCCTCCATTAACTTCAAGTTCTCAGGAAAAGAACATTGACCAATAAATCAAATATTCTTATTTATCATTCTGGGATCTAGTTTCTTGGAATAGGAACCATACTCATGATAGAAATATTCTTTATTGGTGCTCATTTTTTTTTATTCAATCAACATTTATCTTCTAATTCTTACACACTAGACAATAAGATAATCACAATAAAATGAGCCTAAAAAGAAAAATAAAAAGAGAAATTCCTGCAGAGAGCTGCTTCTCCCTCCCTGCTCTGCCCCAAGTAGAATGGTCACAAGTGACATCTGTTATCTCAGATATTTGTTTCCTTATGAGCCTGCCCAGACTCCCAATGTAATGCAAACTGATTGCTTGTGTACCTGAGCTATCTGGATTTGGAATTTGGTTGATCTCCCTGTAAAAATGTGCCAATGTGGATGTAAAGGGGAAAAAAAAAAGCCACATTTTAAGGTAGAGTTAAAAAATGTTTTGCAAATCATGGATGGGAGCAGTCAATATTAAAAAAGAAAAATAAAAAGAGAAATTCCTGCAGAGAGCTGCTTCTCCCTCCCTGCTCTGCCCCAAGTAGAATGGTCACAAGTGACATCTGTTATCTCAGATATTTGTTTCCTTATGAGCCTGCCCAGACTCCCAATGTAATGCAAACTGATTGCTTGTGTACCTGAGCTATCTGGATTTGGAATTTGGTTGATCTCCCTGTAAAAATGTGCCAATGTGGATGTAAAGGGGAAAAAAAAAAGCCACATTTTAAGGTAGAGTTAAAAAATGTTTTGCAAATCATGGATGGGAGCAGTCAATATTAGCTTTCAATATAAAATAATCTTAATCATTTTTTCTCAGATTTGTGTCTTTGCTATATTATAGTCTGAATTCTCAGGGTAGGTTTCAGCCTGCCCTGCACTGTATAGGTTTAGCCACAGAATGTTTATGTATGTAAGTGTGCATTTCTTCATTTATTTTTACCCTGACTTACCCAAAAGACCTTAAATATGTCTGATTTACACAATAATAAATTAAGAGAATCAAAGTCAAAAAGAAATAAATACTAGAATAAGAACTTAAAGACAACACATAGAAAGAGAGATTATGTGTTTCTTTAGAGTTGTCAAATGTTGTTTTGACATGTACCTTTAAGCATTCCTATATTAAGTGAGTGGAGAACACACAATCAGCTTCAAAGTTGATAGTCTCTGTAATACATAACAAAAATATGTAAGTAATTTTAGCAAGTCTATCCCCCCTCCTCCAAAATGACAAATGAGGAAAACTTTCTGAGAAACATTTCTCAAAGGCATGCATATTGGGGAGGACTCAAGGGATACAAAATTAAAGATCAATGTAGAGTCCATCTCAGGTACAAAGGGAATGATGGATGGAGGGAAAGACAAGGACCCATATTTGAGCACTTCTAAAGATTAGTGATCTCATCCAAAAGTCATGAAAAAAGTTTGAAACTCTGCTGGACCCATGTGTCTCTTAAGTTAGAGCAGTACACACTGACTTCAAAGTCTAAGTATTTCTCAATATAGCATTTTTTCTTTTCATGGAAGGAGATGATTATAAAAGGCAAAGACACCAACTTTTCAAAATTCTCTTATATAATGAATTATTTATAACTCTTCTTTTGCTAATATGATGGGGAACTCTCCTCTAATGCTTCCATTAAGATGTTGCTTTTGCTTAAGAAATTGGTTTTGTAGTTAAAAATTAAAATAAGCAAAAAAACATGAAAAATCATTATGTTAAAGGCTATTTTCTCAACTGAAATTTACTGCTCGTTTGGATGTTGTGCCATGTTTTAATGTTCAGAATTTTAAACCAAAGTGCAGCCTTTGGTAGTGGGATTTATAAACTGCCAAATACTTCTAAGGGGGAAAAAATGCATTTCAGAGCCTAGGGGGAAAAGGAACTCACTTTGCTTTCTTGACATCAAACAGGCCTTGTAAAACAACACATTGATCAGTTAAATACAAATGAACTTGAATCATATGGATATAATTCCCTTAAATTAAATTTCCTTTAAAATAGGGATGGAATTAAACTTTAAAAAGAAGAGGTTCACAAAGTCAAGCTTTTTTCATTTGACATCTGTCTGCATAGCCTCAAACCTTAAAAGACTAAATCTTAGCAATATTAAATATGTGACATGTTGTCTTATTTAATACACAGATCAGTTCAGTCACTCAGTTGTGTCCGACTCTTTGCGACCCCATGAATCACAGCATCCCAGGCCTCCCTGTCCATCACTGACTCCCAGAGTTCACAAGTACCACACTGAAGAAGACAGATGGCATATAAGCATATGAAAAGATGCTCAAACTCTTGTTACCAGACGAGTGAAAATTTAAAAAACCACGTGATATTGAGCATCTTTTCATATGCTTATTTGCCATCTATCTTTTTGATGTGGTATCTGCTAAGATATTTGGCCAATTATTAATCGTTATTCTTTTTATACTGTAAACATTATTAACCAAGGGATTCTTGCAAACATTAATGCCTGTGGTCAACAATTTGTTATGTAAGTGAATACTGAAACAACTCTGGTCAATAATGTTTGGGTGGGTAGCAAAAGATGTATTAATACATCTCTGGTCAATGAGTTAAGTTTTAAGTATTATTTATATATTTTTATAATATTTCTTTAACAGTTGTGTTTTGAAAATATTTTCTCCCAGTCTGTGGCTTGTCTTTTTGTTTTCTTAACATTGTCTTTTCCAGAGCTGAAGTGTTTATAATGAAATCCAGCTAATCAGTTATTTCCTTTATGGATCATGTTTTTGGCATTCTATTTAAGAAGGTACCACCAAAACCAAGGTTCTAGGTTTCTCTTATGTTGTCTTACAGGACTTTTATAGTTTTATGTTATAAATAGGTCTGTGACCCATTCTGAGTTAATTTTTGTGAAGGCTGTAGCACCTGTATCTAGATTCCAGATTTTGCATGCAGATGTTCAGCTATTTCAGTACCATTTGTTGAAATATGTTGTCTTTGCCTCTTTATCAAAGATTATTTGATATTTATGGAGATCTATGTCTTGGTTCTCTCTTCTGTTTCATTAGTCTTTTTTTTCCTGATATTACAACACTGTCATGATTACTATTGTGACATAGTAATTCTTGAATTCAGGAGCATAAGTCCTCCAAATTTGTTGTTTTTCTTCAATATTGTATTGGCTATGCTGAGTCTCTTCCCACCTTATCAGAATGGCCAAAATCGAGAATACTAACTGCTAAAATGGTGGCAAGAATGTGGAGAAAGAAGAACGCTCATGCTTTGCTGGTGGGATGCAAAATGGTACATCCTCTTTGAAAGATAACATGACATTTTTTGAGAAACTAAACATACGTTTACCATAGTATCCAGCAAGCATGCTCCTTAGTATTAACTCAAAGGCATTGGAAACTTGTGCCCACAGGAAAAAAAAAAAAAAAAAACGTGATATTTAAAATATATACTGATACTTACAAAAGTTAATGTTCAGTTCAGTTCAGTCAGTTCAGTCGCTCAGTCATGCCTGACTCTTTGCAACCTCATGAATCACAGCACACCAGGCTTCCCTGTCCATCACCATCTCCCGGAGTTCACTCAGACTCACGTCCATCGAGTCAGTGATGCCATCCAGCCATCTCATCCTCGGTCGTCCCCTTCTCTTCCTGCCCCCAATCCCTACCAGCATCAAAGTCTTTTCCAATGAGTCAACTCTTCGCATGACATGGCCAAAGTACTGGAGCTTCAGCTTTAGCATCATTCCTTCCAAAGAAATCCCAGGGCTGATCTCCTTCAGAATGGACTAGTTGGATCTCCTTGCAGTCCAAGGGACTCTCAAGAGTCTTCTCCAACACCACAGTTCAAAAGCATCAATTCTTCGGCGCTCAGTCTTCTTCATAGTCCAACTCTCACATCCATACATGACTACTGGAAAAGCCATAGCCTTGACTAGACGGACCTTAGCCGGCAAAGTAATGTTTCTGCATTTGAATATGCCGTCTAGGCTGGTCATAACTTTTTTACAAGGAGTAAGCGTCTTTTAATTTCATGGCTGCAGTCACCATCTGCAGTGATTTTGGAGCCCAAGAAAATAAAGTCTGACACTGTTTCCACTGTTTCTCCCTCTATTTTCCATGGAGTGATGAGAGCAGATGCCATGATCTTCGTTTGCTGAATGTTGACCTTTAGGCCAACTTTTTCATTCTCCTTTTTTACTTTCATCAAGAAGCTTTTTAGTTCCTGTTCCCTTTCTGCCATAAGGGTGGTGTCATCTGCACATCTGAGGTTATTGAGATTTCTCCCGGCAATCTTGATTCCAACTTGTGTTTCTTCCAGTCCAGCATTTCTCATGATGTACTCGGCATATAAGTTAAATAAGCAGGGTGACAATATACAGCCTTGACATACTCCTTTTCCTATTTGGAACCAGTCTGTTGTTCCATGTCCAGTTCTAACTGTTGCTTCCTGACCTGCATATAGGTTTCTCAAGAGGCAGGTCAGGTGGTCTGGTATTCTCATCTCTTTCAGAATTTTCCACAGTTTGTTGTGATCCACACAGTCAAAGGCTTTGGCATAGTCACTAAAACAGAAATAGATGTTTTTTCTGGAACTCTGTTGCTTTTTCCATGATCCAGTGGATGTTGGCAATTTGATCTCTGGTTCCTCTCCCTTTTCTAAAACCAGCTTGAACATCTGGAAGTTCATGGTTCACATATTGCTGAAGTCTGGCTTGGAGAATTTTGAGCATTACTTTACTAGCATGTGAGATGAGTGCAATTGTGTGGTAGTTTGAGCATTCTTTGGCATTGCCTTTCTTTGGGATTGGAATGAAATCTGACCTTTTCTAGTCCTGTGGCCACTGCTGAGTTTTCCAAATTTGCTGGCATATTGAGGGCAGCACTTTCACAGCATCATCTTTCAGGATTTGAAATAGCTCTACTGGAATTCCATCACCCCCACTCAGCTTTATTCATAAATGTCAAAATTCAGAAGCAATATAGATGCCAATCAGTAGATGTATGGATTAATAAGCTGTGGTATTATCTATTGCTGGTAAATTTAATGTTAGATGTGAAAGAATTCAGAGACAAGCAGAGATATTATTTAAGCAAGTGAAAGTTTATTTAAGCAAGGATATGCTGTCAGAGGGCCTTCCCAGTTGGTTCTAGTGCTAAAGAATCCATCTGCCAATGCAGGAGAGGTAAAGAGACACAGGTATGAATGCTGATTTGGGAGGATATTATGGAGGAGGGCATGGCAACCCACTCCAGTACTCTTGCCTGGAGAATCCTATGGACAGAGCAGCCTGGTGGCCTATATTTAGTTCATGGGATCACAAAAAAGACATAACTTAGCATCTAAACAACAACAACATGCACACTTTTTAAAGATGTAATGCTATTTCATATTTAACAGAATACAACATAGTAAAATATAACTTTCACATGCAGTGGAAAACCAAAACTTTCATGTAACTCACTTTATTGGTGTTCTGGAACTGAACTCACTATTTCTGAAGTGTGCTTGCATAATGTATATCTTTTCTCTGAGACTGAAAGCTTCACACTGATAATGAAACAGGAAGGAAGGAGGCAGGGCACAATCTTTTTTAAAAAATGACATAGTCATAGGGCATAACCAAAACTGGTTAGAACCAACTAGGTCCAAGATTTGACCTTCCATAGACCTTGATCCTCATTATATGCACACTGTAGTACATTAACATCTAAAGGACACATACACATGCCATGACATGTGAGGCCAAGTATAAGTGGCCAAAAAGTGGGTGGTGGCCCAATGCCTGGAAATTCCTGCCTTTCCTCAAAATAGTTGGAATAATCCTCCCACTTATGATCCTATGAAATTACCCAGCCCATAAAAATCTAACCACACCATATCTCTGGACCTCACACCTTCTGAGACAGCCCACACTCTTTCTGTAGAGTATGTTTTCCCCAAGGTTGTTCTCACCTTTTGAGACAGATCACATTCTGTCTATGGAATGTGAATCTCTCTTAATGAATCCACTGCTTACCTATCACTTTGTTTCTTACTGAAATGAATTCTTTCTGCCATGAGACATAAAGAACCTGAGTTTCATTAAGCCCTTGATTGAAAGACAGTGAGTTTGGACTTTTATGGTGGCACTGTGGTTAAAAATCTGCCTGCCAATGCAGGGGACACAGGTTCAATTTCTGATCTGAGAAGATTCCACATGCAGTGGAAGCTAGGCCCATGTGCCCCACCTACTGCACACACTGCAACAATTAAGCCTGCATGTTACAGCTACTGAAGACTGCACACCCAGACCCTTTGCACCACAACAAGACAAGCCACTGCAATGAGATACCCGCACACAGCAATGAAGAGTAGCCCCTGATCACCACAACTAGAGAAAGCCCATGCAAAGCAAACGAGACCCAGTAGAGGCCAAAAAAAAAAAAAAAGATAGTGGGTAAGTCCCAATCTGAACTTTGACTAGGTTCAAGTTCTAGCCCATGGGATCCAGTCCTGGCCTGTGGATTCAAGACTCACCTGAGCTGTGTGGCTTCAATAAGGCAAAAAACATGGAAACAGTGTCAGATTTCATTTTCTTGGGCATCAAATTCAATGTGGATGGTGACTGAAGCCACAAAATTCAAAGATGCTTGCTCCTTGGAAGAAAAGCTATGACAAACCTAGACAGTGTATTAAAAAGCAGAGACAGCACTTGGCCAATAAAGGTCCATATAGTCAAGTTAGAGTTTTTCCCAGTAATCATGGATGGATGTGAGAGTTGGACCATAAAGAAGGCCCAAAAGTGAAAGTGAAAGTCACTCAGTCGTCTGACTCTTTGTGCCCCATGAAATCCAGATGTTCAAGCTGGTTTTAGAAAAGGCAGAGGAACCAGAGATCAAATTGCCAACATCAGCTGGATCATGGAAAAAGCAAGAGAGTTCCAGAAAAACATCTAATTCTGCTTTATTGACTATGCCAAAGCCTTTGACTGTGTGGATCACAATAAACTGTGGAAAATTCTGAAGGAGATGGGAATACCAGACCACCTGACCTGCCTCTTGAGAAACCTATATGCAGGTCAGGAAGCAACAGTTAGAACTGGACATGGAACAACAGACTGGTTCCAAATAGGAAAAGGAGTGTGTCAAGGCTGTATGTATATTGTCACCCTGCTCATTTAACTTATATGCAGACTACATCATGAGTAACGCTGGACTGTAAGAAGGAAAAGCTAGAATCAAGATTGCTGGGAGAACTATCAATAACCTCAGATATGCAGATGATACCACCCTTATGGCAGAAAGTGAGGAAGAACTAAAGAGCCTCTTGATGAAAGTAAAAGAGGAGAATGAAAAAGTTGGCTTAAAGCTCAACATTCATGGCATCTGGTCCCATCACTTCATGGGAAATAGATGGGGAAACAGTGTCAGACTTTATTTTCTTGGGCTCCAAAATCACTGCAGATGGGGACTGCAGCCATGAAATTAAAAGACGCTTACTCCTTGGAAGAAAAGTTATGACCAACCTAGATAGCATATTGGAAAGCAGAGACATTACTTTGCTAACAAATGTCCGACTAGTCAAGGCTATGGTTTTTCCAGTGGTCATGTATGGATGTGAGAATTGGACTGTGAAGAAGGCTGAGCACCTAAGAATTGATGCTTTTGAACTGTGGTGTTGGAGAAGACTCTTGAGAGTCCCTTGGACTGCAAGGAGATCCAACCAGTCCATTCTGAAGGAGATCAGCCCTGGGATTTCTTTGGAAGGAATGATGCTAAAGCTGAAACTCCAGTACTTTGGCCACCTCATGTGAAGAGTTGACTCATTGGAAAAGACTCTGATGCTGGGAAGGATTGGGGTCAGGAGGAGAAGGGGACGACCGAGGATGAGATGGCTGGATGGCATCACGGACTCAATGGACGTGAGTCTGAGTGAACTCCGGTAGTTGGTAATGGACAGGGAGGCTTGGCGTGCTGCATTTCATGGGGTCTCAAAGAGTCGGACATGACTGAGTGACTGAACTGAACGGAACTGAACTCTACAGTCCACAGAATTCTCCAGAGCAGAATACTGAAGTGGGTACCCTTTCCCTTCTCCAGGGAATCTTCCCACCCCAGGGATCACACCCAGGTCTCCCGCATTGCAAGCTGATTCTTTTTTAGCTGAGCCACAAGAGAAGCCCAAGAACACTGGAGTGGGTAGCCTATTCCTACTTCAGCAGATCTTCCTGTGCCAGGAATCTAACTGGGTTCTCCTTAATTGCAGTCAGATTCTTTACCAGTTGAGCTATTAGCGAAGCCCAAAGAAGGCTGAGCACTGAAGAACTGACACTTTCAAACTGTGGTGGTGGAGAAGATTATTTAGAGTGCCTTGAACTGCAAGGAGATCAAACCAGTCAATCTTAAATGAAATTAATCCTCAATATTCATTGGAAGGACAGATCCTGAAACTGAAGCTCCCATACTTTTGCCATCTGATGCAAAGATCCAACACATTTGAAAAGACCCTGTTGCTGGGAAAGACTGAGGGCAAGAGGAGAGGGGGTGACAGAGGATGAGTTGGTTGGATGGTATCACTGACTCAATGGTCACGAGTTTAAGCAAACTCAGGGAGACAGTGAAAGACAGGGAAGCCCAGCATGCTGCATGCAGTTCATAAGGTTGCAAAGTGTCAGACACAACAACCAAACAACAATCTAAGTACAGTGATTGAAAATTATAGGAATTAAATGAAGGATAGTTGAATTAATAAACAAAAAATCTATATAGACAAGAATCAAACTATTTCATTGAAGTAAAAAAAAAAGTATGCTTGATATAAATATTTGCCATAAGTAAAGTCAAATTGTGTTTTGTTATTCTGAAATTAATTTAAGTGAATGAGGCAAGGTTATAAAAACAATTCATGAAATCCTAAAGAAATTTAAAATGGCATAATAACATTTGCTAGAGTTTATGAACATACTGGCTTTCATGTGTATACATTTTTCAAATTTTATTTGTTCTTTTAAATTTCTATTATTATTCAGAGTTCATCGTACCACTTAAATGCATTTTACATATTTTTAGTTGTAAGTACATATGTAAACATCTCTAAAACTTATCCTATAATAAAAATGCTTACATATACATAGACACAGTTTATCCAGTGACTTAATTCTAATTTCAGCTTCAGCAGTTACAATTATTCCTTTGCATGGGAACTCAGGCTTCATAAGCAGTGAATTGAAGCAATCAGAATCCTATAATGGAAACTTGTGCACACTCTCTTACACCTATCAAATAATTAGCATAGTTAAGCAATTTTGTGAATTTTCATTCAGTGAATGTTCTTATAAATTTCTAATCTTCTAGTAAACTATTGCTTTCAAGATAGATCATAAATCTATATTTTCTAGTCAGTCTTTTATTTTTTTTTTTAATTAGTAGCCAATAACTTCTACCCTCTTGTTTGCTTAAAATATTTAGAGAGAGTTTAGGGAAACAGAAAAAGGCAAACAGAAAATGTATTTATATACTATATATAAGAATACAAAAGTATTAAATGTTTCTCTAAAGCTGAGTTAGATGTATAAACTGATAAGGGTTTGTGGGTAGAAATTTCCTTTTTTTTTCAGTCCTTTCTGTCTTGTTTAAGTGTTGACTCTTATACTGCTCAACATCTTATTTTATTAACTTAATACATAGACCTTACTACTTGAAATGTCCTTTCAATCTTAAATCTCTTGTATGGTTTGAAAAATATGTCTATATTAGTATGCAGCATTTACCATTTCAGGCTTCCCTGGGCTCATTTTGTAAAAAATCTGCCTGCAATGCAGGAGACCCAGGTTCAATCTCTGGGTTGGGAAGATCCTATGGAAAAGGAAATGGCCACCCTCTCCAGTATTCTTGCCTGGAGGATTCCATGGACTGAGAAGGCTGGTGGGCTACACTCCACGGGGTCACAAAGAGTTGGAAATGAAGCAAAGGAATTCCAGAAAAACATCTACTTCTGCTTTATTGACTACACCAAAGGCTTTGACTGTGTGGATCACACCAAACTGTTTAAAATTATTAAAGACACGGGCATACCAGACCACCTTACCTGCCTCCTGAGAAATCTGTATGCGCGTCAAGAAGCAACAGTTAGAAATGGAAATGGAACAACAGGCTGGTTCCAAATTAGGAAAGGAGTATGTCAACGTCGTATATTGTCACTCTGCTTATTTAACTCATGGGAAATCCAGGGCTGGATAAAGCACAAGCTTGAATCAAGATTGCCAGGTGAAATATCAATAATCTCAGATATGCAGATGACATATCCTTATGGTAGAAATTGAAGAGGAACTAAAGAGTCTCTTGATAAAAATGAAAGAGGAGAGTGAAAAAGCTGGCTTAAAACTCAGCATTCAAAAAACTAAGATCTTGGCATTTGATCTCCTCACATTATGGCAAATAAATGGGAAAACAATGGAAACAGTGATAGACTTTATTTTCTTGGGCTCCAAAATCACAGTAAATAGTGACTGCAGCCATGAAATTAAAAGACACTTGCTCCTTTGAAGAAAAATTATGACCAACCTAGACAGCATATTAAAAAGTAGAGACATTACTTTGCCAACAAAGGTCCACCTAGTCAAAGCTGTGGCTTTTCCAGGAGTCATGTATTGATGTGAGAGTTAGACCATAAAGAATGTTGAGCGCCGAAGAATTGACACTTCTGAACTGTGGTGTTAGAGAAGACTCTTGAGAGTCCCTGGATTGCAAGGAAATCAAACCAATCAATCCTAAAGGAAATCAATCCTGAATAATCATTGGAAGGACTGATTATGAAGCTGAAGCTCCAATACTTTGGCCACCTGATGTGAAGAACGGACTTATTGGAAAAACCCTGATGCTGGGAAGGACTGAAGGCAGGGGGAGAAAGGGACAATTGAGGAAGAGATGGTTGGATGGCATCACCAACTCAGTGGACATGAGTTTGAGCAAGGTCCAGGAGTTGGTGATAGACAGGGACGTTTGGCATGCTGCAATTGATGGAGTTGCAAGGGTCAGACATGACTGAGTGACTGAACTAAACTGATTTACTACTTTAATATCTTTATGTCTTACTCTCCTGATTAATACTGAGTAGATTTTAAAAGACATTGTGTTATTTATGCTAGTAATAAGATTTTACCTCTGAGATATGAATTTCTATACTTTTTAGAATAAATTATAAACATTTCTAGGAGTAATATGGCTAAAAGAATAGAATGCAATACTTGTATACAAGCTAGTTGACTTTAGATGTGTTCAGAGTTTTACACAATAAAGATGATAATGTTTTTTACAAAAGACAAACATGAAGATTGACATGACAAGTAATTTCAGATTTTTATTTTTAAAAAGAACAATTAATGTAAGAAATATAATTTGATTATTTTTGCCTCATTTAACTGTACTGGTAAGCTTGATTAAAAATGCACAATTTAAAATATTGTTCCATAGAAGATAAGAGAGACAAACGCAACCAAACGTCATTTTATCCATGTGCTCAGTTGCTATAGTCATGTCCAAATCTTTGAGACCCCACAGACTGCAGCCTAACAGGCTCCTCTGTTTCTGGAATTTTCCAGGCAAGAATACTGTAGTGGTTTGCCATTTCCTATTCCAATTTTATCCATATATATTGCCAAAATGTAATCCCTTCATGGAAACATTTTTTTGAGAAGATGCCTTTTGTAATAAGTTTATTGTTTTTTCTAAGTGCCGTAAGCTAGATTCATTATTATATATAATATAATGTAGTCTCACATTGTTTTTAGATCCATAGTTTTAAAACAGCGGTCAGTTTCGGACATCAGGTGGGCCCAAGACTTTCAGAAAAGAACTATTAAGAACCCCTCCCATCCTTCTGTGTTCCAAAGGAGCAAACTGTTTTCATATACTCTAAGAACTAACCACACCCACCCTTCTGATAAGACTCACTTTCTACTCCTCAGTATAGCTACACTGAGAATCATGGATGACTATTTTGGTGCTAAGCCTATTAACCTCCTTTTATCTGAGAGGTTCATCATTAATAAATGTTCTCTATATTGCAATAGCCTGAATAAAATCAACTCCTCACTGTCCAGTACATATTGATTTTGCAAAGAGAAAGACAAGCTACAATATAAATAAGAGATATATTCATTTATATGATAATTCTCATAAACTTTCATATATCTGTACACATATGCACACCCAGACACTCAGTTTAAGGTAGCTAAATACATGAAGAGATTGAGTAGAAAGAGACAAGTTCGATTTCTTCAACTAATTATAATTTTTAAGACATTCCAACAGAAAAATTCCTTGAAATCTTAGAATTTTTCCCTTTGAATTCATCAAAAATCATTTGCCTTTAAATTGCTAGCATCACAAAAAAGGCAAGGTTCTAATGAATAACCTAAATTATGAGTAACAAATTCAGATACCTCTCTACCTAAAAAGTTACTTTATATTTTTTTTCTTATTTCCCTGCTGAAGGCATGTAGAAATAAGGTTCAGAGTTTGCACAGTAACAACAGTAATACACTGAAGTCATACTGAGGAAATTAATTTCATCCTACTAAAGAGATTAGAGGGAAGACTTGTGAGTTTCCTAGTCAACCTTTGTACTCAAACTAAATTCCAAAAGAGAAGTATTATGTCTCATACCTTCCTCTCTTCTAGCAACCTCAGTATTGGAATTCAAGTTGCTAACTTTCTAAAATTCTCTTTTCGAATAGTGATGGAATAAGATGAAAAGTTGCAATAAAAATATATATAAGGACAAAATATGTATGTAATGTAGAAGTCTGCACAACTACAACCATCTAGAATAGAAGGGAAAAGGGTTTCAAAGATCCAATAGACTTAAAAATCAATTACTATGTTTTCAATCAATTCAAAATTTTGTTCCCTTAATCATATATTGAAATGATTTAAATAATTAAATGTTTCTTATAGTTGGCAAAGCAACAATAGTTATAAAGAACAGGAAAACAATAAACAGTACATAGAAATCACTCTTACAGAAAAACTTCTGGAAACTGTATCACCAAATGAATAGACTATAACAAAAACATTCCTAATAATTATTGTTTGAAAGTAAATTTGAAAAACTGAAAAATTCTTTAAAATTCTTAAATTTCCTCCTTAAGAAAGGAGGACTACCAAATAAGATACAAACATATTCATTTACATTCATCAATGAATATAAGAAAGTAATTTTCTTTTTCCTATTAAACTAGATATATATTTACATATTTATTGCAAAGCATTGCACTTACACAGGATTTGACTAACATAATAGCCACAGGAGGTATAATTCTCATAATATTTTTAAAGGACAAGTGGGAATACAATATTAAACAATACAATTTTTTAAAAAATTTACTAGAAATTTACTACTAAATACAGTCCATTGCAGTAATGTAGGGAAGTGTCAAAGCCTCAAGTTAGAATTTTATGTGACCACTCAGTTATAGGTTGACCCATGGCACTGAGTGTACCTGAAAGTCTACAGAGCAACTATTGTACTTCACTATATGCAGAAAACATCTTGAAAGTATGTGACCCTGTTTAAAAAATCTGTACTGTTAGAGAAAAAAAAATAAAGTTTTTTATCCTAAAGCCCCAATATTCATTTGCAGTTGTAGAATATACCTTTAGAATAAGAACTAGTAAAGCTGGTAAATTGTGACATTGTTCTATCATGTTCAAGTAAGTGTTATTAAGATGTGTATAAACTTTCTATTAGATACATTATCCAATTGCTACAAATAAGACTAAAGCTTAAACATTTTGTTAAGAAACCTGCAGAGTTTCACAAATAGAGAGAACTGAGGAAAGTTCAGGAAAAATGAGGCTAAAGGATAGCATATACAAATGGCAAGAAATGACGGAATTGGGGCAAGTGAATATAGCTAAACTGTTTGACCATTTCAGATACACATTTGCCTTAGTGGAATGAAATCACACTTCCAGGAAAATATAGACATTTAATTTTTTTTTCAATTTTCTCATATCTTATTTCAATGTTAATTGCTTATCCATTTCAAATAAATTATGCTCAATGGAGCATTTTATTTTGATTCAGATTTTACAATCTGGTGCTCATTATGTAAAATATGCAAGTCACAGCCTTGTCCTTCAGAAATCCATAAGGGAAAAGATTTCTTACCACCTTCTCCAAGTAAAATATAGATAAAAGCAAACAAGCAAAATTTATTATTTTTGTTAAATATATGCAGCTTTCACTTTGTATGGTAATATGGTATCATAAAAATGTAAACACTGAAACTATGCAAAGCAATTTTTAATAATCAGTGGGAAGATTATTATTGTTCCATGACTTTTAATAAAGTTTTGTTAAAACAATAAAAATTCCTTTACTGTTGGTTATAAATGTATTATGGAAATGAAAAATAAAATAAAACTAATATTTGTGTTCATGCTAAGTTTCTTCAGTCGTGTCTGACTCTTTGCAACCCTATGAACTGTAGCCCTCCAGGCTCCACTGTCCATGGGATTTTCCAGGCAAGAATACTGGAGTAAGTTGTCATATCCTTCTCCAAGGGATATTTCCAACCAAGGCATGGAATCCATGTCTCTTAAGTCTCCAGCATTGGCAGGTGGGTTCTTTACCACTAGCCCGGCCTTGAAGCAATACACTGTAATTTAAAACACTGAAAAATAAAAATAAAACACTGGAAACAAAGAGGTTAAAAATGTTTTATTTCATTATTTTAAATACTTATCAGGAATTGTACAATGATTGTTTTCTTCTTGCAGTATAACTTAAAATACTAAGCTAATATTTTTCTATGCTTTAGCAAATGTCATACTTCTTTCTAAGTTTGAATCAGCTACAGATATTTTGTCCTTTGCACTTTAAAAAAATAGAGTTGTAACTAACATAATATTGTGTGAGGTTTTTTTTGGTTTTGTTTTGTTTACTTTATTTTACTTTACTGTATTGGTTTTGCTATACATTGACATGAATCCATCTCGGGTGTACATGAGTCCCCAATCCTGAACACCCTCCCACCTCCCACCCCATATCAGCTCTCTGGATCATCCCGGTGCACCAGCCCCAACCATCCTGTATCCTGTATTGAACATAGACTGGCGATTCATTTCTTACATGATAGTATACATGTTTCAGTGTCATTCTCCCAAATCATCCCACCCTCTCCCTCTCCCTCAGAGTCCAAAAGTCTGTTCTATACATCTGTGTCTCTTTTGCTGTCTCACATACAGGGTTATCATTACCATGTTTCTAAATTCCATATATATGTGTTAGTATACTGTATTGGTGTTTTTCTTTCTGGCTTACTTCACTCTGTATAATCGGCTCCAGCTTCATCCATCTCATTACAACTGATTCAAATGTATTCTTTTTAAAGGCTGAGTAATACTCCATTGTGTATATGTACCACGGCTTTCTTATCCATTCATCTGCTGATGGACATCTAGGTTGTTTCCATGTCCTGGCTATTATAAAAAGTGCTGCAATGAACATAGGGGTACATGTGTCTCTTTCAATTCTGGTTTCCTCAGTGTGTATGCCCAGCAGTGGGATTGCTGGGTCATATGGCAGTTCTATTTCCAGTTTTTCAAGGAATCAAGTTTGTGTGAGTTTTTAAGGTGCACATTGTGTTGATCTCCACAATGGCTTTAGTGAACACCTCTATCACATCACCTAATTATCCTTGTACTTTCTCAAACAGCATATATGTAGAGGTAATGAATATTTACTTTTACTTGTGTTGAATTAAATGCTTTGTTAGTTTCTGCTGCTGCTGCTACTGCTGCTAAGTCGCTTCAGTCGTGTCTGACTCTGTGCAACCTCAGAGACTCAGCCCACCCAGCTCCCCTGTCTCTGGGATTCTGTAGGCAAGAACACTGGAGTGGGTTTCCATTTCCTTCCCCAATGCATGAAAATAAAAAGTGAAAGTGAAGTCGCTCAGTCGTGTCTGACTCTTAGCGACCCCATGGACTGCAGCCTACCAGGCTCCTCCGTCCATGGGATTTTCCAGGCAAGAGTACTGGAGTGGGTTGCCATTGCCTTGGGAAAGTGATTTAATTATATACACACACACATACATTTCAGATTTTTTTTCCATTATTGTTTATTACAAGGTATTGAAGAATTTTCTATGTGATACAGTAGGATCTTATTGTTTAAATATTTTATATATAATATTGTATATCTTTTAATCCAAACTCCTAATTTATCCCTTCCCCTCCCCACTCCATTTCAGTAATCATAAATTTGCTTTCTATATCTGTGAGTCTGTTTCTGTTCCATAAGTAAGTTCATTCATATCATTTTTTTAAGATTCCACATAGAAGCAATATCTATGATATATTTGTCTTTCTTTGTCTGTCTTATGTCACTTAGTATGATGATTTCTAGGGATTATTTTGTTCTTTTTTATGGTTGAGTAGTATTCCACTGTATGTGTGTATATGCCACATATATAAAGAAGGCAGATCATCTTATTCATTAATCCATTGATGTATACTTAGGTTGCTTCCATGTCTTAGCAATTCTAAACAGTGCTTCTGTGAACATTGGCATGCATACATCTTTTCAAATTAGTCTTTGTATTTTCTGGACATATGTCCAGGAGTAGGATTGCTGGATTATATGGTAGCTTTATTTTTATTTTTTTAAGGAACCTCCACAATAGTCTCCATAATGGTTGAACCAATTTACATTCCCAACAACAATGTAGGCAAGTTCCTTTTTTTCACACTCTCTCCAGCATTTATTATTTGTAGATTTTTTAATGATGGCCATTCTGACTAGTGTGAAGATGTGATACCTCATTGTAGTTTTGATTTGCACTTCTCAAATCACAGCAATATTGAGCACTTTTCATGAGCTTGTTGGCCATCTATATGTCCTCTTTGGAGAAACGTCTGTTTAGGTTTTCTGTCCATTTTAGATTGGATTGTTTGCTTTTTAAAAAATAATATTGAGGTAATGAGGTCTTTGTATATTTTAGATATTAATTTTGTTGGTTTCATGATTTGCAAACATTTTCTGCCAGTCTGTAAGATATCTTTTTGTATTGTTTATGGTATTCTTTGCTGTGCAAAAGCTTATAAATTTATGTCCCATTTGTTTATTTTTGTTTTATTTCTTTTGCACTGGGAGACTGGTTTAAGAAAGCACTGCTGTGATTTATATCAGAAAATGTTTTTCTTGTGTTCCCTCTATAGTGTCATCTTATATTTAATTCTTTCAGATACTTTGAGTTTACTTTTGTTTATGATGTGAAGGTGTGTTCTAACTTCACTGATTTATATGTTGCTGTCTAGTTTTCCCAACTCCATTTGCCTAAGAGACTCTCTTTTCTCCATTGTGTATTCTTAAATCTTTGTCAAAGATTAATGGACTGTATGTGTGCAGGTTTATTTTGGGGCTCTTTATTCCACTCCACCTATCCATATGTCTGTTTTTGTTTGTTTGTTTGTTTTTTGCCAGTACTGTGCTGTTTTGATTACTGTAGCTTTGCAGCATTGCATGAAGTCTGAGAGGCTTATGCCTCTAGCTTTGTTCTTTTTTCCTCATGATTGCTTTGGCAATTCTGGGTCTTTTGTGGTTTCATATATAATTTTTAGGGTTATTTGCTCTAGTTCCATGAAAAATATAATGAAATATCTTTGAGAGATACTCTAATGTGAATTTTTGTTTGGTCATTTTCACTTATTTTGGTTCATTCACTCTCTCACCATAATCATTTTCCTCATTTATGTTGAAAATTTCACCTTCACTAGTGTATTGAGAGTCTCTTGGATGGTAGCCTTTTCATACTGTTCATGGGGTTCTCAAGGCAAGAATGCTGAAGTGGCCTGCCATTCCCTTTCCCAGTAGACCACATTTTGTCAGAATCTCAACCATGACCCATCTGTCTTGAGTGGCCCTATACAGCATGGCTTAGTTTCACTGAGTTAGACAAGGCTGTGGTCCATGTGATTAGATTGGTTAGTTATCTGTGGTTGCAGTTTCAGTCTGTGAAAGAGTAGAGTGAAAAAGTTGGCTTAAAGCTCAACATTCAAAAAGCTAAGATCATGGTATCCAGTCCCATCACTTCATGGCAAATAGATGGGGAAACAGTGGAAATAGTGGCTGACTTTATTTGAGGGGCTCCAAAATCACTGCAGATGGTGACTGTAGCCATGAAATTAAAAGATGCTTGCTCCTCAGAAGGAAAGTTATGACCAACTTAGACAGCATATTCAAAAGCAGAGACATTACTTTGCCAACAAAGGTCCATCTAGTCAAGGCTATGGTTTTTCCAGTAATCATGTATGGATGTGACAATTGGACTAGAATGAAATCTGAGAGCCAAAGAATTGATGTTTTTAAAATGTGGTGTTGGAGAAGACTCTTGAGAGTCCCTTGGACTGCAAGGACATCCAACCAGTCAATCTTAGAGGAGATCAGTCCTGGGTGTTCATTGGAAGGACTGATGTTGAAGCTTAAACTCCAATACTTTGGCCACCTGATGCTAAGAGCTTGAAAAGACTTTGATGTTGGGAAAGATTGAGGGCAGGAGGAAAAGAGGATGACAGAGGATGAGATGGGTGGATAGCATCACTGACTCAATGGACATGAGTTTGTGTAGACTCTAGGAGTTGGTGATGGACAGGGAGGCCTGGTGTGGTATGGTTGATGGAGTCACAAAGAGTTGGACATGACTGAGCTACTGAACTGAACTGAATGGTGGCAGTATCGATACTGTCATGGTCAGTTATTTCATCTATATTATAGAGAGATAAAATTTATATTTTATGGGAAGACAAGACAATTTAAACATACAAAAGTTCTCTGCCCTTTGCTCTCCTCTCCCCTCCCAGTGTGCATTATGTATCTGTGTTATGCATCAACCAAACCTCCTCTATGAGCAGAATGCCTGCATACCCATAAAGAGCAACATTCTTCTAGCATCAACAAGGCAGCTCCTTAAAAGATAACATTCCTACTTGTTCTTGTAAGGAGTCACAGTTTTGCTTAGATCTGTACTATCAAAATTGTCAATAATACATCATTTAAAGTACAGCTCTCTGTCTCAAAAAACTTGACTTCTAACAGATGGAATAGTTCTCAGAGTTTTCTGAGGTGCTAGTCCCAGGTTAAAATCCTCAAAGTTGGATCAAATAAAATTTTCCTCTTCTTTTTTAGAATAACTGATTAATTTCTTGTCAAGAGTATTCTTTATTATATACCTAAGTATAATGTTTCTATATATATAGATACTACTACCTAAAATTTATATATACATAGCTATGATACCTAGAAACTATTAATATGTAATATCCACTGCTGCTGCTGCTGCTGCTGCTGCTGCTAAGTCGCTTCAGTCGTGTCCGACTCTGTGCGACCCCATAGACGGCAGCCCACCAGGCTCCCCCGTCCCTGGGATTCTCCAAGCAAGAACACTGGAGTGGGTTGCCATTTCCTTCCCCAATGCATGAAAGGGAAAAGTGAAAGTGAAGTCGCTCAGTCGTGTGCGACTCTGTGCAACCCCATGGACTGCAGCCTACCAGGCTCCTCCATCCATGGGATTTTCCAGGCAAGAGTACTGGAGTGGGGTGCCATTGCCTTCTCCCTGTAATATCCACATGTTTTACATATTTTTTTTTTCCATTTTTGTGGTATGTCATGGAGATGTGTCACTGCAAGACAAAGATGCAACAGAACTACACACTTTGTTACCTGTGTATAAACTGAGTGACCAGAAATGATGTGTTGGTCATTAATCATGATACACATGTCTTGTTTACATACAGATTTTTGGACCAAAACTAGTAGCAAATTGTATACTTTATGCAATTATAGTTAATTCTTTTTGGTAAGATCTGCCTCCTGAGAAATCTGTATGCAGGTTAAGAAGCAACAGTTAGAACTGGACATGGAACAGACTGGTTCCAATTGGGAAAGGAGTACATCAAAGCTGTATATTGTCACCCTGCTTATTTAACTTATATGCACAGTACCTCATGTGAAATGTCTGGTAGGATGAAGCACAAGCTGGAATCAAGATTGCCAGGAGAAATATCAATAACCTCAGATATGCAGAGGACACCACCCTTATGGCAAAAAGCGAAGAAGAACTAAAGAGCTTCTTGATGAAAGTGAAAGAAGAGAATGAAAAAGTTGGTGTAAAAATCAACATTAAGAAAAGTAAAATCATGGAATCTGGTCCCATTACTTCATGGAAATTAAATAGAGCATCAATGGAAAGAGTGACAGACTTAATTTTCTTGAGCTCCAAAATCACTGCAGATGGTGACTGCAGCCATGAAATTCAAAGACACTTGCTCCTTTGAAGAAAATCTATGACCAACCTAGACAACATATTAAAAAGCAGAGACATTACTTTGCCAACAAAGGGCTGTCCATTCAATGCTATAGTTTTTCCTGTAGTCATGTATGGATGTGAGAGTTATACTATAAAGAAAGCTGAGTGCCAAAGATCTGATGCTTTTGAATTGTGGTGTTGGAGAATACTCTTGAGAGTCTCTTGGACTGCAAGGAGATCCAACCAATCCATCTTAAAGGAAATCAACCCTGAATATTCATTGGAAGGACTGATGCTGAAACTGAAACTCCAATATTTTGGCCACCTGATGCAAAGAACTGACTCATTTGAAAAGACCCTGATGCTGGGAAAGATTGAAGGTAAGAGGAGAAGGGGTTGACAGAGGATGAGATAGTTTGATGGCATCACTGACTTGATGGACATGAGTTTGAGTTAGTTCCAGGAGTTGGTGATAGACAGGGAGCCCTGGCGTGCTACAGTCCATGGGGTTGCAAAGATTCAGACATGACTGAGTAACTGAACTGAACTGAATTGAACTGAAGTTGAAAACTGAATCATGTTCTTGGAGGATGGGTGTTATTTTATCTAAACCCTGGCAGCTGAATTGGGTGAATATCAGAATTACGCAATTGAGGGTCACCTTACTTAAAACCTGTACATCTTTGAGAACATTTATGCTTCATTTTTTAATAGGAGCTTCTTTTATTTAAAATTACTTCTCTTTGTGCAGGAAAGGATTAACTCAACAGCCCTGGGTCGTCTGAACTCTGTATATTCACATAAAAGACTGGTTGGTCAGCTCATAGTTACTATTACAAGTGTGTATTTTATGCCTTTGGTCCTAACAGAAAAGTTTGATTAAGTCATTTATTCTAACTATTTGATTTATAGTATTTCACCTATTTTTGCTCTGGGCAGCTTGAATCTGAGTACCTAAGGTCAGTGATGCATGTGCTACATGCCTATGGAATTGAACTCCATCACCAACCCTGGACACCAAAGCCTGGGTGAGCATCCCTGGTTCGCAACACTGTGCGTGTGTTGTCACACATTCTTGATGGGAGAATTAAACATTAATCGCATAACAAGAGACTTCCCTGGTGTCTCAGATGATAAAGTGTCTGCTTACAATGAGGAAGACCTGGGTTCCATCCCTGGGTCATGAATATCCCCTGGAGAAGGAAATAGTAACCCACTCCGGTACTCTTGCTTGGAAAACCCCATGGACAGAGGAACTTTGGGAATATTTGGAAAATATTTCCAAAATCCATGAGGGTTGCAAAGAGTCAGACATTAGAAGACACCTGGGGAAGGCAGTCGTAAGATGGTGGAGGAATAGGACAGGAAGGCCACTTTCTTCCTCACAAAATCATCAAATGAACATTTAAACTCTGAGTAAATTCCACAAAACAACTTCTGAATGCTCGCAGAGGGCATCAGGCACCCAGAAAAGGAGCCCATTGTCTTCAAAAGAAGGTAGGAAAAAATATAAAAGACAAAAGAAAGAGACAAAAGAGGTAGGGATGGAGCTCTGTCCCGGAAAGGAGTCTTAAAAAGAGAGAAGTTTCCAAACACCTGGAAACACTTTCACTGCCGAGTCTGTGGCGAGCATTGGAAGCACAGAGGGTAACATAACAGGGAGGAAAAATAAAAAGTAATTTAAACTCACAGATTACGAGCCCAACGGTAACTCCCTCAGCAGAGAAGCAGCACAGATGCCTACACCTGCCACTAGCAAGCCGGGGCTGGGCAGGGAGGCACGAGCTGCATTGCTTAGAGTAAGGACTGAGCCTGAATGTCCCGAGTGCAATCTCAGCAAACTAACTTGGGCTAGTAAACTAAACTGTGGGATAGCTACCACGAGAAATGTCCTAACCTAAGACACCGACAGACCCGCTCAAAGAACAAAGGACTGAGCAGAACTACACAAAAAGTCCTAACCTAAGATACCACCAGGCCTGCATGCAGAACAAAGTACTGAATAGAACTAGCTGGTAGACCATTCCCCTCCGGTGACAGGCAGCCAGAGCCAGAAGGGGGCAATCGCAGCCCCAGAGAGACGTTATTGACCAAACTGCAAGCAGGCTTTTTTGCTAAGACTTCTTGGGTTTCTGGACAGTCAATATCCGCCTGAGAAGGTGTGCTGGTTGTACACCCAGAAAACTGAGCGGCATGGACAGGGGAGGTGATAAGTCGCAGCGACCACAATCGCCAAACACCTGGTCACCTGAGCTGCTCGGATCTGGGAAGGGCACAAAACGCAGGCCCAACTGAGTCTGCGCCCCTGAGGACTACCTGAGTGCCTGAACCTGAGCAGCTTAGACCTGGGAGGTGCAAGAAGCCCAGGGCCGGCCTCAGACGGTTCCCGGTGGAGCAACCTAGAGCCTGAGCAGTGTGGGCAGGGAGGGCACACGCACCATGAGTGGGGGAAGGCCCAGTGTGGCTGAGACACTGCGAGCACACACCAGTGTTATTTGTTTGCAGCGTCCCTCCTTCCCCACAGCACAACTGAACAAGTGAGCTTAAAAAAATGTCCACCACCACCCCCTTATGTCAGGGAGGAAATCAGACACTGAAAAGACCAGCAAACAAAAGAAGCTAAAATAGAGAGAACCATCTTGGAACTGACAGGTGCAATAGATTAAAACCCTGTAGTTAGTACCAATTACATAGGAGGGGCCTATAGATCCTGAGAAATATAAGCCGGACCAAGTAACTAGCTGAAAATGAACTGACCTCACACTGCCCACAACACCACCAGAGAAAGTCCTAGATATATTTTTACTATTTTTACAATTATCCTTTTTTTTTAATTTTTAAAAATTTTTAATTCCTCTATTACTACTTTAATTTTCATTTTTATAATCTACTATTACTTTGCAAAAAAAAGACACTTTTTAGATTTTTTTAATTTTTATTTTTTAGTTTGTTTTGCTTTACAATACTATATTCGTTTTGCTATACACTGACATGAATCAGCCACGAGTGTACATGAACTCCGAATCCCGACCTCCACCTCCCCCCTCCCGCCCCACACCTTCTCTCTGAATTATCCCCATGCATCAGTCCCAAGCATCCTGCATCCTGCATTGAACCTAGACCAGCAATTCGTTTCACTTATGATATCATACATGTTACACTGCCACTCTGCCAAATCATCCCACCCTCTCTCTCTCCCACAAAGTCGAAAAGGCTGTTCTATACATCTGTGTCTCTTTTGCTGTCTTGCGTACAGGTTTATCATTACCATCTTTCTAAATTCCATATATATGTGTAAGTATACTGTATTGGTGTTTTTCCTTCTGGCTTACTTCACTCTGTATAATCGGCTCCAGCGTCATCCATCTCATTAGAACTGACTCAAATGTATTCTTCATAATGGCTGAGTAATACTCCATTGTGTATATGTACCACAGCTTACTTATCCATTCATCTGCTGATGGACATCTCACCCTAATACCAAAACCTGACAAAGACACCACAAAAAAAGAAAACTACAGGCTAATATCACTGATGAACATAGATGCAAAATCCTTAACAAAATTTTAGCAATCAGAATCCAACAACACATTAAAAAGATCATACACCATGACCAAGTGGGCTTTATCCCAGGGATGCAAGGATTCTTCAATATC
>SJXQ01002896.1:93618-110254 GCA_006408695.1 Aepyceros melampus
TTCACAGCATCATCTTTCAGGATTTGAAACAGCTCAATTGGAATTCTATCACCTCCACTAGCTTTGTTTGTAGTGATGCTTTCTAAGGCCCACTTGACTTCACATTCCAAGATGTCTGGCTCTAGATTAGTCATCACATCATCATGATTATCTGGGTCATGAAGATCTTTTTTGTACAGTTCTTCCATGTATTCTTGCCACCTCTTCTTAATATCTTCTGCTTCTGTTAGGTCCAGACCATTTCTGTCCTTTATCGAGCCCATCTTTGCATGAAATGTTCCCTTGGTATCTCTAATTTTCTTGAAGAGATATCTAGTCTTTCCCATTCTGTTCTTTTCCTCTATTTCTTTCATTGATTGCTGAAGAAGGCTTTCTTATCTCTTCTAGGTTCATCCAACTCATTAGAACTGACTCAAATGTGTTCCTCTTTATGGCTGAGTAATATTCCATTGTGTATATGTACCACAACTTCTTTATCCATTCATCTATTGATGTATATCTAGGTTGCTTCCATGTTCTAGATATTGTAAATAATGGAAAAGGGTATCTTTTTTGGTGTTAGTTCTAGAAGGTCTTGTAGATCTGGTTCAGAATTTGGAAAGGAGTACATCAAGGCTGTATATTATCACCCTACTTATTTAACTTATATGCAGAGTACATCATGCAAAATTCCAGGCTGGATAAAGCTCAAGCTAAAATCCAGATTGCCAGGAGAAATACCAATGACCTCAGATATGCACATGATACTTAATAGATATCTATGTATCTCTGATAGATATGTAATATCTATAGATATATATCTATATATAATCTATAGATCTAATATATATAATCTTTATCTAATAGATAATGTAGTAGAAATGTTTGACTGCATGTAGTAGCTTACACAATAGGAGTTTCTTTGTGTCTCATGAAATAGTCCAAAGGTAGGAGGATCAGGGACAGTGTGGCAGGTCTACTCCATGAGGGTACCCAACAACCAGGGCACTTTCAGCTAACTGCTCTGACACCTTCTGCTATCCTTATCTTCAAGGTCTAAGATGGTGTGATGCCATAATCACATTCTAATCAATAAGATGAAGGAAGGTGGATAGGAGAGTGGATAAGGGCATACTCCTTTTCTTTTATGGATGGGTTTCCTGTTTCTTTCTGGCCATCTCAGTGGCTGGAACTTAATCACATGACCACATCTAGCAAGCAGAGAAGCTGGGAGAAGTATAGCCTTTATTCTGAGAGGCCATGTGATTGGTAAATGGGAGGGGCAGATTCTATTCATTTGAAAGGGGAGAATGAATGTTGAGTGACAGACAAATAGCCATCTCTGCTGTTCAATCTTCTTTTCCCTCTAAACCATCAAAATCCCTTCTACCTTCCAGAGTCTGGCCTAGGTCAACTTTCACACCTTCCATGAAGCAACAGGGGTACGGGGTGTATTATCTGTATATACATACGTGTGCATAACACACATTCCTAAGCATGGATTGCTCCATTTCCCCTCAGACAAGGCTGCCACCTAGATTTTAGAGATAAGACTACAAGCACAAGAATAAAGCGTCAGTATTTGACTCTGTTTGGGGGACTAGGCTCAGAGGAGGCAGTTTATCACAGTCCTATCTTTATGTTGAAATCTTCTATTATAACCTCTGATTGCTCATATACAAACTGGGATATTACACCCAACCCCTTTTTCCCTCTGCAATTTCCCTTCTTAGACTCAGTTGGACCACCTGTTTGCACCTTATTATGTGATCTGTCTTCCTTCACTTAAGGCCTTATTCTTTTCTATTACTATTCCAAAAAAGTTATTATTTTTTAAAATGATTCCATATATGAAATATATAAGTTTTCTGAGAATGCTACATTATCATTTTCTACCCAACTTGCAAGAAACATGGGGAAACATTTTAATTTTTTAAAAATCCTAACTAGGTCACTATTTCACTAAGTGTTATTTTATTCTAATGACTAATAAAGCTTTTTTATATCATTGATTAGTTTTGCAGATATTTAATGATATTTCAAATCAGCCCTAAATAAATATACTTAAAGCAATGGATCTTGAGGATCGCTATAGGATTTGTGTGTCCATCTGAAATTTTACAAATATCCAGGAAGCTGTTTGCATTCCATAAGGCACTTCTAGAGGAGTAGTAAACAGAACATGGGAGCCAGAGGCTAAGAGGGAAAAAATGGTAGTTTCCAATCTTAGGAACAAAAAGAAAACCAGCCACAAGTAGGAGAAAATCAGAAGAATAATTTCTAGCTCCAAGCAGAAGATGAAACAAGTGACATCTAGGGTTGATGGAGTTAGATTCTCTATAAAAATTCTTTGTCTAAACTGCATTTTGCTTAAAACCCGGGCTCTTTATTTATTTATTGGTCATGACTTTGATCTGTATTTGGTCAGAATTCTTCAGGGTTTCTTTATTTCATAAATTAAAGCTCACGGGATTTTAGAGCTGGGAGGATCTTTTGTGCTGTCATTTATTACTAGAAGTGGGGAGAGGCATCTCAAAAAATTTAAAACTGCACTTATGTTTAAAGGAGTTAAAAATTTATTTGATTTTTATTTTAGTATCCTCAAATCTTGAGTTTACATCTTAAAGCATGTCCTTCAGTGCCTTAAAGTCAGCTTTAGCAAAAACAGGCTTTTTATTCCGTGGCTCTCTACTCCTTCCCTTCTACAGCACCACCACCACCACCCACCACCTACCCCTGTTGCTTTGTGGAAGGTGTGAAAGTTGACCTAGGCCAGACTCTTGAGGGTAGAAAGAATTTTGATGGTTTAGAGGGAAAAGAAGATTGAACAGCAGAGATGGCTATTTGTCTGTCACTCAACATTCATTCTCCCCTTTCAAATGAATAGAATCTGCCCCTCCCATTTAACCAATCACATGGCCTCTCAGAATAAAGGCTATACTTCTCCCAGCTTCTCTGCTTGCTAGATGTGGTCATGTGATTAAGTTCCAGCCACCGAGATGGCCAGAAAGAAACAGGAAACCCATCCATAAAAGAAAAGGAGTATGCCCTTATCCACTCTCCTATCCACCTTCCTTCATCTTATTGATTAGAATGTGATTATGGCATCATAATCCCCAAGAAAAAGAAATGCAAAAAAGCAAAATGGCTGTCTGAGGAGGCCTTACAAATAGCTGTGAAAAGAAGAGAAGCGAAAAACAAAGGAGAAAAGGAAAGATATACCCATTTGAATGCAGAATTCCAAAGAATAGCAAGGAGAGATAAGAAAGACTTCCTCAGTGATCAATGCAAAAAAATAGAGGAAAACAATAGAATGGGAAAGACTAGAGATCTCCTCAAGAAAATTAGACATACCAAGGGAACATTTCATACAAAGATGGGCTCAGTAAAGGACAGAAATGGTATGGACCTCACAGAAGCAGAAGATGTTAAGAAGAGGTGGCAAGAATACAAAGAACTGTACAAAAAATATCTTCACAACCCAGATAATCACAAAGGTGTGAACACTCACACTCACCTAGAGCCAGACATCCTGGAATGTGAAGTCAAGTGGGCCTTAGGAAGCATCACTAGGAACAAAGCTAGTGGAGGTGATGGAATTCCAGTTGAGCTATTTCAAATCCTGAAAGATGATGCTGTGAAAGTGCTGCACTCAATATGCCAGCAAATATGGAAAACTCAGCAGTTGCCACAGGACTGGAAAAGGTCAGTTTTCATTCCAATCCCAAAGAAAGGTAATTCCAAAGAATACTCAAACTACTGCACAATTGCAGTCATCTCACATGCTAGTAAAGTAATGCTCAAAATTCTCCAAGCCAGACTTCAGCAATAAGTGAACTGTGAACTTCCAGATGTTCAAGCTGGTTTTAGAAAAGGCAGAGGAACCAGAGATCAAATTGCCAACATCCTCTGGATGATGGAAAAAGCAAGAGAGTTCCAGAAAAACATCTATTTCTGCTTTATTGACTATGCCAAAGCCTTTGACTGTGTNAAGAATTGATGCTTTTGAACTGTGGTGTTGGAGAAGACTCTTGAGAGTCCCTTGGACTGCAAGGAGATCCAACCAGTCCATTATGAAGATCAGCCCTGGGATTTCTTTGGAAGGAATGATGCTAAAGCTGAAACTCCAGTACTTTGGCCACCTCATGCAAGGAGTTGACTCATTGGAAAGGACTCTGATGCTGGGAGGGATTGGGGGCAGGAGGACAAGGGGACGACCGAAGATGAGATGGCTGGATGGCATCACGGACTCGATGGACGTGAGTCTGAGTGAACTCTGGGAATTGGTGATGGACAGGGAGGCCTGGCGTGCTGCGATTCATGGGGTCACAAGGATTCGGACATGGCTGAGTGACTGAACTGAGACTGACTGAAATGCTTCCTAAGGCCCACTGACTTTGCATTCCAGGATGTCTGGCTCTAGGTGAGTGATCATACCATCACGATTATCTGGGTCATAAAGATATTTTTTGTATAGTTGTTCTGTGTATTCTTGCTACCTCTTCTTAATTATCTCTTGCTTCTGTTAGGTCCATACCATTTCTGTCCTTTATTGAGCCCATCTTTGCATAAAATGTTCCCTTGGTGTCTCTAACTTTCTTGAAGAGAGATCTCTAGTTTTTACCATTCTACTGTTTTCCTCTATTTCTTTGCATTGATCGCTGGGAAGCTCCTGGTCTTGTTTTTGCTGACTGTATAGAGCTTCTCCCTCTTTGGCTGCAAAGAATATACTCAAACTGATTTCAGTATTGACCATCTGGTGATGTCCATGTGTAGAGTTGTCTCTTATGTTGAAGGAAGAGGGTACTTGCTGTGATCAGTGTGTTCTCTTGGCAAAACACTGTTCGCCTTTGCCCTGCCTCATTTTGTACCTCAGGGCCAAACTTGCCTGAGGTGTCTCTTAACTTCCTACTTTTGCATTCCAGTCCCCTATGATGAAAGGGACATCAATTTTTGGTGTTAGTTCTAGAAGGTCTTGTATGTCATCATAGAACCGTTCAACTTCAGCTTCTTTAGCATTAATGGTTGCGGCACAGATCTGGATTACTGTTATTGAATGGTTAGCCTTGGAAACGAACGGAGCTCATTCTGTTGTTTTTGAGATTGCACCCAAGTACTGCATTTCAGGTTCCTATGCAATATTGTTCTTTACAGTATCAGACTATATTTCCATCACCAGTCACATCCACAACTGGCCATTGTTTTCACTTTGGCTCCCTCTCTTCATTCCTTCTGGAGTTATTTCTCCACTCTTCTTCAGTAGCATATCAGGCATCTACCAACCTGGAGAGTTCTTCAGGACACTGAAAGAGTGTCCTATTTTTTGCCTTTTCATACTGTTCATGGGATTCTCGAGGCAAGAATACTGAAGTAGTTTGCCATTCCCTTTTCCAACAGGAACTCTCCACCATGACCGTCCATCTTGGGTGGCACTACATGGCATGGCTCACAGTTTCATTGAGTTGGACAGGGCTGTGATCCATGTGATCAGTTTGGTTAATTTTGAGTGACTGAGGTTTTCAATCTGTTAAGATTAGGTAACCATGGGTTTTAAAAAGGGGTGTCCTTATATGATGTTAAGGGCTTCCCTGGTGGCTCAGAGCTTAAAGCGTCTGCCTGCAACACGGGAGACCTGGGTTCTATCCCTGGGTCGGGAAGATCCCCTGGAGAAGGAAATGGCAACCCACTCCAGTACTCTTGCCTGGAGAATACCATGGATGGAGGAGCCTGGTAGGCTACAGTCCTTGGGGTCGCAAAGAGTTGGACACGACTGAGCAACTTCACTTTATATGACGTTGGAAACTTACTGCTCTAATGTGGCTGGTGGAACGCTCAGACCCTGTAGAGAATGCAGTGGTATGTCTAGAGCCAGAAAATTCTGCCTACAGCTGAAAACACTCAAATAATTACAACTCCTAACCACATACTGCTTTTTGCATTATTTAAATGTCTCGAGTATATGAAGTCTTTCGGTGGCTCAGAGGTTAAAGCATCTGCCTGGAATGCGGGAGACCCGGGTTTGATCCCTGGGTCCAATCCCTGGGTCGGGAAGATCCCCTGGAGAAGTAAATGGCAACCCACTCCAGTACTCTTGCCTGGAGAATCCCATGGAGGGAGGAGCCTGGTAGGCTACAGTCCTCGGGGTCGCAAAGAGTCAGACACAACTGAGCAACTTCACACAACCAGACTGTAAACTCCTCAAGGAGTAACTCTCTGTAACCATAACAGTGTTTATATATACCATACCAGATAATCTAGAGGCTTTCCTCCAAAATCCAATGATCATCCATGGAGTTAAGGGCCATATTCACTTTGTCCTTGCTATCCTTCTGGCTATGAAACATATATGAATATGCAACATTTCCCCTAAAATAATGTTTGTATCCAGCAGTCATTACAATTTAATTTTGTAAAGGCTCAAAGAAGTATCTCCCCAAGGAGACTGGCTGGCTGCCCAGGCAAGTCACCAAAGGTAGAATTCATCTTGTTGAATTTATCAACATTTAGAGGCCGGCCCTCATACACACAATAGATCCATTTCTCACAGGCAGACTCACACTCTTCAAGTGTACAAACACTGAGTGATAACAAGAATACCAACTTATTAGCTTCCAGTGAGAAAAAACTGGCAAGAGCCTAGGGACAAGAGACTAGTTTGATTTTCCAATCAACATCTACAGGTATCTTACCTGGGACATCAAATTATAAACAGAATGACAGAAATGTAACTACCAGTGAAAAACAATTTAGCTCTTAATGGTAATAAGTACATGAATGCTTTGGTTTGCATATACTTTCCAAGTAGACATAAATAAAAGGAAAAATAACCAGAAAGATCAAAGTAAGGGGGGCTATTTACATCACCTTACCTTTCATAGGGAGAAGATTCATTAGCAGATGTTTTAAAAATCTTAAAGATATACAAAGACCGTAAGATTCACTATTATAAGATGTCACTTTCCCTTAAACTGACAAGCTGGGGGAGCGGCCAAGAGATGGAACCCTTGGTCTATAGGAACCAACTAAGATGAAACGAAACTTTTCACATTAGTATCACTCCAACCCCAATCTGAAAATTGTAGCCAAGGAATATTCTCGGCTAACATCTAATGACAGAGCTAATCATGAGGAAAACGCATTTATCTCCGTGGGTTAAAATTCATAAGGGGTTAAAAAAAATTCCGCTTCCTCTCTCCGACCGGCAAAAAAAAAAAAGGAAAGATCCATAAGCACCACTGACAAGAAAATAAAACTGGCCCCAGAGAACAAGGAAAGTCGCTGAAGCCTGACAGTCCACGCAGTGAAACCCTGCACTTGGCAGGCGACGAGGCCGCCGGCTCTCGCCCGGCCCCGCAGCCGGCCTCAGACCTTCCAGACCGCGGCGCCGCCTCCAGCCAACCCCAGCGCTTGTTGCTGAAGCCCAGCCTCAGTCCACTCCCCACTTCCGAGTTTCATCCCTACACCTCTTTCTCTGCCAAGCTTTCTCTCGGGAAGGAAGACGACGGAAATTAATTGAGCGCAATAGCTCACCGAGTTCACAGCGTCCTGCAGCTGCGTGAGCCGATCCGCCATGTTCCTCCTCAAACAAAGAAACGTGAAAGCCGCTGCTCTTACGCAATTGGACAGTCATGGCCAATCATACGGCTGCGTTCTTGGAGGGGGTGGAGTCAAGCCAAACCTCAAGCCCCGTAGCGAAGGGGCGGGACTTTCCCGAGCCTTAATTTTGTTCAGACTAAGAAATTAAGAGACCGGTTGAAATTAAGAGACCCAGCCTAGAAATTAAAAGACACTTCTGGGAAGAAAAGTTATGACCAACCTAGACAGCATATAAAAAAGCAGAGACATTACTTTGCCAGCAAAGGTCCGTCTAGTTAAGGCTATGGTTTTTCCAGTAGTCATGTATGAATGTGATAGTTGGACTAGACAGCTGAGCGCCGAAGCATTGATGCTTTTGAATTGTGGTGTTGGATAAGACTCTTGAGAGTCCCTTAGACTGCAGGGAGATCCAACCAGTCCGTCCTAAAAGAAATCAGTCCTGAATATTCATTGGAAGGACGGATGTTGAAGCTGAAACTCCAATACTTTGGCCACCTGGTGCGAAGAGCTGAGTTACTAGAAAAGACCCTGATGCTGGGCAAGATTGAAAGTGGGAGGAGAAGGGGACGACAGAGGATGAGATAGTTGGATGGCATCACCGACTCAATGGACAGGAATTTGAGTTAACTCCGGGAGTTGGTGATGAACAGGGGGACCTGGCGTGCTGCAGTCCATGGGGTCGCAGAGTCGGACATGACTAAGCAACTGAACTGAACTCCACTTGGGATAACCCTGCTGTGCCATTGTCTATAGTCAGTGACTTGTCACGAGTCTCTCGGTTTTGGAGGCCAGCATACTTTCTCATGACTTAAGTGTTATACACTATACAGAGACTGTTAGATTGTGGGGGTTTTCAATGTAATTCCTCACCCTCCCTTGTATCCATCTTAAACATCGCCTTGAATATGTTACCTATTTTACGTTGCTTTAGCTTCCAGGCGACCACAAAACATACACAGCAAGCAGCTAAAGAATACTTGTGAGTCATGATACCGACTTTCATTTTAAGAAATACGAATTAAAATTCAGCAAACGATCAGGACGGACTGGGTTCGGGTGCCCTTCTGTTGCGTTTGGGTGCAGAGTGCCTTAGCCAAGTGGAGGAGGGAGGCGTATTTAACTGTGGGTGTGCTGGAAGAGTTGACATATATGAGATGGAAAGCATCCAAAACAAGCACTAAAGGGAGCTGTAATGTCCGTGTTGAAAGAGTACGAACAAGAGAGGTCTTATGGGCTAAAGCGAGAGGAGGAAGATGAGCTAGGGTAGGATAAACAGTTGGTGTGTTAGCGACCTCGGTAAGGAACAGAGCAGGCTTAGTGGAGAGGAGAGTGGAAGTCTCACTATGTAGTTGCAAGAGAAGAGGTTCCTAGAAAATAAGCTAGGTGCAGAGGTGGGGCGAGTTCAATTTTAAAAATGATAAACTGTGCAATTTAGGCTTACACTCGGGCCTCCTAAGGGTATCAGTCTGAAGAGTGATATTAGAAACTTGGTATTTAAGGGAAGAAGGCTGAGCGCAGAAGAATTGATGCTTTTGAACTGTACTGTTGGAGAAGACTCTTGAGAGTCCCTTGGACTGCAAGGAGATCCAACCAGTCCATTCTGAAGGAGATCAACCCTGGGATTTCTTTGGAAGGAATGATGCTAAAACTGAAGCTCCAGTACTTTGGCCACCTCATGCGAAGAGTTGACTCATTGGAAAAGACCCTAATGCTGGGAGGGATTGGGGGCAGGAGGAGAAGGGGACAACCGAGGATGAGATGGCTGGATGGTATCACGGACTCAATGGACGTGAGTCTGAGTGAACTCCGGGAGTTGGTGATGGACAGGGAGGCCTGGCGTGCTGCGATTCATGGGGTCGCAAAGAGTCGGACACGACTGAGCGACTGAACTGAACTGAACTGAGCCTGGGACAGTCTGGAAAGAAATGGGGCTGGAATCAGCTAATGACAAAACTCCCAGATTCTGCTTCTCAGGCAGATTATCCCTGGGCATGATCTCCCAGGGCTGAGGATGGGTCGAGAAAACTATCCACTGGGAACTTGGCTTGTTGGATCTATTCCAACCTTCTGTTTCACCCTCATACCCACACCATCTCCAAACAATGAACAAACCTGCTGGGACCTAATTAGGAACCTCTCCAGGTTTCCCCAATTCATGGGATAAATGAGACAGAATTCCAGTTTGTCTTAACTGTAATGTGGGCTAAGCTTGTGACCCTCTCCACTCGGCCCCAGCTGAGAGTGTACATTACTGAATGCCTGCCGTGTGCCAGGAAGTATGTCAGGGGTGCTGAGTTTGCAAAGATGAATAAGTCAGGAGCTCACAAGGAGAAGGGGTTTGCAGTTAAACCCAAGCAGAAAGGGCTGGGTATCAATCTAAGAGTTCTCTGGAGTTACTGCAAACTGTAAGAAAGAAATCTTAGGTTGCTGTCAAGGCCTTTCTGCTTGGGTTTCAAGGTCAACCATAACCTCGCTCTAGTAAACCGATCCTCCTCATCTTGCAGTCATTTTCTGAATGAAATTATCACTTCAGATTTTTCAGCCACAGCTTCTGAAAAACCCTTGTTTTTCCCAGGCTTCTTCAGCCTCTTCTGGCCATGGACCCCTTAAGAATTAGATGAAAACTGTGGACTTTTCCCCACACCAGGCTCCCAAAATTTTGCATACATTTAAGGGATTTATGAATCTCTTGAAACTGTGAACTTCAGGTAATAACTCCTCAGCCTAATACAGTCTTAGATATGTAGCTCAGGATGTCTCAACAACATCTCTATTGACATTTTGGGTTGATTATTCTTTGTCCTAGGGGTGCTGTCCTGGGCATTGTAGGATGTTTGCCAGCATCCCTGTCCTCTATGCTTGAGATGACGGTAGCAACGCCTTCCCGCTTCCCCAGTTGTAACAACCCAGAATATCTCCAGATAGTCCCAATATCTCCTGGGAAGTGTGGGGCAAAATTGCCTCCAATTGACAACCATTTCCGGTGGCTCAGATGGTAAAGAATCTGCATGCAATGTGGGTAACTCAGATTTGACTCCTGGGTCAGGAAGTTTCTCCAGAGTAGGGTATGGTAACCCACTCTAGTACTTTTGCCTGGAGAATTCTGCGGTCAGAGGAACCTGGTTGGCTACAGTCCATGGGGTCCAAAGAGTTAGAAATTACTGAGCGACAAAGGTTTTATCAAAACAATTTCTTTGCTGTTATTTAATTCATACTCTTTTAAAGTTTTGTTCCATTCAGTCGCTCAGTTGTGCCCGACTCTTTGCGACCCCACGGACTGCAGCACGCCAGGCTTCCCTGTCCATCACCAACTCCCAGGGCTTGCTCAAACTCATGTCCACTGAGTCAGTGATGCCATCACACCATGTCGTCCTCTGTCATCCCTTCTCCTCCAATCTTTTCCAGCATCAGGGTCTTTTTCAATGAGTCAGTTCTTCACATCAGCTGGCCAAAGTATTGGCGTTTCAGCTTCAGCATCAGTCCTTTCAATGAATAGTCAGGACTGATTTCCTTTAGGATTTTTTAGTAAAAAGTTTTACTATTTTCATGCAAAGTTTTTAAATTACTAGAGTCCACATGGATTCCCTTCTCTCTCTTTTCATGATTTTGACATTTTTTTCACATGCTTTTTCATTTGATTTTCTTGAATCCCCAGCTGGATTATATGGTTTTAAGAGGAGGAACCCAGTATTATGTATCTCTTATTCCCAGGAGGCTCAAACAGTAAAGAAACTGCCTGCAATGCAGGAGACCTGGGTTCGATCCTTGGGTTGGGAAGATCCCCTGGAGAAAGAAATGGCAACCCACTCAAGTATTCTTGCCTGAAGAATCCCATGGACAGAGGAGCCTGATGGGCTACAGTCCATGAGATCACAAAGAGTCCAACACAACTGAGTGATTAACATTGTCTTTTAAACACAATTTTGGTAAAGTATGTTCTGTTAAGCTTTAATTATTAAAAGTTTCAAATATACACAAAAGTAAAGAGAATAGTATAGAGAACACTCACATACCCATCATCCAGCTTCACTTTTTATTAATCAGCTTCAGAGAAGGCAATGGCACCTCACTCCAGTACTCTTGCCTGGAAAATCCCATGGATGGTGGAGCCTGGAAGGCTGTAGTCCATGGGGTCACTGAGGGTCGGACATGACTGAGCGACTTCACTTTCACTTTTCACTTTCATGCATTAGAGAAGGAAATGGCAATCCACTCCAATGTCCTTGCCTGGAGAATCCTAGGGACAGAGGAGCCTGGTGGGCTGCCGTCTATGGGGTCACACAGAGTCAGACATGACTGAAGTGACTTAGCAGCAGCATAGCATATCTTGTAGTATTTTAATTTGTTTAACCTATAATGACATTTTTTCAGAAAAAGAAAACTTTAACAGTTCTTTAATGTGACATTCTAGACCCTTAACTACCTTTATTAACTATTCAGTCACTATTTAACTTCTAAACTGTTCCAAGGACTGTGCTGAAATACTGTAAGCATTTGCTATAATAGATTACTTGCAATTCCCTATAGATGCTCTGCTGTTTCACACGCCTGTGAATATCATGTAAGACATTAATTCTCTTTTCCAGTATGAAAAGCCCACACTTCATTCCTACCTTGATTTTGTTCCCTTGTTGATCATCCATTTAGCTTTAAACCTCCCTTTAAACAGTTTATTTTTTGATAATACATTTTCTGAAACCCTAAAGTAAGTTAATTGCTCCCAATCTTTACCACAATTGTTCCTTGTACTTCTGTTATTACACTTAGCAAATTGAGGTTTAATTATTCATATATGACTCTCATTCACTCACCACCATTAGCTACTTGTGAGCAGGAAACATATTTTAATTGTTTCCATATTTCTAATACCTAGCACCTAGCATTTAGCCTGATACATAGAAGCCACTGAATGCATATTTATAGACTAAGTGAATGAATTTCCTAGCATAATGATTTCCATATAAATTAGTAAAAAACATTTATTGAATTTAATTTAATAAACACAGTCCAAAGAACGTAACCAGCCGGAAAAACAAAAGTATTGAAAAATACAGAGCTAAGGTAAGTTTAGAATGAGATAGGATAGGAACTTCCCTGGTGGTCCAGTGGCCAAGACTCCATGCTTCCAATGCAGGGAGCCTGGGTTTGATCCCTGGTCAATAAACTAGATCCCACAGCCACAGTGAAGATCCTGCGTGCGGCAACTAAGACCTGGAGCATTCAAATTAAAAAAAAAATTTTTTTTAAAGAATGAGATAGGATAAATGGGAGAGCTTCACGTAGAACCTTTCCTGCCTTTCCCCTGAAACCCTATTCCCATCTCCATCCAAATGTCTTCATTTCAGTTCAGTTCAGTCACTCAGTCATGTCCAACTCTTTTCAACCCCATGGACTGCAGCAAGCCAGGCTTCCCTGTCCATCACCAACTCCCAGAGCTTGCTCGAACTCATGTCCATCGAGTCAGTGATACCATCCAAACATCTCATCCTCTGTTGTCCCCTTCTCCTCCTGCCTTCAATCTTCCCGAGCATCTTGCATTTTGTCAAACATCTAGGATAAATTGCCCACCTTCCTTCCTTTTCTAAACTTTAAGCAGTCCTTAAGGCTCTGGTTATCTGTTTCTTGGATTTGTGTTTGGTTTCAATTCTTAGGAATAAAATCTCATCTGCAAAGCTGCTGGGCCCATTTGCTTCACAGGTTGCCAGTAGAACTCTGACATGAGCAAGGAACCCCAGCCAATACTCTTCCCAAGCTGTTACATTATTCCAGAGCCAAGATAATGAGATCCTCTTCAGCTTACTGACACATTTGTCATCATCTGTCTTCTGCAGGTACGGGGAACTGCAATGCAAAAATGTGGAGAAGGGAGAAAAGGGTTAGTTCAGGGAAGTGAAACTAATTCAGCATGGCCAGCACACAGGAGTTGAGTTGCACCAAGAACCTGGAAAGCTGGATGGGCACTACATTATGGAAAATATGTCATTCTCAGGAAGATGACTGTTACCCTGAATGATTTTACCAGAAAACCTTCAGAACAGTATCTTTAAAAAAAATTATTTTCTTACTCAAAAGCTATATACATACATTCATAGAACATTTTTACAAAGGACAGAGAAAATCATTCTTTAAAAAAAAAATAGTTAACTAATTTTGGTTGTGCTGGGTCTTTGTTGCTGTGCACAGGCTTTTTCTAGTTGTGGCTAGTGGAGGTGACTCTTTAGTTGCGGTACATGGGCTCCTCATTGCAGTGGCTTCTTTTTGTAGCAGAGTCTCGGCTCTAGGGCTTGTGGATTTCAGTAGTTGTGGCACACAGGCATAGTTGCCCTGAGGCATGTAGAATTTTCCCAGACCAGAGATCGAACCAGTGTCCCCTGCATTGGCAGATAGATTCTTTACCACTGGACCACCAGGGAAGTCTGAGAAAATGATTTTTAATTCAATCACCTGGAGATAATCTATTTTAAACATTGTGATAATGTTCTTTCAGACTTTCTGACATATCAACATGAATGCATATCAAAAAGAAAACAAATAAAGTATACTATATATATTTTTTATTGCTTTTTAACTTGTCTTTTCATAAACATTTCCTGATCAATCATTTGCCTTTTAAAGCATGATTTTTGATGGGCTATGCAGTATTCTATCACATGGATGCATTACAGGTTATTTAATTACTTCCTTATTGTTGGGGATTTAGGCTATTTTCGTTCTTTTTGCTATAGTAAATAGCACCTTAAATAGTTTTGTACACTATATATATAAAATTTTTATACATATTTACATACTTAAATCTAAAAGTGTAATTATCACACTAAAGCTATGAGTATTTTTAAGATTTTTGATGCAGCTCATGCTATAAAAAGGTGTATGAAATTACAGTCACTAGTTCCATCATAGAATGTCTTCTCAAATCTTCTCAAATGTCACACTCAAAGTTCTTGTTCTTTTGAAATATTTGCAGCTTAGTTTCTTGACTTGATTTTGTATATGTTTGTTACTAGTACATTTAAACTTTTTTTCATGTATTTATTGGGCATTTGTGTTTCTTTTATTTTTTTAAGATTCCCTATTCAGATTGTTTGCTAACTTCTGTTTTTGGCCATCAACTTGATCATATTGTTTACGGTGTTTTTGACTTTAATATAATTAAAAATGTTAAGTAGCCAAATCTACCAGTCTTTTTCTTTATGGCTTCCTCCTTTGCTTTTTTGCTTAGTAAGTTCCTCCACTTTCATGCTGCCAGATTCCAAGAGATTTTTGCTTAAATAAATTCTTAAGGGAGTGGGAGATCTGAGATATATAGTTTTTGGTTATGCTGGGTCTTCATTACATCTAGCCACCTTTTCCTAGTTTTGAAGAGTGGGAGCTACACTCTAGTTGTGGTGTGCAGGCTTCTCGTTGTTGTGGCTCTCCCCTTGAGCAAAGGTTTCAGTAGTTGCAGCACCATGAGCTCAGAAGCTCTGGCTCTCCAGCTCTAGAGCATGGATTCAGCAGTTGTGGTACATGGGCTTAGCTACAGCTTTAGAATCCTCCTGGACCAGGGATTGAACCCATGTCTCCCGCATTGGCAGGCAGGCTCTCATCCACTGTGCCATCAGAGAAGTCCCAATTTTTTTTTTAAAACTTATATTTCCTCTAGCTCTTTTAAGATCTTGTGACAATGTGAGAGTTGTGATCCTCCCTCCTTGATACAGTTAATCAGTTATCAGACACAGTTTACTGCATGCTACATCCGTGGATCCAAATGCTACCCTTATAATCGCTCCTATCGTCCTCTCGGTATTTCATCTATTGAGTTACTGGAATGAGGACAGTAATAAAAACCATAGGAATAAACAGTAGTACCGCAGCTGTGAACATTTAGACCAGGCAGAGGAAGGACAGGAAAAGACTTGTGCCTGTTAATATTATGGTGATTGCTATAGGTTTTTAGTTACTGCTGCTGCTAAGTCACTTCAGTCGTGTCCGACTCTGTGCGACCCCATAGAGGGCAGCTTATGAGGCTTTGCCATCCCTGGGATTCTTCAGGCAAGAACCTGGAGTGGGTTGCCATTTCCTTCTCCAATGCATGAAAGTGAAAAGTGAAAGCGAAGTCGCTCAATTGTGTCCCACTCTTCGCCACCCCATGGACTGCAGCCCACCAGGCTCCTCCGTCCCTGGGATTTTCCAGGTAAGAGTACTGGACTGGGGTGCCATTGCCTTCTCCGGGTTTTTAGTTTAGTAGTGGATTAACCAAATATGTAATTTTCAACATGATTGTTCACTGAAATACATAACTGAAAAAGTAAGTGAAGTCGCTCAGGAGTGGGTTGCCATTTCCTTCTCCAGGGGATCCTCTTGACCCCAGAATCAAACCTGGGTTTCCCGCATTCTAGGCAGATGCTTTACCGTCTGAGCCACCAGAGAAATCCTCAAAAAAGTGAAAGAGCAGGAAAAATAAAGCAGGGCACTCTTCCCCAAATAACTTTGAATCTATAAACCTAATTCCACCATAGTCTCGCGAGCCATTTAATCACATGGACCATTGTTCTTTAAACAGCCCTCGGGTATAAAATTTGAGAGGAAGTTCAGATGAAGGTCTTGAGTCTTCGAGGATATTTCGCTTGGAGAAAACGAAACCTCAGTTTTAAACGTGGCGCTCATCATTATCGCAATAAATACTACAGACGCAGCATCGCCCTCACATTTTCATACTAACCTCTCCCCGGCGGCTAAGGCAGTTGCGACAGGGAGAAACGATCCTCTCTAGCGTTTTGAGCACCAGATTCCTCTTTTTTTCCCTTTTGCAAAGGACCGTTAAACGTGGTACCGGGAGACGTTAGGCCGCAAAAGAAAGATTATTTTTTTTCCTCGAACGGTGGCTTTCGTAAGTGCAAAGATACCAAAGTTGAGAGACACCGGTTACACCAGAGAACTTCCTGGGGTCGCCGATGCCCCCAGGGTGGGAGTCTGAGAAACTCAGCCAGCAGAACCGAGGCTCGCGCTGCCGGGGCAAGCCCCTTGATCCCGCGCGGCTCCCGGCCCCGCCCCGGCCCGCCCTTGGCCCCGGCCGCCCCCG